>OU015497.1:63216576-63411576 GCA_907164885.2 Dolomedes plantarius | reverse complement strand
GTTTAAACCTCACCAAAAAGACTGACTGACGAGTAACTGTACCTCTGTAACTAGAAGTCCTAAGATGCTGAAAATTTTCCTTGTGGTTCCTCTAAAGCTCCAGATGCTTACTCAGAAAAAATTTCAAAATTAAATTCAACCTTAAAGAGTTTTGAAATATTGACTTAAATCCTTTAATTTTTTTTAAATGTAAAAGTATTATTTAATTTATCATCTCTGTCATTAAATTAAAGGGTGAACTCCTCTGTAGATTGACAACATTTAACTACTAAATAAAATTTAAATTAAAGCAACCAATTTACATAACGGATGGTTGTAATGTATTCCGCAGTGAAGAACGGGAACTCAACCAGCATATATATATATATATATATATATATATATATAACAAGAATTAAAACTTGAATAAGTGAGAAAATTTTTAAATAACAGGTAAATAAGCACTGGTTTATCTTGAAAGCTTTAGACAATTTTTGTGGAAAGATATTCTCGCTCCAAATTGATAAAAACATATATTTTAATTACCACTCTAAATAGGAGTACAAGATAAGTATAAGAATTTTAAATATAAATATGCACATAAGTAAGTTAACCGAAATTTCAACCCTTGGATAACATTCGTGTTTGGGAGCAATATTGCCTCCTAATCGCTAAAAACCCTAATTATAGATACGTTCTGTCCAAATCTCATTTTCTATTAGAAGTGAATATTATCCTTAATATTAACAGCTATTTTAACATTACTTTCTCATTTTGAAGATATTCATCATTCCAGGAAGTCAAACCCTTCGAAAGTCGAACCTCTTTTCTTTATATGATGGGAAACCTGTATCTGTTGAAGCTTACGTCATCACCATTCTTAAGCGGCTTGGTCGCTGCTGGTTTTTCTCCCCTAATTTTCGTAACCTGAACCACTCAATCTTTGCAAAGCCAGATTATGGCTTTTTGAAGTGAACATAGTGACAACAGCCTTTTCTAGAAGAAACTTAAAGAAAACCAATAACGACAAAAGTAATACAGAGTGGTTATAATCAAAGTTCCACATTGAAATGGTCATAAAATGAAAACTATGGGAACAAATGTTATCAAACTTGGTAATAGTTTAAAGGGGGTCATGGGAATTCCTTTTACTCTAAAAAAATTTCAAAAACTCACCACCAGGGGAGAAATGGCGCTGTATGCATTATTGTTAAACGATATAAGGGTCGGAATCTAACTTAACTTTTTGTTACACGGGATCAACATTTTGTATACCCTTAAGAAACATTGACCTAAACAAAATTACCATTTAAAGTGTGCACATTCAGGAAATCGTTTTCTTACAGATCACTAATTTGTGAATTTTGAAGCCTGAATTCGGCCCTAAGACATGAAGATATCGGTTTAAAACATTTTTAATCGTTTCTAAAACGAAACTGTTTGTGGCGTTATGCATAACCGCAATGGCTTGTAATTGGCTTCCGGCAGGAATAAGCAAATGATTTATGCAGATGCGTTTTACATGTCATTGATTTAACCATTTAAAATTGAGCCTGTTTGTCAGAGTTCTCATTGTTACGAATCGACAATGTCTCTAACCATGCATGACCGTGCTTTTCTCGGTAAATGTTATTATGAATGCGATAGCAATGAACGGCGTGCTTGGCAAGGGTATCGTTCCGTAAGAGAAATACGCCGAGGGCCAATGACACCGCAGATTTTGGAGAAAATGATGGCAAAGTCTGAAGCCACGGGTTTGTTATCTGCTGCACCTTTGACGGGAAGGAAACCTTCTTCTGTGGAAACCGAGGAGGCTGTTTCATTAGCAGTGGAGGAAGCAGCAATGGAAAGCACACACGGTACGTGCAGTCACACGTCGAATGGACTTACCATGGAGTACGGTGTACAAAATTGTCCGTAAAGTGCAGCAGTTCTACCCAGACAAAATCAAACATGTTAAAGAACTTAAGCGTAACGATCCTGTTGCCAGAGAATCTTTCGCTTTGGAATTCCTTGAACGGATGGAAATGGACGAACATTGGCCATGAAACATTTTGTGGACAGATGAGGCCCATTTTTGCCTAAATGGCGATGTCAGCACCCATAACTGCAGGATTTGGGCCAAAAAAGCACCTCATGTTATTTACCCAGTTCCATTGCATTCTCCTAAAGTCACCGTTTGGTGTGGTATGACAGCTAGTTTCATAATTGGACCATTTTTCTTTGAAGAGCAGTTGACAGCTGGACCTGTTACACGCAATATGACTGAAGCTCGCTTAGAGTCAATATTAAGATGTTTCGTGATACCTGAACTCCAGCAACGTGGCATTTTAGACACCACAATTTTTATGCAGGACGGGACCCCACCGCACATTGGTACATGTGTCACACTGTTACTTAAGCAACATTTCAGGAATGAACGGATTATAGGCCGAAACTTCCCCACAAAATGGCTACCCCGGTCACCAGACCTCAACCCCTGTGACTTCTGGCTATAGGGTTATCTCAAAATCCCTGTTTATGGTGATAATCTAAATAATTTGGAGGAATTGAAAGATGCGATACACTGACATGTCCGTAACATTCCTTCTGATATGCTAAGAGCTACTGTCGAGAATACAGTAATGCGATTTAACTTCCTTTCCGAAAATGATGGATGCCACATTGAACATGCTTTGTAACACGTTTCAGAACTGATTAAACACATTTTAAACCGATACCTAAATGTCTTATTTCGTTTAACAATATTGCATACAGCACCATGTCCCCCCTGGTGGTGAGTTTTTGAAAATTTTTTGGGGCGAAAAGAAATTTCCATGACCTCCTTTGAACCTTTACCAAGTTTGATAACATTTGGTCCAGTAGTTTTCCTTTTATGACCATTTCAAAGTGGAACTTTAATTATAACAACCCTGTATCATACCACACAAACACTTCCTCTAAAGTATATTTTTTTCTGTATACAGATACTTTAACAAGGCAAAATATATTATAAATATTCTCTCAGATTTTTCGGCAGATACATTTTTTTTTTTAATATGAAGTTTTCATATACTAATGGTTTGTTCTTACCGACTCACAACATATACTTTCATTCTGTTAAAATTAACTTAATGATTATTTTTTCCGTTCAAAGTAAAATTTTGTTTAAATATATTTTACATTTTACAACACAAGAGAATACCTTATTGAACTTTAAACTTAGAAATTTTAGAAATACGTAATAATGCACTATCAATTTTGACTTGCTAAATAATCGTAAAATTATATTGAAAATTTATTTAGAAAATTTTTGAAACACTATAAATATTAATTTTTTCTCAGACAAGATATTCAACACATCTTTTTTTTTAACATAAGATGTTTGAGGATAATATTGGAAAAACCTTTTTTTTTTTTTACAAGCAAATTTCGCTTAAAAACTTGCAGTTAGGATTATGTTTAATTTATAATGTTTTCCTATTTTAAAATATCCTCTAAAAATTAAAAAATGTAGAAATGGAAAGCTTTTCAGGTGTCTAATGGCTTTTTTTATTAATGAAGAATACAAATAGGTTTTATCATAAATATAATTGTCTGATTCTAATTCGAGGGTTTTTGTGCTGCAAACTGCCACAGATGTCTCTTTTTCAACAATATCTCCAGAATAGAAAAATAAAGGCTTACTTTTCCTAACGACAAGAATTAAAAGAACTGGAAGTAAAAATAAAATTTACTAAACTACTATGCTGGGAAACAACGCATAAAAAAGACGTGAAGGGTTTTATACAGATTTGTTTCAGAGTATGTTTTACGTGGAAATTTTGAATAAACTTTTCAATTTAATGTGTACTTGCATTTGATATTCCCGATAATAAAGTTATAAAAATATAGTAAAATAGTAAATAATTTTTCTTCATTTTACCTCACTTCGCTCGGATGAATGGTGAATTTATCAATACACGTACCGTTCCAACGCTCTTTAGGGTTTTCGCATGCGCTGAGCATTTTGCGACGGGAAAAAGTGGGCGATGGCATTCGAAAATTTCGAGTCTCTATACCTATAACCGTAACCGTGAGCGCCACTTTGTTGCCGTTCACAGAATCCCTAGCTCATACTTCTGAATAACTGCATATGAAATCTCATCTCGATCGATTGAACAGAATGGCCGCTAGAGATCCATATATCGACAAAGTGTTTTTTATGACCACCCTGTATATATATATATATATATATGCACGCACTCTGAGAGAGAGAGACAGAGAGATTTTCAGTCAGCAGAAATTGGATTTTCCTTCACTTGCTCACTGTACCTTTTAGATACTCAGAATGATCTTTACTATCTAACTTGAAAAGACACAAGTGTTCTTTTCTATTTTAATTAGCTTAAATATTTCTAAGAGAAGTTGTTATTAAGAGTGACAGCCGGTGTCAGAACTATCTAGAACAATTTTGTATGATTTTAACTCTTGTCAGTTAGGATTTTCGATACGGAAAGCTAAAACAATCTAATTTGCCAGTTTATGTTGATTCTAGCGATGATAATGTTATTTGTTACGGATTATCAGGGAGAACGAAAGATGAAAAGCGCATGTGATGATAGATTTACCAATACATTCAGCGGTGTTTTAAATGAATACGAGACGGTTTTCTTAGGTTTGTTTAAGAGTCACTCAATACATTTGAGGAAACTGTATCCAAACGCGTTCATATTAATATTTTCGAAAGATAACACCGTGAAAATCTGCTTATCTGAACAATCCCTTTTTTTTACATCGTAACAATGTTTCTTCTGCGTATTCATAGTGGAAAAAATAGTAAAATAAATAAGTAGACAAACGAAAGGAAGTTAAAAAAAAATAAATGAACATTTGTTCTCAAAATGCACGATTACTTTTATTTATTACATGAAGAAGATTAATCGGCATTTAGTTTTAACACACAATTTGGAAGGTTTCACTGGTGAGCTTGCCATTGATTACACTGTGCAACAAATTTGAATTTTTGTTCTATCCTTTAGATGAAACTATGTGATTATGTATAAACAAAAGATGCTTGATTCATATATCAAAACCAAAATGGTCCAACACGTGCTGTAAGAGTCCCACTTCTCATATTCAAACAAATTGGTTACAAAGAAATGTAACAGAAGCTTGATTATAGAAACAACAAACACTAAAATGATTTTTTTCGCCGTTTCCTCTTGTAGACATCAGTTGGTGTGTCCCTGATAACAGACCATCAATATTCAGCTAGCATATTTCCATTCCATCATCCACTGAAACGCTTTTCAAGCATAGAGATGTCCCAATGAAACCTTTCCTCATGCTCAACACTAATTGCTCCAAGGTTTTGAGGAAAGATGTCGAGGTGTGAGTTCAAAAAGAGTAGTTTTAAAGACATATTGCAACCTATAACACGAAACCATTTCACCATGTCACCAACAAGATGTTCATAGTTTTCAATTTTCTCATTTCCAAGGAAACGTGAGCACACTGATTAGAATGCCAGCCCGGCTTCTTTTTCTGCTTGTGACACTTTATTTTCAAAATATTCATCATGAAAGACTGATTTAGTTTATGGGCCGATAAAAAACCCTTCTTTTGCCTTTGCTTCACTTAAATTTTTGAACTTGTTCCTGAGATGCAAGAATGACACTCCTTCTCTGTCCAGAACTTTTAGAAATATTTTCACCGAACTGAGTTTAATGTGCATGGTGGAAGAAAGACACATTGCGGATTCACAAGTGGTTCATATGATATTTTTTTGGTACCAGGAATGAAGATTTTTCTTCTTGGCGGCCACTGCTTTATGGATGCAGTGATTTTTTCTGTCACGGCTGTCCCATTCGCATAGAAAGCAGCAGAATTTAGTGTTTCCCTGTTGCATGTCTGTTAATATACCAATGACTTTAAAATCTCCACAAATGTGCTATTTGACTGTAGTGTACTCATTTAATTTCTGTATAGCCCTCATAAATTAGTAAGTTTCTTTTGCATCTGTAGAATATGCTACAGGAACAAATGGACAAACGCCTATATGGAGGAGCACTGCTTTGAGACAATGTTTAGGCGAGTCAATACACAGGTCCCACTCTGTTGAATTATGTATATGTCCCAATGAATGAAATTGGCCATTCACATCACAGAAATATACGATGTCTTCTTTCTCCTCAAAATAGTCTATAAAATGAATTTGTCGTCTTCTAAATAAACTTATTTTTACACCGCGCATTCCGCTACAGTTTAGATTTCCACTGCTGAAATGTGGATTTTTGTAAAAATGATGCGTGGTAAACAAAAGAAATAATTACAAATTCATTATTTTCAGCCAAATATATACAAGAAACACATATTTTTATTTGAAGGGCATTTTTCGTGTTGTACAGTGTTATCAGACAGGAAAACTGCTGAAGCTTTGTGGTCTTTTGTAGCTACATATTACACACAATATATCCCAATGTATATGTATTTTGTCTATATATATGTGATAATATTGCTAACTACCTATAATCGCCCATTCTGAACTTTATCTAAGTAACCCCCCTTTTCTTCTGTTTGGCGTAAATACCTCGCCTTTCCACACACTAACTTCCTCCTCCAATTTTGGAAACCTCTCTGAGTTAATTGTATTTTGGCGTTTCTACGAGGACACGCTTGACTGACTCGAAGCGAATCGTGGAATTTTTCTCGTGGAATAAATTATTTTCTCCATGATTCAAACTTTCATTATTTCGGCCACGATGTATGCTTTTCTTTATGAGATGACTATTCGGGTATCTCATCACACCAGCTCGACAGGATTTCAACCTTTTTGAAAACAAAACAACGATTGCGACTCGATGTAAAGATGCCTTTGTTCGACGCTTCTAGTTTCGATTCGGCATGCGTTCCTGACTACTCCATCGTAAAATCAAGTACCAGTTCTGCTTCATCCGATTCAACTAGGCCTTCAAGAAGTAATTCAACTTTTAATATATGTGAGCGACAGTCATAAAAAAATTCAATTTAAAAAAAATAATTATGATTTCCGGGTGAACGCCGAACGCTGCTCGGAAATCAAAGAAGTTCATAGACGAAAATTTTCACGTTCACCATCAGAGTGCTTTACACTTAAAAAAGTTCTTATTTAGTATTGTAAATTACAGTACAAAAATTGGTGTTGTAAGCAGGTCAGTTATTATATTATTTTTCTCATTTTTAGTATTGTAAAAGTAAAAGGAAAATGAGAACTGCCAAAATAAATGTCAAACATGATGACAATTACGAAATATTTCATGAGAAAATTAAAAATCGGAAAAAAAAGTTAAATTTAAGCAGTGAAATGATGAAATAAGACACCAATATGTAAATCATTCAGCTATCCTTAACTCCTGTTATCCTCCTGTTTTAGCATTCCTGTCCTATCGCCATCCTAGTTAATTTTCAAGAAACTCCGTGAGTGTAAGTGAAACTCACATAATTTTTTTTACTTTTGAAGCTTACTAGATTTTATATGAAAAATACTATGTACTAGATAAATATTATTGATTTTTATACTGGGGTTTCCACTCACTGCCCTCCCTGTCTCTTCGCACTGTTCAAATGTTCCCTTTCCCTCTCATGTTTGAGAAACTTGCCTGCCCCTTTTCATATTTTGCAGTTTGCTCAACTTGAGTTTCAGGTTGGAAGCACCTTCCCTTTGGTAAACGCTCACTAGGATGTACATACAAAAGGTCACATGCCTCAAATTTATGTTTGTATTGTCTTGATTTTTTTTATTCTTCACAATAATTGGATGTTAATGTCAATTGTTGTAATTTGTATTTCTGTTCGAATTTTTGCAACATCAGGTACCAGACATTTGGTATTGATGTTGAAAGTTAATTTTGACAGCATTTGGTAAATTTATTCTACTAATTGCTGAAAGAACTTTTAATATTTTTGTGTACATGATCTAGAGAAACAATTGAAATTGAAAACCAATGATAAAAAAATAAAATATAGAAAGTGTTTTGCGTAAAGAAAAGTGAATAACTAATGTGAAACAGACCATATACAACAAAGAACATTATTTTTCTAAAAAAGTGACTACACCACAGGAGATCTCCAAAAGAGCTAAACATTATTCAACGACTAAGACTGTGAATAATAATTACTTTGTGTTTTTACAGCTACTTGAACTGTACCCGTTCAGGACTCTGAAAACTTGCAGACTGTGATACATATCAGGAACTGAGACCTGCACAATATATTTTTACTTGTATCTGTATTTTGGAACATCTTTACATCTGTTGTTATTAGTGCCTTCATTTAAGTGTACCATTCCATTTTTATATTCTCCAGCTATTTGTTTTTTAAAATTATGCCATTTTTCCTACTATTATGTCTTTCAGTTGTACATTTTAACATAAAAATCTGTGATATTCGAGCCAGCTTCAACCTAATAATCTAACTACTAATTTTCATGTTCTCACTATCTGGAGTGTATTGGAGTCGGCGGCCGCGGCTCCAATCCATTTCAGATGGGGAGGATATTCTGTGATAATATTACTAACTACCTATAATCGCCCATTCTGAATTTTATCTCTGTCCTGGTAACCCCTCTTTCTTCTCTTTGGCGTAAATGCTTCTCCTTTCCACACACTAACTTCCTCCGCCAATTCTGGCAACCTCTCTGAGCTAATTTTATTTTGACGCTTCTACGAGGAGACGCTGGACTGACTCGAAGCGAGTAAGATGTAATATTGTTGTTCTCGTGGAATAAATTATTTTCTTCATGATTCAAACTTTCATTATTTCGGTCATGATGTATGCTTTTCTTCGTGAGATGACCATTAGGGTCATCTCATCACTTTTATATATATATATATATATATATATATATATATATATATATATGTGTGTGTGTGTGTGTGTGTTTGTTTATTTATAGACCACTCTCTATTCTTACTTAAAAATGAACTGCAACCACGGGCCTTTTAAACTCCACCACTAATACCTCTCCCCCTGAAGCACAGAATGTAGTTTAAACTTTATTGTTTTGTTTACCAACATATTAGATTCCAAGGAATATCTGGGCAAGAAGAAATTCTCTGGATTCTTGTTATATTGCATGTTTCAAATATACGTGCCTTGTGTGTTAATAGTTCACGATACATAACTATTACGTAACGTAATAGAAAGTTACCCTTCTAACTTTCTTGTTTATTCATCTGCAGAATAAGAGGAAGTTTTTAATAATCCAAGTACTAGCAGGAAGATAATTAATCGATAGTATTTATGGTGTTAAAGTTATTTATTCTTGATAAATTCTGCTCTACTTGTAAATTACTATGAAAGAAGGTATTTTTGCAATGTTTCACTCGAAAGTCACAGAAAGTGGAGACATTTTAAAAAAAGAGTACAGAGTATGCAGGTATATATATATATATATATATATATATATACAGGGTTTTCATAAAAGAAATTTGCTGATATAAACCTCTAGCGGCTGTTCCATTCAACCGATCGAGATAAGATTTCAGATATAGTTATTCCGAGGCATGAGCTCAGGATTCTGAGAACGGCAACCAAGGGGCGTTCCCGGTTGCGGTTATAGGTACAGAAACTCCGAATGGTTTTTCCAGAAATATTCGAATGGCAACGCCCACTTTTTACCATCGCAAAATGCTCAGCGCATAGGAAAACCTTAAAGAGCATTGGAAAGGTACGCGTATCACAAAAAACGGGCGCGTTATGCACTCACAAAAAACAGCTTTGCGTACGGTCTGTGATAGTACCCATGTGGAAAATGTGTAATCTAAATACAAGTTTTCTTTTGTCCGATCTGTTTTGTCATCAGTGATTGGTGTCCTGCCTGTGTCATATGCAAATTTCTTCCGTGCGCCCCGATCGTATTTTTGTTGGCCGTTCGTAGAGCTGTTTTTTGTGCGTGCATAATGCGTCTATTTTTTGTGATACACGTACCGTTCCAACGCTCTTTTGAGTTTTCGCATGCGCTGAGAATTTTGCGACTCAAAAAAGGGGGCGTTGCCATTCGAAAATTTCGAGTTTCTGTACCTATAACCGCATCCGTGGGCACCATTTTGTTGCCGTCCATAGAATCCCGAGCTCATACCACTGAATTACTATATCTGAAATCTCATCTCGATCGGTTGAACGGAACAGCAACTAGAGGTCCATATATCGGAAAAAAAATTTTATGACCACCCTGTATGTATGTATACATATATATATATATATATATATATATATATATATATATATATATATATATATATATATATATATATATATATATATATATATATATATATATATATATATATATGTATGTATATATCTATATATATATATATATGTATGTATATATATATATATATATATATATATATATATATATATATATATATATATATATATATATATATATATATATATATATATATATATATATATCGTCTCATCTCTGTAATGTATGCTATTAAAAATATTTTTCTTCGTTGTCACCAAAATTGATAGTTTTCTATAATGTTCTAAGATTAATGTTTATATCCAAATAAACACTCGTATGCTTCGGTAATTTTGGAAAGTTTTGCGTCGACCCCTTAAAAATGTCACTCTGCTTTTAAATGGCAGAGCTGTGAGAGTAAGTCAGTTTTCAGCAGTGTCGAAACCCTTTTATATTTTGCTATTGAAAGGAATTCGACAGCGGAACAAAAAGGTACTGAAAATCATTGTTGCACTTAATGGTGCACTTCCTGTATGTCAGTACCGTTCGGCAGTACAATGGTACGACAGTGAAATAATGCATTTGAATTTAAGTAAAACCTTTTAATCATTGTCAATCATTTTACTTATTTGCTTTTTTTTATAATTTTTATTTGTGAAATTTACAAGACATGGTCAATAGGGTGGAACGAAAAAAACTTTTTTTTGAATTTCAATATGCTCTAGTTTTAAAAAGTTGCCTTTTAACAAAATAAAGACGGAAATTAAATATTAGCGTAATTGGTGCATGTTTTCAGTTAGATAAAAAAAAAGAATGTTTTTATCTTTTTAGATAAAAAAAAATTAAAATCGCACAAAACTGCTATATACCAGCAGCACATCAATATAAAAATATTTTTAAAGCCTATAAACATCGGGGGAAAAAATCTCGTAACTTTACTACCATTAATTGATGGTCACTGTCTCTAATGTATGCATAGACTTAATATATCTAGAACAGTGATTCGTAACCTTTTGATGGTCCCCCCCCCCATCCCGCTGTGGTTGATTTTCAGATCCTACCGCCCCCTCTTGCCCAAAACACGTTACTAACATTAGTAATATACGTTCTACACAATTTTTTTCATATATGACAACCCCCCCACCCCTCCGGAATATCATTCATTCTCCCCTAAGAGGGAGTGCCCCCCAGGTTGAGATCCAGTGCTCTAGAATATTATAAAACTGAAAAATAATCGAAAAACTTTACTGACACTAGTATTCGATCTTGAATATAATAATAATATAATTAATTATGATCATAACATTTCTTTACAATTTGATGCATTCCCATTTACTTTTAGATAGAGGAATTTATTGATTACATCAAAATAACTCTATTACGTGTTGAATCTAACTGTTTTGCAAACATTTCGAATTTTTTTATGACCGGAGAATGGAATCGCCCTTTCCATACTTTTAATTCATATCTGAATGCCATGCTTCCTGGCTGGATGTCTAATAAAGCTTATTTAAAATTAATTGGAACAAATAATTATTTTCGAATAATTTAGTAAACATAATAATATGAAAACAGATATAAAGAAATTGCTAGACAATAACTGTAATTTCGTTTCATAATGAATTGCCTTTTGTACTTGGGACAATAGATTACTTAAGTAACGAAATGAATCGAAGGGAAAACTTGAATTTTGACAAATATCAACGGCATTGTTTTCTTTTTCTTTATTATATCAGTAAAAAGTATCATGAACAACATATCTTTCCCAAATTAGCAAGCTTATTTTACAAAACTCTTTTTTTTAAACGCTGATAAAGGGCTATTATTTAAATAATTTATTTCGACAATTTCATGTTCATGAAACAATACCCGGAACGAATCACAATGATGGGAGATTATACTGTTAATGATTCCATTGTGCCAATATTTTCAGTTGTTTACACAGAAAAATAAAAGAAATCGGCGTGACTTAATGACGTTTAAAACACAATTCACTCTGATGAAAATAACTTGAAATGGAAAATACCAAATATAAAAACTTAATAAAATGTTAGACAATAAATTATAAATGCAAGTAACCGATAATTGTCATTATATATGTTAACCGTCTGATTGATATGATGCTTTGTTCTGGATGAGCAACACATGGAAATGTCAAGCCTTTTGTGTGAATAGACTGCTTTAAATTTTTGAGGCATTTAACTTTTAATTTTATTTATTTTTGTAACAAAAAGTATAAAAATATTAAAATTGTAAAAAAAGTATAAATATCAATCAATATAAATACCTGTATCCGACACAAAACGACGACAGATACGGAAGACACGCACTCTGGGATGAACATACTCCTGAGACACACACACTGTGTCTCCTCTCACTCTATCGCTGCTGCTAGAGTTCGGGATACGTAAGATCAATCCTCGATGTTAGCAGTAGCGAGGCTATTTGTTGTGGCAGGAGGACGAGATCAGGAAATGACCACTGAGTAGAATAGGGCAATCTCTTTGTCCAGTGACACTGTGATCTGACTTCAGTCTTAAGTTTTCGCTCAAAAAGCACAACAGGTAAGTGATAGAAAAGTCTTCTTTCGCATCCCATTCTTGGGATTTCGTTCAGGGTTTTAGTTTTTCTGAGGCTACTACCTTTGCATTCATATCGAGAATTCTGATCGAGTTCTTTTTTTTTAACTTCTTCTTTAGTGGCAAATGCAAGCAGCATTTCACATCTCAGTTGTCTCAAAAATGAATGTCAAAACGCTTATACTGAAATGCATAGCTTTCTAAGACTCATACAGAAAAAATTGCTTACATCATTGGAAGTATGACCCATATTAGGGCTGAAACTGCAATGATGAAAACTTTGCTTTACACTAGGTTGTAAGCTATGAGAGTCGTCCAACTCAGCGTATTTACTGAATGGCTCACAGAAATATTTGGCATCCTCAATGTTCAAGATTAGCATACGGTTTCGGGATTCTTGCTCATTCCTGTGAGATGTTCAGTAAGACAAAGATCGAGATTAATCTTTAGTTATCACGAACTTTACAGATGCGAGTTTGATTTTTAGAGTCTTTTTGGACTCTCCCGTTTAACAAGTGGACTTTAGGACTACGCTTTTGACTGAGGTAAATAAATTAAATCCTTTTGAATCTTCACCATGATTGGAGTATTCGAATTTTTACAATAGTTACTCAACGATTGGTTTGACACAGGTACACAAATTAAATTCTTCGGAATCTTCACCATGATTTAAAAAGTAGATTGTTCAGGATTGTTACTCATCGATTTCTCTTTAGACGTAGAAGAATGTTTAACCTTATGAATTTTGCGCTTTTCAGGCGTACTGGATAAATAATCTGGATTCTTAACACAAGCAACACTACTATCAGTAGCACTTGTCCTCTCATTAGGTTTACTTGCCTTAGAGCCATTTGTCTTTATGTACTTGGCTGGACTGGATCGTTGAGTGTATGTTTGAGCAGAATTAAGATTGCTTTGAAGCGAGTATGTTTTATGCTTATGCAAATGCTTTTCCTTTGGCACAGAGGAATTTGAAACTGATAAAGAACCCAGATGTTCTTTTGAATCAACATCATTTTCTCCAGGTGTTACATGTTTGTAAGAGGGTATATTGGTCAGTTTGTTGGGAGCAGGTTTTGACAAGGGCACATTTGCTGCAGGACCTTCCTGGCCCCGAGACTTAATACCCACTCTCTCCAGGACAAGTATGGCGTCACTGAAGATATTGGAAGGCAACATTACTGTGTTGCTCTTACTTTCCCGAGTCTTTGTTGATTCCGACTTTTTCACAAATTGATGATTTAAATTATTCATTAAAGCAGCATGGACTGGATGTAAATCCGTATTTACACTGCTTTTGATCCATTTCTCCTTCATTACTTGAGAATGTGACTCAAGAGAATTGGAGGGATGCTTATGAACGCCTTCATGTCTGTTAAAGGCATGCTGTGGTTTACTTAGTACCGGCTGCTCACTCACTTCAATGGGAGGAAAAGTTTGTTTTTGTTCTAAACGCTCTTTTTCATTTCTTTCCCGATAAAAATCATTTGATATGGAATTTGATGAAACTTTTGCATGGAATTTAGTTGATGGTGGAGATTGTGCACAAGGTGCAGGGCGCTTTGGGATATTTTCTACTTTAATAGGCTTATTTTCCGTTTGTGTAGATAACGGTAACAATGAGGATGTTGAAGTTCCCAGAGATGAGGCATCATTTTCTATCACTAAACTTTCGGTGCCAGAAGAGTAGACACTATTATCAGTATCACTTCTCCTCTCATTAGGATTCCTTACCTTAGGGCCATTTGTCTTTATGTCCTTGGCTGGACTGGATCGTTGCGTGTAAGTTTGAGTGGAATTATAATTGCTAAGAAGCGAGTATGTTTCATTCTTATGTTAATGCTTTTCCTTAGGTACAGGAGAATTTGAAACTGATAAAGAACGAAGTGGCTCCTTTGAATCCACAAAATTTTCACCAGGTATTACAGATTTGTAAGTGTAGATATTGGTTGCCTTGTTAGGAGCGGGTTGCGGCAATGGCACATCTGGTGCAGGGGATTGCTGGCCCCGAGACTTAATACCCTCTCTCTCCACGACATGTATGGCGTCACTGAAGATATTGGAAGGAAACATTACTGCGTTGACCTTGCATTCCCGAATCTGTGCTGAGTTCGACTTTTTAGTAAACTGATGATTCAACTTATTTAATGAAGCAACATGAACTGTGTGTAAACCCTTACTTACACAGCTTTTGATCTCTGTCTCCTTTATTACTTGCAAATGTGGGTCCAGATAATTGGAGGGATGTTTAGGAACATTTTTATGTCCATTCAAGACATGCTGTGTTTTACTTTGTACTAGTTGTTCACTCACTTCACTGGGAGGAAAAGCTGGTTTTTATTCTATGCGCTCTTTTTTTTCTCTTTCCCGGTAAACATCATTTGATATGGAATGTGATGAAACGTTTGCGAGGAATTTCTTTGATGGTGGAGATTGTGCACAAGGTGCAGGGCGCTTTGTGACAATTCCTACTTTAACAGGCTTATTTTCGGTTTGCATAGATAACGGTAACAATGAGGTGGATGTTGAAGGTCCTGGAGATAAGGCATCCTTTTCTATCACTAAACTTTTGTTGCCAAAAGAGTTGTATTTAGAAAACGAATCAACAGTCTGTTCTCTTGAAATTTCCTTTGAAGGCATAAAATTGCTTTTAAATTTATGGGTACTGCTTCCTAATATTGTGATAAATTGTTGTGTTAAACTTTCAAGGAGTTCCGAAGTTACACTTTTATCAACACAAGAGTACCACTCTTCGCCTTCAGAACAAGGCTCAATTTTCCAACTGCACCATTTACAAGCTAAAAGAATGCATAGACATTGAACTACAGTAGGCTTGTACTGAATACACATTGTTGTCATGTGTAAGCTCGTCGTAGCCATGAAATATGATGTTTTAGCTAAATCTTTGCTAGCTTTAACAAGTTCACACACTTTAACAACATGAATATGGGGATGTTCAATAGTGGTTATAAAACCTATTGTCTGAAGTAACAAACTTTCTAAAGCAAAGACTTCAAAATGTTTATCAGCATAGGCCTCAGACCTAACATCCAAATGGTCGTGCATTTTTATGAAGACAAATATGAGCAACTTTAACAACATGGTCTAATTTTCTCGGCTGATTTTCTTCTTTTGCAGCTAAGAACAAGGCAGCAACAGATACACTTTTTCCGTCTAACTCCGTGAAAGAATGATAGACATAAAACCTATGCATATATACAATTGCCGTATTAATACATAACTGATTTACTTTAAGACGAACACCGATATCTTGAATGAAGTTAGCAATTTCTTGGCGATATGAAAGTTCAGTAATAGCATCAATATTTTTTCTGCTTGGGGTGACGGCCACTTCTTCCTTCGAAAAGTAAGAATGATCTGTATGATCCATTTTCAAACGTGCTCAAAATAAAAACGCTTCCACGTGAAGACTAGTACATACACTAGTAATTCAGACTTTCAGGCCTAGAAAGCACGTTCCTTGAACACGCCTGACTGATGTAAACTGAGTTGAAAAACCTGCTCCGTGTACTTGCACCAATCAGACATGCGACACGAGCATCTGCCCTGCATAACGGCTCTTTGAAATGTGCACAAATGCGCATGCTCAGGAACTTTGACTTTATTTTCGAGCCGAAAACGGAGAATGACAAGTTATCGCTGGTTTGTGATATTTGGCGTTTTCTCGCCTTTTTTCCCCTCAAACATCAAGATATAGGGTAACTATATTATGTGGTTTATCGCTTCATTTCCCCAAACTTTTACATCAAATATTTGTTTATGTGATCTCGCGTTCCTTCTTAATGGTTACGAAGCTAGAATTATAGCATCGCTCTTGCCAATTAGAAAAACCCAGTGATATTTTAAATATGACTTAATTTCTTCTTTAGTTTAAAATTTAAAAAGACAAATGTACGTGAGATGATGCAAAATTTTGATGTAACAATAAAGAGACAGTTCATTTGAAAGATGGACAATATTTTTGCTAATATTCTTGAGAAAAATTTGCCATCATAGATTTATACCGAAACATTTTAGAATTAGGCAAAAACTATTCACATTTATAGGGAAAAGACATTGTGAAAAATGTATTGAAAGGAATTTTTTTTTTAACTGACAAAAACTAATTTTGATGAGAAATGACATGATTTTTGAAGAGAAAAAATAAAAATTTTCTGATAAAAAAAATCTGTTTCGTATCTATTCTTTTACTTTTAAGTCATTTTTCGCATTATGGCCAAATCTCTACATCTCAATAAAAAGAAAATTTTCACTACTTTCTCTTCCTGCATCATGAAGAAGTAATGCACATACACATTTAGCTTAACATAAGATATTAAAATCACCTTTTCATAACTCTGTAGCATAATCATTTGAGTAAAATAAAGATAAAAATTGTAATTTATAAAATATATATAAATCTTCATAAAACTCTTCATAGCCAAAAAAGCACTCGCTAAATACTGCTTTACTTTTATCATAGCAGCATTCAACAAGCATTCATCTGGCTTTTATGTTAGTGAGATACTTTTTATCTATTTAAATGAAGTACAAAGCAATCCTTGCATAGACATTAATTATAATAGATGTTTTTGGAGCTAAAGAAATGCTATTAAGACGCTGCAATTAATAGAAAACAGTAGAAATTAACAAGCATTTTCCATTTGGTTTAAACCTCGATGATTCATAAAAAATATAGTTTATATAAAGAGAACTATTACAGTAAAATAAAAATACTTCATAACCGCAGGAATGTTGATATAAACATGTTATGAACAATTGATATAAACATGTTATTATAGTTAATTTAATTGTGCATAACAAAATCGTTTAGCTGTGATAAGGAAAATTAAAAAAAGGATAAATTAACATATAGAAGTAGAAGAAAAAAGTTCGTGAACATTATATGAAAATGAATTGTGATTTGCAATCTAGCACCGTTTGACAAAAACAAATTTCGAGAACTGTTGCTGTTTCTAAGATACCTGGGGCTGACGACTGTCTCAGACTCCAGTCTGATGTACACATGAAAACAAGGCAGGAAACATAAACATATACATTAGCACACAAACGGAAGAATTGTTATTTACGAACAATTACAAAATCAGGCTGATAACATATATAAAAAATTATAGAAAAAATATGAAAAAAAGATTTAATGACTGATATTTAAAAATTACCTGTTATTCTTTTCTTTGACTTGAGTACTTTAATTGCCATGAAATATGTCGTTTGTTGAACAAGCTCAAGGGAAAAAAATGCAGGCGCTCTAGGCAACAGTAATAGAGTACCTTTTGAGCACCTTATGGAAATTTATATAAATAATTAGAAAAACTCATGCATCCAGTAACCAGTGATGGTCACACACCTTACACAGAGACAAAGCTTTTTGTATGGTAGTCTACTCTTTGTAAATATGAACAGCAGTTCTCAAGCACATCTCAAGCGAAGCACTTCTAGTGATATTCACTGATTCTAGCACCCACAATCATCCATCACTCAATAGTCCAATAATTTATATTTTTTACCTATTCCTTCACAAGCAATGTGCTACAACTCTCTTAAAAATCATCAACCAACTCCATTTTGTAAAAATTTGACCCTCTAGCAGCAACATCTTGATGTTATATCTGATTTACATAAAACTGTCAGGTGGAAAAAGTAAATCGGCCATTCAGTGCATATATACACATACATACAAATCTTAGAGAGGTGTTATGCAAGTATTATGTAAGCATTCAGGAGGGAGGGGTGTTAATACAGTACATTTTACTATAAATGGTTGTAATAAATAATCATATGAGAAGAACAAAAAGAGATTTAACAATATAACCAGATGTCTTTAAAATGTTTATGATATCTGCACGTATATAAATGCATTTATATAATATAATGTAGTCTTAGTGGTAGTATTATTTTCAACTGAATTTTATTCCATTTTTAAAATATTGAATAATGTATAAAAAATTTTATATCTAATTTTATTTTTAGTATAATCATAATTAACTAAGTATATCAACTAAGTATATAACTAGATACATCAAAGAAATGCCAAACGACAAATATTAGTATAATTCACTACACAGTATACACAAAATTAAAACTTATATAAAAATATTACCAACACACTCATTTTTTGAAGAATTGATAAAATATAATGAAATTATCCTTTGAATGACTAAAAAAAAGCATTTAAAGTTCAACGAATATTAATTAAGCATAAGAGAGAAAGATAAATAAACAAACAGTACAAATTACTACATAGAAACAAACCTATTTAAAAAATATTACCATACACTCATTATTTTTAAAAGAATTGTTAATAACACAATGAATCAAAATTTAACCCCTGTTTATATTGATGGATCTCTTGTTTCACAGAGATGACTGTGCAGGTACAGTCACTTGACTCATCTCCCTATACATTTGTCTGAAGAACAACATACATATAATAGAATGAAAAAATATCTTACAACTCTGAATTGAAGGATATTAGAAAGCATATCAACCTGCAAAAAAAAAAAGCACCAACATTCTGCCGGTTCCCACTAGACTAGGGGTCTTCTACCCGTCGCCGATGGAAATATTTCGATTAGGCAAAACGAAAGTTCGATATAAATTTGAAAAAACCTTAGAACGGCAAATTCTCTCAGAGAAAAATGATCAAGAATGTGCGGGGAAAAGCAGCCCACAACACATATGTTTATTAAATTAATAAACTGGTAACTGTATTCAGAATCTGAGTATGAAATTTACACCAAAAAGCAGCGTGCCAAGGCTGTTTCTCTCCAGAACCTCATGTATGTTTTGTCCCTTTGCATTCATTCTGTTTCGTGCAATATAAAGTTGAAAATATACTGTTTCATCTCCCATTTACTGTTGTTTATAGAAAATAATAAAACATTTTTTAATTAATAATAGTTATGAAGCTACTACTTCTTTTTAAAACACACCATACACACAAAACTTCAGTGACGTGCTTTAAAGGAATTAATCCTCCATCATCATCATGCTATAAAAAGCAAATCAAGAGATAAACTCAAAGGCTGACGCTTGTTTGCTAATAATACATTTTTTCCTCTACCTATACTACTTATTTCACATATGTATAGCCTGCGGAATTTTGACAATTTATTGCTGTGGCCTGCGAAAGTGAAAGGTTGAAGACCCCTACACTAGACCAATGTCATTAGATAGAGCTAAACCCTTCGTCAAGTGAACCATCAAACAGAATTTATATGAAATGATTGACTGTTTCATGATTACATTAAAATAATATCTATATGTTACTTTCTTACTCAAAACATTATTTAGGAATAAAAACAAATGTGACAATTTTATCAAATCTTTTTTTTTTTTTTTTGAAAAAAAGGTAAACAAAGCTTTACATGTTTTCTCTGTTACAAATTAATAAATTAACATTTGCAAAAAAAAAAATAGCCACGCCAACACGGTTGCCACAACAACCATGTTCGCCAATACTCTGCCAAGCATATGAGGGTTACAACAGCGTAACAGATCTCGTAAGGGCTCTTTGGGAAAGTCTAAGTGTGTGAGCATGCGCATTTGTGCAAGTTTCAGAGAGCCGTTATGCAGGGCAGGTGTTATGTCCGAAGCGACTGCAGGTGACAGAGGCGATTTTCTCCCGTTGCGACAACACAATGCGACAAAGATTCCTGAGCAAATATTCCATTAATCAAGAGCACACCGTTTGGGAGGGAAGAGGGACCGGGAGGTATTTACAGATATATATAAAGCAAATAAAAAGCGACACAAAAATGGTATGTCACCATTTTTGTGAGGCTGTAAAGATGTAACTCATAACTGTACAACAGCGGAACACTTTTTCAATTGTATAAATTTGTCAATGAATGACAAATTTATGTGTGGTATTTTGAACTCCATAGAGACGAATATGTCTCCTGATCTCTTTCAACTAAACAAAAAGTAAAGATAACAGAATACAAGAAACGTAATTAGCCCACGTTTATAATTAAAGTACCTGAAGAGCCATGAGAAAGACGATTTTTTTAGACAAATAGTAGGTGAAGGAGTAAGTGTTGAAAACCCTAAAATTCCCTTAGAAATTAATGTTTAAGCAAAAGGGAATGAAAGTCAAGAAACTAGTCACACCGATAAGAATTTGCCTAGTTGTTGGAGTAGAGCATGAAAAATGAATTTTAATTATATAAGATTGGCTAAATTTTAGAATTCTAATTTTGGATGTACCAGTGTTATAAATTTTTTACTTTAGGTATAGGAAAAAAATGGGAATGGTTATTTCCAAAGAATAGGCAAATAGGGAAATTGAATACTATAGTGAGAACCGCAAAAAGCAATTTTTGTCTCTACGAAAGAAAATTTTTCGTTATAGGGAATCTGCTGGACATAAAGCTGCAATGAATTTAGTGCCAGAAGGCGAAAAAAAACCTCTTGAAAATTTAACGTTAAAAAATTATATCGAGAAAAAGTGATAACTGTAAAAAATTTCGGCTCATCTTATACAGTAGAGAATGAAAAGTATTCCTCTATCATTTGTATCACAAATAAATTTCCAAGAATTAAATAGAAGATACATGGTCAGAATTTTGTACTCAACATACGCTTGTACTAATATTGCTAATCACATCAGTGAAGAAATGATGAAAAGTATAATTTAAAAAACCGTTGCCTCGAAAAGCGAAATTTTATTTTTTCATTGCTAAATCCACTAGATTGAATAAGAAATCAAATTTCATTGAAAATATTCGTTGCTCTATCTGTGACAGTGGTACGCCATCTGTGGTTAACTTGTATCTAGATTTATCGGTACTTGTATCTAGATTTAGCGTTGGTCTAGATACAAGTACCGCAGAAAAATAAATATATAATTATCTTTTGAATGTCTTGAGATACAAAGAATGTTAGAAAATTTCTTAAAGCTGCTATGTACTAACCCTATTGGATTCACTCAAATCAATGTTAACATATGGAGAAAATTTGTCCATGGATTGCCGACTTGGACTAAAAGATTTTTCTTTTTAATGTACTCCGTCATAGAGAAATAATTTTTACATGGGTGGACATTTTTCATTTTTTTAAATGCAATAGATGTTTTAAATTTTAAATTATTCGGGAGGGGAATATCTTGTATAGTGTGTTTAAAACGCTCCTAAATTCCTTCAGTGGATAAGATTCCTTCAGTGGACTGATGATGAAGTGTTGGAGTTTATCCATGTTTATGAGGAACAGGAGTTTTTATGAAACGTGAAACATAAATTATACAGGAATAGCGAAAAAAATGAGTATGTTCGAAGAATTTGCGACAAAATTTAAAAACTGTGATGGTCATTTTCTTTTGCTTCTTCCCTTTAGTTGTTAGTTGGAACTTTTAGCGTATTATTCGTTTATTTGTGAATCTAAAATATCAAATGGATAAACTTTCAGGTTAAACTCAAGAAATTAACGGAGAAATGGAGGGAAACATTAATAGATAAAAATAGCGAAGAATGCGTATCACAGTTAAATTACGACTTGTTATGTAAAAAGAGTAGCTATAAAAGGGGAAAGCCACGAAGAAATGCATATTCGTGGAATTCTAATTTGACTACAATAAGAAGTAAGGTAAGAGCTCTTAGAAGGCTATATCAGAAGGAGATGGAACATCAGAAACGCCTTGAGTTACAAATTAAATATAAATTAGAGAGAGCTAAGTATAGAATAGAAATATTGAAGGCAAAAAGGGATAAATTTAAGGAATTCGTTGAAAGAGTTACAATGAAGGATACGTTTGGTAATATATACTCCTTGATAAAGAATAAAAATACTAAAACAATCACAGCAGAAGGATTGAAAGATAATGAAGGAAATATTAAATATAAAAAAGAAGAAATAAAAATAATTCTAGCGGCACATCATTTTCAACGAGAAGACGAACATATAAATTATGATTATGTAAATTCTGAGGATGAGCAATTAATTACAAATATTAAAGTGGAAAAAGTAATACAAGAATTGAAGGATGAAAAAGCCCCGGGTTTTGACGGATTTACGCAGAGTATAGTTCAACAGATCAGGAATATAGATAGCCTATTTTTGACTAAGTTATACAATAAATGTTGGCAGGAAGGAAAGTTCCCTAGTAAATGGAAAAAAGCTAGCGTGGTATACATACACAAAGATGGTAAAGACCCTGAAATCCTAGTTCTTACAGACCGATATGTCTACTCCCCAATGGATTTTTTGGGGAAAGTTTTGGATAAAATCATCTCCAATAGAGTGATTGAACATCTTGAAAG
The DNA here is from genome assembly GCA_907164885.2 of Dolomedes plantarius. Taxonomy (NCBI): domain Eukaryota; kingdom Metazoa; phylum Arthropoda; class Arachnida; order Araneae; family Dolomedidae; genus Dolomedes; species Dolomedes plantarius. Next base: position 63,388,549 of record OU015497.1, on the reverse strand, counting down.
TATGAGTTTATGGTCTGAAAATTAATTTGGCTTTAGGAGGAATAGGGGAGTAGTAGAAGCATTGAAAAGTGTTTTTGATAAAATTAAAGAAAACAAAGAGAATGGCTATCATACGTGCTTAATTGCTCTGAATGTGAAAAATGCATTTAATTCAGCTAGAATAAAAATAATAAAGGAAAAACTTGACAAAACTGAAATGGATACTAACTTAAGGAAAATATTAATGGATTATCTGAAAGACCGTACTGTAATTATAAATGAAGAACAAGAATGGGAATATAATATTGGCGTACCACAGGGTTCGTCCATTGGGCCAATCCTGTGGTTACTAATTATTAATGAGTTGCTATTAGAGAATGTGGGCGATGGCAACAAAATGCAGGCATTTGCGGATGATATAGTAATACTGATAAGGAGTAAAGTTATATATAGATTTACAGAGATAGCGAGAGCAATAATGGAAAAATGTTCGAGTTGGGCCGATAAAAACCAACTACAATTTAGTGTCTAAAAATCCAACTACATAATAATACCACACAAAGGAGAAGTTACAAGGAGACCCACGATTAAGTTTAAAGGGGAGAACATCAAATACAATGAGCATATTAAGTACTTAGGAATATATTTAGACGAGAAGCTAAATTTTAACTTTCATATGAATAATATTAGAGATAAGGCATTAAAATGTCAACACAGTATCAATAGAGTCAGTAAGAGTACGTGGAGTTTGAAACCTGAGATTGTCATAAAGCTATATTTAACTGTTAAAGAAAAGATACTATTGCATGGAGTGCAGTCATGGTATAATGGTAAACGTACAATGGATTTAAAATTAAGACAGATACAACGACCATTCTTAATAATGTTAACTAAATGTTACAGAACAGTTTGGATGGATGCACTCCACGTTCTATCAGGATGCATATCATTAGACTTAACAGGTAAAATTGAAAAGAATATCTATGAAATCTACAATATAGGATCAGAAATAAAATTAGGAGACATCGTACTGAACGCGCAGAATTGAGAAACAAAAAGCCGACCTCTAAAGAAAGTACGTGAAATGAGGAAATATGAATGGACATATAACATGGAATCAAAATCGAACATTAAATACTACACTGATGACTCAAAAACCAACGAAGGGGTTGGTTCGGCGTGTACACGTTACAACCTTTATGTTTTAGAACAGACAAAACTTAAACGTCTACCTAATAATGCATCATCCTATAGCGCCGAAGTTGAAGCCATTGACATGGCCATCACTGATGCTATATGTAAAGGAATACAAGAAATCGACATATAAAGTGATTCTAGAAGTACACTGCAAGCTATATGCGCATATTATTTTAAGGGAGATAGGATTGAAAATATAAAAAACCTAATAGAAAGTCATGAGATATCAGTAAACTTACACTGGGTTAAAGCCCACAGTGGCATTAATGAAAATGAGATGGTAGACGCAGCAGCTAAACAAGCAACAACACTGAATGAAATCACAGGAAATTATAAATTAACTAAAGAACAGATTAAGAATAAAATTAAGAATTATTGCATAAATATATGGCAAGAAAATTGGGAGAGAAGCAGTGTAGGATGGAAAGTATTTGAAGTATTCCCCAGAGTTTCTACGAAAAGACTGTTGGCAGATTTCCTTGTTAATCAAGCAATAACTGAACATGGCTGTATAGGAGTCTATCAAAACAGATTTTTTGCTAAAACAGATCTTTGTGAGTGTGGCAATATACAAACTATAAAGCACTGTATATACAATTGTAGCAAATGGGCTGACGGACGAAAAAACCTACCTTTGGGATTTCAAGATTGGGCCCCTAGTAAATTATTTATGGATTATTATTGTAGAAGGTACATCAAGAACATTATGCAGGAACTTATGAATAAACACTTCTCCCTACAAGGGGAAGGTGGCTAGCCCCTCACATTAAAAAAAAAAGACAAGTAAACGAATTGCAAAAAGAAAAACTTCGGGACCCGCTGGGCTGGATTGCCATCGGGATGATTAGTTTTTTATTGAAGGGCCGTATAACCTTCCGGGTGTGAACGGCGGCGATATTACTTACTTATTTGTGAGTCTCTTACAGCTATGTTTTGTAGTGCTGTACAATAAATAAATTTTGAGTTTTATTGTACAATCACAATTTTTTTTTTTTAACCATATTCTATTAGGTCAAAAACTTGCATCTACGTATGCAGTTTGTAGTATTGAAAATAAAATTAAGCTGAAGGAAAAGTTGTAGTCATAAAAAAATACCTAAAATATGTAGCGGGACACTACTGTTCTTGAATATTTTCTTGAATATGCTTACCCGAAGCCAGAAAACGGAATGTGATCATCAATTTGTCATGAACAGGAATTGCATCACGTAATTTTGTATCTTGCTTGACAATATGGTGTTTTCCTAAATTTAGAAGCAGTTAAAATTGCACTGCAGACCATAGGCGTAGCGTTGTGGGGAGGAAGGGGGGAGGGGTACGTGCACAAAGACCCCCAACTTAACTTGAAATAAATTAAAAGTTAGTAAAAGTTTAGTCAAAATCGGAAAATTGTAGAACACTTTTAAGGAAGTTGTCTTTTTTCCGATTTTCAAACTGTGAAACTGAAGATTCCGATTATGTCTTTAACTTTCAACATAGTTTTTAACTATGGTATGATCCATAACAAAAATTTGATGCTGTATTTTATACTCATTTTATTTACATTATATTTATTTTTCTCATTGTTTAACTTTTGAATATTATTCAAATATAATTTCTATTGTTATTTAATTTCGAAAAATCATATCATTTCATATTTTAAGGACCGTCCAGCAGTCAGTGCGCCGAGGAGGGCCCTAACAGAATTCAGTTCGTGCTTCCCCCCCCCCCCCACAAAAAAAACAAAAAAAACCTAGAAGCATGCTACGACTACTTTGCAGACATCCGAATAAAATTTCTGAACTGTTGTGCATCTTCCAACCGCAACTTATGTGGTTCTTCCTTTCTTTTTATATCTCTAACGGTCCAGGCACATTATAAAGTACGAGGGCTAACTTCTGAATAACTCCTTTATTCTCTACGTAGAGGCAGACTAACATAGCCCGACTTGGGGTTTCCAAAATAATACACAGCAGTACCGCAACCCGCGGTACTAAGAAACTAAAGGTCGCAATGAATCCTTCAGGCAGAGTACCCGTAGACCTCGGCTCTGAGCTAATTCTCGAAGTCGTGCAGCCACCTCGGCTAAATACCAATACACGCTCTATCAGTTAAACACCGCTATCACCTTCCATCAAGCTTGCCTCGCTCTCTCCCGTATCGCTACTAAAGTCTTGGGCTTCTGCCAACTCAGCGTGTGCCCTTTAAATAGATCAAACACCTGCGCCGAACTCACTTCGGATGGCATATACAGCGCTGCTACCAGAAATTTGCATCTGAGCAACACGCGAACCCTACACTCTCCCTGACCCAACAAAAAAATTTAGACCGCCACCCCTTTAACGGGGTGCGGGCGCGGATTTTTAATAAAACTCCCCACGCGATTGGGAGTCTATGCAATTTCCTACACTCCCCTAGAAACTACTCTCTGCCTGAACTGATTCCTTACCCCTTTTAACATTCGTTCGTCTTGAGTAACATAACCTAGAAGCAAAGTTTATTACAAAAAGTCTCTGCACTTCATCGGCAGGTTGTTCTTAATTCGGAGTCCATAGCTGGAATCCCGGAAAAACTCCCCTCCGGCCACAGGGTAGAAAACCATTAGTTTTATTCAAATGAATAATAGCCCTTCTCTGCCGTATAGTGTGATCGGCAGCATTTCATCGGAACTTGTCCTTCGGCTCCCTGGCAATTGCTGGTGCGTCCATCTCATTCTGCAGCCAGCACTTCTTCCTCCTGGTATCCCTCACTGCAAGTACACCCCCGTCTACTTAAACAAAAAAATCTAATTTAAACGTAGAGCTGCACTCATGTCTGACTGACCGGAATCCCGTTCAGACATCCAAAATACAAGTTTCATAGTAATCTTATTCCTGCACCAAAATATATAATTCACCTGCAATCTTAAACATTCTAAAACTACAATTTCAATTTCTAAGCATTTCTAACTGAACAGTTGCACATTTCAATTTTCAATTGTATTTCACTTGTTAGTTTTCTCAATTGTACAAACAAAACATAGTATTAACATTTTATTAGTTGTATAAGTAAAACAAAGTGAAAATTAGGCATATACTTTCTTGATACTTCAGAATTTAAACTGTGTTATATAAGATACCTAAATTTAGTTCATTAATCATTTCTGTCCGGGATCTCAATATAATGCCATTTAAATCTAGGCAAGGCTGACACTAAAAGCCTTTTTTTTTTTTTTTTAGTTTCAAGTTCTAAGGATACTTAAAAAAAATATTTCAGACATGACATCACAAATGTCAGAAATGCAAAGAAATGTCTGCTATGTACAGTCAGTTGAATACAATACATGTAAATATTTACCAATTCTAATACATCTACAAATACCTAACAAAACAATCTATATATCTATTTATACTACTAAAGCAATCTGTTTGTGCGTGGAATGTGTAACGCGCGCTAGTGTTGTTAGGGATCAATTGGTTAAATGTGTCGGCCCGTGTCAGAGAGCCGTTGGGGATTTACAATTTAAGAGACCATGGTTTTCTTCCGAGTTTAAATTGCAAATTCCTCTGTGTGACCTTGATCGCTCTGAGAGAGGGAATATTACAGCTTAGTGACGACACGTGTTTAACCTTAATTATTACAATTCGAAATACGCATTCAACAACAAATATTTCGCAAGCAATATTACACATTCAAGTCAAACTTTGATACAAAATTACATTATATTCCTAAAAAAATATTACATTTTTATGCAATAGAATCACAATATATTCAAAAATTTTACATTTTTATGCCATAAAATTACATTCTTATCATAAGTTTCACTTACTACAATTCCAGAGTTCCACATGACACTTTTTTGAAAATACCTCGCGTCAAAAATTATTACAAAGCCATCATTAAAGTTATTACATACCAATCAGAATTCAGATTGTATAACAAAATCAATTATATCATTATAGACTCAGAGCACTGATTACTCAAAATATCAGAACTGCGTTCCAAGGTATTTTACTATTAATGTATTTTCACAAAAAGAGTTCGACTTTGGAAGACTCTGAAGTCCGGCTCCAATCTGAAAATCAATAATGTTGAATTGATACATCACCACACATCTGGGCTCGCACTGTATCCAACCAAGCTATCCATCGAACATCAGAATGTGGCCTAAATCGTTCCTTCCTGATTTGAGGCTTCCGTCTAGACTTTCCCGAAGCCATTCTGCCTTTTCGGTGTTGTTTATTGTTTGGAATAACCGCTGAAATGCGTTGTTTCCTTTGAGAAGTCTCCATTCGCGTCTTCGCCCTCCTCTTTCTGAGTTCGTACCGTGGTTGTTTTTCATATTGCCCCGATACACCGTCTGCCAACTGCCGTTTCTGAGGCGGTTGCTTCTGAGTGTTATGGCTGCTGGATTTCGGGGGTCCTGGTGTGGGCCCTGAACTTTGATCTGTATAACTGCAGGTCGGTATTCTCCGGCCAATTGTTTCTCGTCGCACATTCCTTGGATAAAATTTGGATGTGTAAAAATAGGGTTTTGCTGGACCCTCTTTCTTCTTGCATTTCCGTTTGAAAACTTTCGTTTTCCCCTTATGTGCGGCCCTGGGATTCTAAATTGGACTTTTTTTGCTGTCTGATCTCCGTTTTCATGTTTCCGTTTCAAGCATGACTGTGGAGGGCTATGTTCATTTTGAAAATGCGGATTCTGCTGTTTCTTTCCGGAATTCTTAATCGGTGTGTCTGTAACACGTTTTTGCGCTTTTGAGGGGCCTGCTTCATTTTGAAAATGCGGATTCTGTTTCTTTTCGGAATTCTCAATCGGTGTGTCTGCAACACGTTTTTGCGATTTTGAGGGGCCTGCTTCATTTTGACCCTGGAGTTCAGAACTTTGTGTAGATTTCGATTTTCGTTCTAATTTCTGATCTAAATCCACCATGGTTTGTCGATTAATATACACTCGACACTGAACCACATTTACCGTGATCTGCTTCCCGTGCTTTTGAATCGTCAGAACGTTATTTCGGGAACTTTGCACTAGATATGGGCCCTCAAACTTTGGTGCAAATTTACTTACAAAATTCTTTTGAGCACTAGATAAATGGTGTATTGCTATGAGTACCCAATCTCCAACTTGAACATTATTTTCTCGCCTTTTGGTATCATAGTATTTCTTATGGGTTTTTCGAGCGGCATCATTCCATTTACGCGTTTCGTGTAATAACTGTTCTATATCTTTCATTTGAAATTCAGCCTCTCGCTGCTGTACAAAAAACATTCGATCTAAGGGTGTCATTAATTTTCGTCCCAAAAAAACTTCTGCTGGTGTTTTCCCCGTGGAGTCGTGCTGAGCCGTGCGAAGTGCATAAGTAAATTCTTGAATATACTTATCCCAATTTTGGTGGTATTTCTCAATGTAAGCTGCGATCATCCGCACAATATTTCGATTTACTCGCTCCGCAATATTAGATTGCGCTCGATATGTGACCATTTTGCAGTGCTTTATGTTTAACTTTTCACACATATCCTCAAATATCTTACTTACAAATTGTTGGCCATTGTCACTAATTAATTGTACTGGTGCAGAATATTGAAACACATATTTCTGCATGAACGCGTTTGTGACTGCCTGAGCTGATGCGCGCCTCAGGGGTACAATTTCCACCCATTTTGAAAAATGATCAGCGATCACTAACAAATATCTAAACTTTCCATGGGCACTTCTGGGATATGGTCCCAATAAATCCACTCCGACGATAGCATTAGGAAATGTCGCTACAATGTTTGTGAGGCACCCTGCAGGCTTGTGATTCACATAATTTATTCTTTGACATGTGTCGCGGCTTCGAACATATTGCGTGACCCATTCTTTCCTAGGGGTTTTTCCACCTGTGTTGGACAACGAGCCCCTCTTCTTGTTGCCCCTCCCTAGTTTAAATTGCGCTCATACTGAATGTCAGGGTATCTAGGGTTTGTAATGGCCTGTGGCCTATTATACCTAGGAGGATATGACCAATTTCCACTCTGTCGGATCCCTCTATCCATTTGTGGCCTTCTATAAAATCCCCCAACATTGTCCGGAACCGCTTTTCGTATACTCGGTGGGTGTCTTTGGTCGTACTTTATCACCCCTTCAATTAGCTCTGTTAGATCTTTGGGCTTGATAATCTCTAAAAAAACTTGCCCATTAGGGTTTAATCGATCTGTAATTAATTTAACCTTCCTTTCTTCCATTTGGTTCACATTGAGTTTCTTCAATAACTCACATTTCCGAATGACCACCTCGTACGCGGTTTGCTCTGGCTTTAGACATACTCCATATAATTCCTGCTCCAACTTAAGGGTATCCCTTACTTCTGGAAATGTTTTCTTTAGCTTTTCAGCAAACTGCTCAAATGTAGTGATCCCACTGGACCCAATAACATCATACCATTACTTAGCCGCTCCCCGCAGCCCTCTTTTTGCAATCACCAACTTTTGTCCGTCTAAGGCAGGATAGCTGACGCAATGCTCCTCAACTGCCTCTAAATATCTAATGTCAGATCCTTCCCCCGAAAACCAAGCATTTTGTGGTGCAGTCATGGCCACAAAATTAGCTAAATGCTGCCACCCTGCAGTCTGGCCTGTTTGGTTTTCTTCCCGGCCATTTAATGCTAATTGTTCTAACTGCTCGCGTAGCTGAGCTACTTCCTCTGCTGACATGCTAGTGCCGTAGATATTATACTTTTAGACAAAACTCAGAGTTTTACTATATAGAATGACACCATACACAATCGCTACTTCTTTGGCACTCTTCGTGCGAACTCCACAGCACTATAGAACACAATTCACAATTTTTTTTTATAATGTACAAACACTCACCTCTCTTTCGGTCGAAATGGTCAGGTGCCAGTATGTGGTTCTTCCTTTTTTTGTATCTCTAACGGTCCAGGCACATTATAAAGTACGAGGGCTAACTTCTGAATAACTTCTTTATTCTCTACGTAGAGGCAGACTAACATAGCCCGACTTGGGGCTTCCAAAATAATACACAGCAGTACCGCAACCCGCGGTACTAAGAAACTAAAGGTCGCAATGAATCCTTCAGGCAGAGTACCCGTAGACCTCGGCTCTGAGCTAATTCTCGAAGTCGTGCAGCCACCTCGGCTAAATACCAATACACGCTCTATCAGTTAAACACCGCTATCACCTTCCATCAAGCTTGCCTCGCTCTCTCCCGTATCGCTACTAAAGTCTTGGGCTTCTGCCAACTCAGCGTGTGCCCTTTAAATAGATCAAACACCTGCGCCGAACTCACTTCGGCTGGCATGTACAGCGCTGCTACCAGAAATTTGCATCTGAACAACACGCGAACCCTACAAACTCATTTACGAGTGTTGAACAAGCTCCGAATTCATTTCGACGATCCACCCATTTTCTTACCCAACACGCCTTTTTTTTCACTTTCCGATTTATCACAATTTTATATGCAGTTATAAAAACTAGGGCCTGACGCGATTCCGTTTGGAAAGAAACGAAAAACAAACAAACTGCGATCAAATCACACAACTGACTGCGAGTTCACTCTCACGTCGACACGAAATGTTCCTGGTCACGAGACTGCAGTGACCTTCGAGTCTCACGAACCTGTCTCGAGAGCGTAAGTGATCTCAAATAGACAACACCCTGAGATTAATGTCGAGATTTTCTGTCAAGTGAACACTTAGCTTTAAGAGTGTAGGTTGCCCTCACCCACCACGTGGTCTGGACCTGGAAATTGGATCTGTCTAGACCACTTTGGACACATGGGTTGTTGACCTAGTTCTTTATGGAAAAAGTATTAACACGTTACAATAATCCTAAAAGGAATGGGTGAGGAGAACCCTTCAATTCCTTCACGAATTTGTTTTGGCAGAAGCGGATGCAACTCAAGAAATATATACATACATACAAATATATATCTACATACATACATACATATATTTATATATACATACATATATATATATATATATATATATATATATATATATATATATATATATATATATATATATATATATATATATATATGTATATATACATACACTGAAGTACCACTGAATTAGGGACACCTACCTAGTAACGAGTTGGGCCTCCTCTGGCCTTGATAACGGCTGACACACGACGAAGCATAGATTCAACAAGTTTCTGGAAACGTTCCACGGGAATGGCTTGCCAAATATTAGCTAAAGCTGTCCATAATTCAGTAAGGTTCTTTGGTTCTGTGTGATGGCCTTTCACGTCTTGTTTCAAAACATCCCAAAGATGCTCAATAGGATTTAAGTCTGGGCTTCTAGGTGGCCAATTCATGACAGAGAAGTCAGAGGAATGCTCATCCAACCAGCCAGTAGCCAACCGGGACTTGTGAGAGGAACAGTTGTCTTGCTGGAAAACTCCATTACCGTGCGGATAACAGAACAGCATAAACGGATGGAGGTGATCACCCAGCAACTCTACGTATCGAATTGCATTGAGGGAGGTTGGTACACGCACCAAAAACCCCAAACTGTGCCACGAAAAAACACCCCAGACCATGATTGAGCCACCATGCCCTTGTACAGTTCCAGCCAGGCATGCAGGATCCATGGCTTCATGAGCTGACTCCATATTCTCAGCCTACCGTCGGCGTTAAGTAGTCGGAATCGAGACTCATCACTCCATGCTACTCGTTTCCAGTCCTCTACACTACAGTCTATGTGCTCTCTTGCCCAGGCAAGACGTGCAGCCCGATGGCGAATATAGAGCAATGGTACTCTCGTAGGTCGACGGCTCCCGAAACCCATACGGTGAAGCGAGCGTTGCACAGTCCGTTTACCGACTGTACGACTGGCACCGTCATTAAACTGGGTGGTAATTTGAGATAATATTTGGCTTCGCTGGCTACGTACAATACGCCCGAGCCGTCTCTCACCACGCACTGTCAAGGCTAATTGTCTTTTGCAGTTCGCCCGACCGATTTATTTCCACCATCCATGTATTCTTGGTATACTCTTGACGCTGTCGACCTTGAAAATCCTAGCTGTCTGACGATTTCGGAAATTGAATGGCCCATGCGTCGCCAACCTACGATTTGTCCTCGATCGAAGGAGTCTAAATCAGGCAGTTTACCCATACTGGCAATTCCAACAACTAATTCAGAACAACCACAGTACGCGCTATATATGCAGTTACCACAGCGTCCTCACTTGAGCATACATGATGCGCAGCGCTACACAATTTGCATAGGCTCTGCTATCCCTAATTCAGTGGCCCTTCAGTGTATATATATATACATACATATATATATATATATATATATATATATATATATATATATATATATATATATATATATATATATATATATATTTAAAATTAAGATGAATAAAAGGGCAGATGCGACCATTTATTACTCCTATAACCTGAAATAAGATAGACATATAAAAATAAGCAAAAAACGGAATTGGAAGTGGTATAGTTCATGACTGGGGGGGGGGGGTTGTGACCCCAAAACCCCGGTTAAACATGTATTAAGCCTGGCAACACACACATCATTTGGGAGTCAGTCATTAACTATACCACCTCCTATTCCGTGTTTTGCTTATTTTTATATGCCTATCTTCTTTCAGGTTATAGGAGTATTAAATGGTCGCATCTGTCCTTTTAGTCATCTTATTTTTAAATATCTATATATCGTACATATTTTTGTGAGCAGCTTAGCACCTAAAATTTATTTAATCATTTTTGTTTCCTATTAAGTAATTAACATTTGTAAACTATATATATATATATATATATATATATATATATATATATATATATATATATATATACACTGCTCAAAACAATTAGGCGAGCACATGGTTTTAACGAAATTACGCAAATACTTACACCGATAAGTAACATAAAATAAATCATCCATAATTTAAAGCCTCATAGGAAATAGAAGAAGAAAACTTCATATGCAAATCAAAGTTCATGAGGTCAAAAACCAGAAAGAGAGCATAAGGGCGGAAATCGGGATGTTGCAGAAACGTCTGCATTACTGCCTTAACTGTAAAATTCGATTGCTCAGTTATACTTTTTGAGAAAAGGTGACTTGAAAATGTCTCAACAACGTGATCTACCGGAATCCATGGCATGGCGTATTATAGGCAGACTTGTATCCGGGAAAACACAACGTAGTGTCGCGGACGTTGTTGGAGTTGCCAGAAGTGTCGTTGCAAGGCTGTAGAATCGATTCCAAGAAACAGGGAATGTTAGACGTCAACCAGAGCAAGGTCGGCCACGCGCCACTACATCAACTGATGACCGGTATATACTGTTAACAGCTCGTCGAAACAGAACAGACAATGCTACTCAGCTGCAAAGACAGTTGCTCTTGGCAGCACGACGAAGGGTATCCAGCCAAACAGTACGTAATAGGTTTTATCAGGGAGGTCTCTATGCACGTAGACCAATGGTGTGCATTCCGCTGAACTCAGGCCACCGTGCGGCCCGAAGAAGATGGGCTGCTGAACATCGAGATTGGGAGCAACATGATTGGAGCCAAGTGCTGTTTACAGACGAGTCCCGATTCAGTCTGGAGTGTGACACCCGACGTGTTTTGGTATGGAGAGAAAGGGGCACTCGAAATAACCCAACATTCGTTCGTGAAAGGTCACAATACAGACGAGCTGGTTTTATGGTATGGGGTGGAATCAGCATAGGTGGACGTACGGACCTGTATATCATTCGGAATGGTACTTTGACAGCCCGAAGATATGCAGACGAGATACTGATACCTCCTGTCATACCTTACGCTGCAGCCATTGAAGATTCCTTTGTTTTCCAGCATGATAATACCAGACCGCATACAGCTCGTCTTGTGGAGAACATGCTTGAAGCTGAAAAATACAGCGTATGGAATGGCCAGAGTGCTCTCCTGACCTGAATCCAATCGAGCATGTTTGGGACATGCTCGGACGACGCATTGCTGCGATACCAAGACCTCCTTTTACTCTCCGAGACTTGGAGATTTCACTTCTTGAGGAGAGGAACAGTATTCCCTAAAGTGTTATCGATAACATCATCGCATCTATGGAAAACAGGTGTGCAGCAGTCTTAGCTGTTCGAGGAGACCACACGGCATATTAAAAATCTTGCATCATTTCTATCCAATACATTTTTATCGTTTACATGTAACCAAATTGTTGCCCTAAATCATCTTTTCATGTTTTTTCCATAATTTTAAAGAATTATATCTTAATTACAAATTTTTTATGTCATTTTTTCTGTATTGCGCATTGATACGCGAGTACTATCCATTTTATACCAATACTTGACTGTCTTGCACGGTTTTCTTAACTTCTTTGCTTGCTCCCCTAATCTTTTTAAGCAGTATATATATATATATATATATATATATATATATATATATACTGCGCTATTCCAAGAATGAGTGGGAATAGAAACGGCCAGCGCTTGTGCGGGGATTTGAACCAGGGACCTCTCGCTCCGTAGTGCGATAGTCCGATACTCCGTAGTACGATGCAATAACCATTCAGCCATAGAGTCCTTGAGAAAAAGCTGTTATGAAGGGAGCATGACGCTTTTTCGTTATGTGACGATTTCTGCTAGTTCACTCTACTGTAAGCCGCGTAAAAGTACTTCGTTCCAAAAATGAATTTTTTTATTAAACACGATGGGTTTAATTGCGGAAATCATTATCTTTGATTTGCCCCGTGTTATAAAATTGGTAGTTTAGGAGTTTAAAAAAAGTTGGAATGAAGATTTCCACAGAATGGTCAAATAGTGAAATACGTACCATGGTGATAACCGAAAACAGGATCTTTTTTCTCTGCGAAGGAAAATTTTTGATCCTTATTAATCAACTAGATGTAAAGCTGCAATAAATTTACCTTCAGAAGGAGAGAAGCAAAATCTTGAAAATTTAATGTTAAAAAATTTCTATCGCAAATGTGATAACTGCAAACATTTTTCTCACAGCTTCTAAAGTAGCATGAGAAAATCAGTGATTTCATCTTTTTGAAACAGAAATCGATTTGCAAGTGTAAAATGGTGTTGACGTGCGTAGACACTTGCACTCAACATACACTTGAATCAATGCTGTAAACTACATCTGATAGCAAATGAAGTACGTATATTTCAGAAACTCTTTTTCTCGGACATCAAAATTTCTTTTTTTATTAAGGAATCTACTATTTTGAGTAAGAAATCCCTTTAAATTGCATATATTCGTTGTTGTATCAATGAGAGAGGAACTGTTTCTGCTGTAAACTTGTTTCTAGGTTTAGCAGAACTTGAAACTGTAGCAGCAAAATTTATTTTTCATTCTCTTTTTGAATGCCTTGAGCTACAAGGAATTTCATAAAATTTCTTAAATAATATATTGAGTATTAAATGCAGTAGTTCTAATGGGCAAAAAGAATTAGTAATGTATTTAATGAGACATCGATTTCGGTCCTTCATAATTTTGCACAGACTCGAACTATTAGTTAATGATACTGTCAAATCCCTTTTCGTATTGATGGGTTAAAATCATTTAGTGATAAACTTTATGTATTGTTCAACGCATCTGCGAAAAGTTCTAGAGAATAAAACTGTGTGTGAGTGTGCTAGACATTGAAATTTCGAGAAATGGTCGGAATTTAAGCACCCTATGCGTTGCATCAAGCTTTCGAACAGTTTGGAATAACCCTGAGGCTTTGGGGAAACTTTTTTCAATATGAAGACTGATTTCACGATAGACGTTAAAGAAAGGTGTATATACGAAGGATTAGGAAAAAAAATGAACAACAGAATTTACCTTCAGGAATTGGTTGAATTACCGGTTTTTGAAAAGGGACAAAAGCGTCCTGGATCATACTACAGATATTTTGTCATAGAGCTCAAAAATTAAAGTTTTCATGTAGTTTAACTTCATAAAAATGTCCCTAATATCGAACGCAATGTGAGAACTTTCTTAAAAATTTAAGTTGTATGAGAGAGGAATTATGCCTGGAATTCGTGTTTATTTAAGAGAAAAATAGTGTGTGAAAAGCTATTACCTTTAAAAATTAAAATGTCAACTTTTCCAGTATCTTCAAGCAAATGTGAGAGAGGATCTACAGAAAGGAATTTAATTGTTAACCGAACTAGAGTTTCTTTGTTGAAGAATGTTACTCCAGAACACATAATTATTATAGTTGTGGGACTTCCTCTCCCGACTTTCCCAAACGAAGGAGTTGGGGAAAGCTCACATCGCGCTTAACATAGGGAGATTTAAAAGGACTTTCGTTGATTTAAGAGTCTTGGTTGATATAACATTTCACGTTATGTTTACATTTGGGTAGAAATTAAAAGCTGCTGAAACTTAGATAAACTATGTACATAACGATGTTCACGTACCTTTTACAATCATGGTGAAATCTAGGCAATTTCGTTTTTCTCTAAATATATTTTGTCCAAAGGAAAATTCCTAATAAAAAATCTTTTAGATATGCAATTTTTCAAGAAAGCAATTTCCAAACGAAAAAAAATATTTCAAATCCCTAATATTAAATGCAATACGCGTTTATAACCAATGCATGGTCATTTGGTAGAAGAAAATATAAAGTTTCCCCACAAGTCACCTGATTGTCAGATTTAAAGCTACTTTTGAAATAAATTTGTCTACTTAAATTAATTAATCGAAAGGTTTCAGGGATGTCAGTATTCTCTTAGGACGCTTGTAGAGTTGCAAAGTAAGATAAAACTATTTTGGACTTTGTAGACATTGGGTTTTTCTACATTAATATTCCGTTACTTTGCAACTATTGCTGAACTCGAATTCTATTTAAGAATTCTTCAGCTTTCTTATCAAGGAACGGGCAAATGATGCACATACTTAAGTGGGTCTCTTTCTAGAGAATTAATGTGGCTACACAGAAATTTCCATTATTTAAAGGATAAGTCAGAATTTATGCAAATTTAAAACCTTCAGTGAAATAGCATTAAGTCTGTGAATCAACAAGCTTTAAAGTTTTAGCAACATTAATGTTTAAAGTAATTCCATGTAAACTTCTCTTAACTATATGAAGCTGTTATGATAATATTTTAATTATTTTAATAATTCTCAGGTTGTCTATTTATTTGAATCTTTAAAATTAGCTCAACTTCCGTACAATTCTCTCAGCTACATTATTTAAAGAAAAACTTGTTTCAAGTTTGTATAGTTCATAAATAGTTCTCTATTTGTAAAATTTGATAAATAAATAAACTTTTACGAAAATTTCCAAATTATTCAATGGGAAATTTATTTAGTAAGAATATGAAATATCCTTCACATTATAACGGTTAGAAGTTTACAATAAATTAACAATTAGATCATATTTAAACCCTAAGTTTCGTTTCCTATGTCGTATATCAGAAAGATTATCGAGTACCAAAATTTTAGATTTACGGTTTTATTCCTCAAAGCAAAACAACGAGCAGACATATTTGCAACTAGAACTTGTACAACTCTCCTTGCAACAAGTTGCTGTTGATGAAAAAAAAGATTTTGACTTGATTCCGTATCCTTCTAGCTGACCGAGCTGCAGTGGATTGGATTGGACTGGACTGGTGGTGGTGGTGGTGGTGGTGGTGGTGGTGGTATCCAATGTGGATTCTGCCTGGGGGCTGTACTTCTTTGACGCCGGCTGTTGCTCGCTTTTATCCTCCAGCTGGATGCGCTATGCTTCTGTCCGTCGTACTCGATTTGCATGTAATTCGTGTCTGGGCTGCCCGAGGAGGTAATCAAAAAAGGGGCGTATTCAGTAATGCTGCGTTGCGTAGCGAAACTGTGAATCGCTGCTGCAATGCTCGCCACACATCAAAGTTTCTCGTGACTCTTCGCTATTCGCATTTGCTGTATGTATACAAAGCCTACAGTTCAGCCCAGGATCAATTTATTTATGCTCGTCAGTTTCATTTCGAGAAGGAAGATTCATTTTGTTGTCCGTTTTCGGAAACTGAGTTCCGCAAAATAGTATGAATTGGAGGTCTCACCACTGCAATTCACTTTACGAAAATGTACGAACGGCTCTACATGCATTCGGTGTGGACAAGAACCGAATTTCAAATCTAATGCTGAATTTGTTTGTTCACAATCGTTCATTGTAAGTATATCCGAATTAACACACACACAAGAAGAATAAATAAATAAATAAATAAAAAATCCCAACTTAAAAAAAAAAAGAAAGGAGAAAACTATAAAATCTATGGTGTACATATTCATACAAAACACAATGACAAAAATGCCTATACCGATTAATCAATTCATTACGTTAAACAAAAGAAGGCACAGAATTTAGAGGCCAATAAATTGTTAAATTTTAACATGTACCCTATTATAAGCAGAAGAGAGCGGCTTGACATATCTTTGTATTTTATAAGCTCTTTTTTATACTTTCAAATGATTTTACATTCAGGAGCAAATTGCTATACTTCCCAACAAAACTTATATACTAATATAAGCGCAGTAATGACATTTTTATTTTGTCTAAACCTTTTCCAAATAAGTTGCAAGATTATATCTATGAGGTCAAGGTAAAACCCGTATCCCCTTCTGTTTCCTACTACCGCTGTCATTTAATAATCACAAATCTTTATTGCAAGTAATAATTAAAAATCAATATTACTGCGATTTATTTGTCTGATGAAATGCTTTGATGGGCTTGAATACAATATTAATGTGTTTAAAATATACATTAAAATATGATGATATTTTAGTACTTACATGTCAAACGTATAGGTAAATGAATGCATGATACATTAGACATGTTATCATACAAATCTAAAAACACATATACGAATTGGTTCTTTGTTGAAATAACTCCGTTCATGATTACGCTGTTAATCATCGATCAGTTTCACTAAAAGATAACTCTCATCCAGTAAAAAAAAAAAAAATCCTTGGGAGTATTATTCTGTTCCTCGATTGAAGATGTCATTTGAAAGGATTATGAAAGCCCCAGCTTTACCTTTGAGTAGATTCACTCAAAGGTAAAACTTGAGTAGAGTTGTAAAGCAGTATGGTATTTTTTAGTTTGAGAGGTGAGAATAATTGAATAGATCAGAAAACTGGATGTGCAAGTCTGAGACTGTTTTCAAAGAGACTATGCTTCTTGAAACTCTCGAACAGAAATTTATGTTAAACTGAAACTTTACAAAAATGTTCTTTTTTATGTAGATATTCTTTTCCATCATTATATATATATATATATATATATATATATATATATATATATATATATATATATATATATATATACTCACTCAAGAGCCAAAACATTATGACCACCCCTACATTTTGCAATGCATTCGCCTGGATGACGTGGAAGGCACGTGATCAGGTGGAAGTGGTATTTAACTGCTGCTGGAGAGTCTGAAGAATCATTCTTCCACTTACTTCTGTGTGTGATAGGAAAGGCTGGGGATCTAAGCGACTTTGATAGAGGGCAGATTGTAATGGCTCGAAGGCTCGGAACAAGTATTTCTGAAACTGCACAACTCGTGGATTGTTCGCGACCTACAGTTATTAGTACTTATGCAAAGTGGATGAATAACGGTGAAACCAGCATTAGACGACATGATGTTGGACGTCCACACGCTATCAAAGAAAAAGGTCGTCGGAGACTGTCTCGCATGGTGAAGCAAAACCGGAGCCAGACAGTGGCTCAGCTGACAGCCCAATACAATGCAGGGCCAAGTAGAATAGTATCGCAGCACACTGTTCAGCGGACACTGTTGGATATGGGGCTACGCAGCAAACGTTCCACTCGTGTGCCTTTGGTGACCAAGCGCCATCGCCAACTGAGCCTGCGCTGGGCCCGGGAACTTGGCCCGGGAACATCGCGTCTGGTCCATGGATCAGTGGGAGAGACTGGCCTGGTCAGATGAATCACGGTTTGTTATTTATCACACCGATGGCCGTGTCAGGATACGCTGTCTTCCAGGCGAACGATTGCTCCCTCGGTGTACAGTAGGTCATACACAGGCCGGTGGTGGCGGTATTATGCTTTGGGGGACGTTCTCTTGGGCGTGTCTGGGACCCGTGGTTGTGGTAGAGCAGACCATGAATGCTACAGGGTATCTGAACATCGTTGCGGACCAGTTGCAACCTTACATGGCCTCTGTTTTTCCAGCTGGAAATGGAATGCTCCAACAGGACAACGCCCTGTGTCACAAGGCTAAAATTGTGTTGGAGTGGTTCCAGGAACATGATGCTGAATTCCAGTTAATGTCCTGACCACCTAACTCAACGGATCGCAATCCGATAGAACACATTTGGGATGTCATGGGACGGCAGCTCAGAGTTCAAAGACCAACAATTCGCAAAATTTCGGATTTGCGTGAACGTTGCTTAAACATCTGGTACAATCTGTCTCCGGCCATCTACCAAGGACTTGTGGCATCCATGCCAAGGCGGGATGAAGCTGTGTTTCGCTATAAAGGTGGGCCAACTCGTTATTTACAGGTGGTCATAATGTTTTGGCTCTTGAGTGTATATATATATATATATATATATATATATATATATATATATATATATATATATATAAATAAATAAACTTTTTTTCTTTGGGGGGGGGGGGGTGAAGGCTTATGCTCTTTTTAACTCAATGGTTGGATATATATTAGCTTTCATTTTTGAGCACCTAGGGCCTTAGATTAGCCACCATGCATGTCAGCTTCCTAGGTTTTATGGTTCCAGAGATACAGTGATCATTCAGAATGTGTTTTATATCGAGGGTTTAAGTCCCTTTTAACATCTTAAAAGTTTAGATGTAAACAAAAACATTTCTTAGTAATCACCTAGAACTTAAGCGTAACCACTTTACAAAATTTCATCTTCCTAGAACTTATGATTCGAGAGATACAGTGATCAGTCAGTCAGTGAGTGATACATATTTAGCGTGTATACAGTTATACACCTATATCCATTACACCCCCCTTATCTTTTAAAGGGTGACAGCCTAGGCCATAAAGTTGGTATCTAGGTATAATAAAATTGCTATGCGCTACTCGATGAGACAACTTACAACGTCATATATCGGGAAATTTTGGAATTAGTGTTTCTATCTCGAAAACGCTACGAGATACGGGCGAAAAAAGTTAATTACAAATGTGTTCATCATCATCGATTTAGTAAGAAATGACAACTTGCGTACATTAATACTCAAAACAGAATGTAAAAAATTAACATTTATTTGATCGTGATTTTCAACACTATGGAGTCATGAAACGCGAGCGAAGCTCGGAAAGACCACCTCATGTACTAAACACCAGCATGTGTTGTGGCGCAGGGGAAACGCAAGCGATTTGCATTCATGAGAACCATGGCTCTGTCCCCACCAGTTGGGAGTTTTACTGAATATCTCTACAAACTATGAAAACTTTCTGGACTATGGAAACTATGACAACTTTAAAGACCCATGTCTGGTATAAAAATCACACGGATTTCATGCATTATGCAAATGAAGATGGAACGTCATAACTGTTTACCAGAGACTAGTGTAGTATAATAAAATGATGTTTTTGCTGGGTTGTTCGTTAAAGCTGACAGCTATGGCAAAATTTGGCATTACAGAGTATTGCGAGATGTTGTTAATTTACTGTGAATGTGGGTGTAAGGCAAAAGCTGCCGCAAGGCTGTATCGTGAAAGTTTTTCTACAGGCCAGCATCCTACACGGCAGACCATCGTAAAAGTTGTAAAACGTTTAAGGGAGACGGACTGCGTGACAAGACAACATCGAGTTCGTAGACTTCGCAAAGTATAACCGGAAGATGTGCTAGCATACGCTCTCGCTCATCCTCAGAGAAGCACAAAAATGATCAGTGACAATTGTGGCCTCTCAAAAAGCCGAGTTTGGAAAATCCTCAATGATTTACTAGGTGCTCATCCTTACCGATCCATACCCGTGCAGGGATTGCAGCCAAGAGATGCTGAGAGACGTTACACCTTGGTTCACCCATGACGTAATCTTCACTTGTAGAACACCACACAATTTTAGCGCGATATAAAACAAAATAAAAGTGTTATGAAGCCGATATCCGATTCAAGTAAAATTAAAAAGTGACCCATCAACTGTACATGAATTGTTAACACAGGGACTTCCATCCTTTATAGGTTTGTGACGCCCATGGGAATGACATTAGAAATTTGGGGCACTATTGTAGAATTTTTTTTTTCAATTTTTAAAATGTTAAATGAAAGTTAACTATATATGCGGAACATGTTAACATTTATGTTTAAATAAATACTTACTCCATTACTGTTTTTATTCGTTTATACAAAGATATAAGATGCAAATTCTAAAATAATATTTATTAACATAGTTTCAAAACTATCCATGGGATTCAGTACACTATAGACCTACAATGGAAGTCTTTTTATTTAGTTTTTTTTCAATCCAAAAAAAAAATAAATGCAACGCCGAAAATGTTGGATTCATCGGGGCGGACGTATTCTTCAAGTTAAATAGTTCCCTCCATATTCATCAAACCACTGGAAAAATTCAATTACATTTGTTATACCGTTCAGCTGTGTAAAAGCAAATATTTTCACCATTTCTACTCCATGCTACATGAAAGTAACCTATTAAGCACCAATTATACTAATTAACTAATTTCATGATACAAGAAGATATTCTTAGTCTTTAAGAGATTAATGATGAAAGAAAATAATTTGAAATGTACTTGGGAACAGTGTATCTCTTTGCAACAGATAACAATATAAAAATAACATATTTTTAAAATCACGTGTACAAAAAGAAAAAAAAATTGGAGAGATATTATCCGTGTTGGATATTTTGAAAACAAAATTCTATAAACAGATAATTTATGAAATGACTGTAAGATCTTTCTCTATTTTCCTATATTCCACGCTTTAAGCATAGTTAAAATTAAGATAAATTCTTAAAATGGTTAGATATACAAATGACAATTCAATACAATTTTTTATTAATATTTTATGCTATGACGTTCGGTAATAACTTCCTCCCTACAAACCAGAAAATTCTTTGATTAATGTTGAATTTTTTTTAACTGGACCTGTTTTTTTTAATATTATCAAATATGGTATTAAATATGGTATAGTATCAAATATGGTATCTCTTCGTATCCATTACTTTGGAGGGGGTGGCTATTGGTACCCCTTGAGTACAGCTGTATTTCCACCTTTAGACACCAGCTGTACTCAAGGGGTGGCTATTGGCACCCCTTGAGTACAGCTGTATTTCCACCTTTAGACACCACAGGGCGTTAGCTTTTTTAGGGAGATTCATCCCCAAGCGTTTCAAAAACACCTCCACAATTTTGAAACTAGTTACTTTAAATATCTTAGCAATAAAAATATCAAAAATTTATTTGCCCTAGATCCTGCTAATGAGAAAAAACCGTCTATTATCGTTGCTCAAAATTATTATTATTTTCCTCTTTTTTAAATTATAAATAAATAAATGTATACAAATATATAAAAACGCCCGGCATGCTAGTATGTAATTCCTTAACCGAAACTTTTTTTTTTCAATGCGGAGACAATTGTCGTCAGACATTCGCCTATACTACGCCGTAATTTTTACTGCCCATTTTATTGTGGGGGCACCATATAGGCGGACAGCATTACCCCCTATGAAGGGACGACAAGAACGGAGACATTTTTCGTGGCGCGACGCCAGAATTCGATCCGAGCACCCTCAGCACCGAAAACCAGCGCGCTGTACTACTGGGCCGCCACAAGCCCCCTTAACCGAAACTATGAAACTCTAATTTGTAACATTCACGGAAACCATGAAATTGCCTTTAGATAAATTCGAGAGTTCAAAATAACTCCTAAATCAAGGTTCGTGATTCAATCCCTATTAAGAAATTGAAATCTTCCCAAAAATTTTCTTTATTTAGTGAAATCCAAATGGTAAAAAAATATATTTATTTAAACTCTCTTTTAGCCCTGTGGAGTAAACTTTCTCGTCTAGTGTATGTTATATTACTATGAACTTACGGATCAAAAAATAATTTTTCCCTTTCGATATCTACAATCTCTGAGTATTTCTCTCTTCAGAATTGCTTTGATTTTTCCATATGAATACCGACTAAACTCTCTGCATTGTAGGTCTTGGCCCAGGGACTGCAGTTTCCACCAACTTTCCAGTGAAGAGTTCGATTGTAGGGTTGGTCAGAAGCGAACTGACCCTCAGAAGTATCGAGTCAGGCCGTTACAGAATGTACTACGCTGTCCAGGTGATTTTTGGGGAACAACTCTAGTATGGACAAATCCAATTCATGGTTTGTTCAGAGGCAATCCGAAAGAGATTGTAATCCATGAAGCTATAAAACCATTAAGCCATGAGAGGCACTCCGAATTTAGATCCATAAAAGTGAGAATGTGATCCATGAAGCTAGAAGCATATACAACATGACGCTATAAAACCATGAACAACATGAAGATATATTTTAGCTACATAGTGTGATCTTCACGTTCTGTGAAAGCGATTCGGCAAATATCGAAACAACAGAGATATCTGTCCTTTATCCTTTTGTTGTCGTTACAGTTCCACGTTTATAATATAAATAATAATCTCTCTATTCTAAAAAAAAGTAACTCCCGCTGCCACCGCTGTCAAAAGCTTTTCACGCTATCTCCGAAACCGCTGAGGGTATGGGGTCGAGAGCGATACCAATGGATGCAAAAAAATGGCTTGACCAATATAAGACATGTCTCATCTTCGTCGGACTTTATTTTATTATTTTTTTTATTTTATGTTTTGTGGGAAAATATTGACTTTTTCATCTTCACTTTACGATAACTTCCCAAAAAATTATCGTAGAATTTTGATCTTTTTACAAACTAAGACTACAGACTTTTCTTTTTCAAACTAGACCTCATTTGTTTAAAAATACTTTAAAACAGACTAATATTTTCCTCAAAAAATTAAACACAGTTTTTCAAGATATATCGTATGTGGATGTAATATCGATGCTCCTTGAGTTTTTATCTTACAAAGAAAATACTTTCATAATCTGGAAGCTGAAAGCTTTCTTATTTATATAAACCTCATTTCAAGTCTGTATCTTAAAATTTCGATTTTTAATTGAATTTTAAAGCTGATAATTCAAAGTGATGAAAAGCCCTTCTCATAAGTGTGACAACAGTAAATGGATGGAAGCTGTTACATTTCTCGATAATCACCCCTATGTGTCTCGCTACTAGCCCTAACAGAGGAGCGATCGTAGCGAGCCCAGGTGCGAATCCCCTAATCTTGTAAATAATTATTAGTAAATGTGGAAATAAAATAAATGCCTAAATTTAATTGCTTGAAGAACGTTACATTAGTATAATGCATGCATTGAAATATTTATCATGTCTTGTTTTCAATTTATTAATGGTTTTTTATGACTCTCAGCGATAACTTTCAACAACCTAAATACAGGTATATTTATTTACCAAGAAAATTTTAGCATAAGAATGGCTGAAGTTCCATATCGCACAAAGTCAACATTTAATAATTTTCTTTTCATTTAACTTATCTCAGAGACAATGTAAAGACTATTCAACGATTATGGACCTCAGCAGAAAATTCGAAGCCAACATAACGAGGAAAATTATTTAAAAAAAAGTTTCATGTAATATATCAGGTTTTCTGATGCATATTAAGTCAAGTGACAGTTTTCAAATAAATTTTCCGTCCCTGATCATAATTAATGTATTTTATCTATGATGAGTGAATACATTTTGTAAATGAAACTTCTTATATAAAACAATTTGCTGTTGAAGGAATTAATATCATAATCTCTCTAAAATAGTCAAACTAATCAGTAGAAGAATTAACTGAATGATTTGATACTATAACATTTCAGTTTAAAAGTTCTTTTCTGAAACCTTTTATTAAAAAACTGAGTTTTTAAATACTTCACAGCTTTTGATAATTATGATATTTTACAAAGAAATAGTAAAAAATTAGCTTAAAAATATTGTGCAAAATCTAATAAATGGTAAATAGCTTTCAGTATTATCTAAATATAATGAACTTTCAAAGGATCTTACTTGACATTGATTTATGATTTTAATGAATAAAACTGTTTTAAAATATTGATGGAAGTGCCCTGTGCATAGTCTCTTATATGTACAACAATGTTTTAGTTATTTTATATGCGTCCAACTTGGATAAATAGCCCAACTTTCCAGAAATTTATAAAAACTGTTTAACTGATTTAATAAAAAAGCAAAATGCATTTAGAGTCTCTAGATTTTTCCTACATTTTTCAAACTTTTGAAAATTTTTTAGTTGATTTTGGTAATTCTAGATTTTTTAACTCCAATACTGATGCTTCCCAGAAAATGCTTAAAATGGGTATGAGGATTCTGATCCATATCTCGATGTAATATTAAAATATAGTTTTATGGAAGATATTATTGTTTATTAGTGCTTAGAAGTAAATAATTGGCTCAGGCACTCTTATACCAGGGAATTAGTAACGTGAACTTTAAGATAAATACATTCCATAATTATATCTTTCATATGACCTTAGACTACAAATTGGTACAAATGTGTTACCTAGGTATTGAAAATTTGGATTATATTTCCATTTCTTTAAGTTTCTTCAATAATGTGACTCCTAATATCTCTCCGAGACAGTAGGGAAAAAGTATTTAATGATGAGTACTCACAAGTACACATAAATAAGTACTCATAAATAGCAGTACGTATGGCTATTTATTTGTTGATGTAGTTATTTGTTGATGTAGTTTTATTTATTCCGCAACTTTAGTCATTCCGCCTTCACCTATTCCATGGAATATATGATTGTAATTCATTGAACTGGTCATCTTTACTCGATTCAGATTGTTCTTTTCTCTACCTCTTTAAACAATCCAATGTTATTATTCTCTAATGCAATAAAGTTCTGGCCTTTACAATTTAGTAAAGTGTTGACCAAAATGAGAAACGACCACTTCAAAGAAGTATGAAAGGATACTGATAACGATACTATGGTCTTTATCACTCATTCTGCTTTTTACTTTAATTCACTCTAATTCAAACATATGATGTCTCGTTTTGTAATTTATATTCTTTTTTCTGGCAGTCACAGTTCTCTGGCAGAATTTCATACTAAAATCCCAAAAAACTTAGAAGAGAAGTAAAATATATACTTGAATTACGAATGTAGTACATATAAAATTATTTTTATTTTCCGTTCACTAGGTAATATAAAAATCAAATCAACGTATAACGTCATTAAAATTGACGTTTTGTAATTAATAAGGTTACATTCAGTTTATATGTCTATACATCTGTTTTGAATTTCCAAAATTTATCATTTTTTATAACCAAAATATATCATTTTTTATAACCAAAATATAATATTTTTTATAACCAAAGTACTCCTTTATCTAAATGTTTGTTCTTACTTTGGGAGTTTGAAGCTATAAATAGTATTACTTTTCCTAAACTTTTGTATTCAGTGTTGGAGTTTGAAGCTATAGTATTCCTTAACCTAAATGTTTGTACTCAGTTTGTGAGCTTGAAGCTACAGAGATATAAAATCTCCAATAAACTAGAAAAATGAAAAATTTATTTTTGCTTAAAAATTCAAGAAACCTGAGATCACTTAAGTTTATCGAGGAGTTTCAAGACTGTATTATATGGGGGTAATTAAAATAGAATTTTTGTATAAAAAGTACTTAGTGCAAATTTAGTTTATGAAACCTGGTAAATTTAATTTCTGCATTGAAAAATGTATAGTCTCTGAAGTTGTCTATAGTATCCTGATAAGCACATTTTGGGTTTCAAGTCATAAAATGTAAAACGCATTGAATAAAAAATGAGTTTGTACATCAGAAATTACTTAAAACATGTTTACCAGATAGAACTTGAATAATATAAACGTGAAAAAAAAATTGTCCGTAATAGTCTGGGCATTACTATTGGAAGCATATGTGAAGAAATAGTGAATGTTTATACAACACATTTGTCAATGTCATACAGAAAGAGAATTTTGAGAGATTAAAACATTTCCAGTCATAGTATTGTCAGAAACAGTTTTTAATTATATCAATCCATTCAAATTGCGTAAATCTGCATTATGAGTTGAGTTTCCTGTCAAATTTTTTTTTTTTACACGGTAAAAACTAATGAGATTGATTATCTGATAAATGCCACAGACAAAAGCAATATTCTTTGTCTGTGGCAATTCTCTAATTGTCTATTTTTATTGAAATGTACAGTGTTCTCTTCATTTTCCATCAATTCAAAAATATCCCTGATTATTGCCGTGAAACATTTGTAATATTTTTAAGCTGTATTATAAAGTGTTCAAAGGAGCAAACTATCCAAATTATAAGATCCAAAATAATGACATTACACTACAGATGGATGGAAGAAACAAAGGCATTTTCAGTTGAAAAGTGATTTATTGAAGTAGCATTTTGTCAAATTACAAAAATAGATGGTACATGAATGAAGTAAAGACACATTAGATTTGAAATGCATTGCTTGAAACTTCAACGAAATAATTAAATCAATACAAAAATTTTGCATATTACACAAGTAGTATTTTTGTTTGAAAAATGTCCAATTGCACGAAAAACAATAAAAAAACACCCGATTAACCTAGTAATATGGTTTTCGGTTCAGAAAAGACCATTAGCATTCAATGTTTTGACTTCGGAAAAGATTCTAGTTGGTTACTGAGGTATGTTATTCCATTTTAAAGCAGTCATTCTGAAAATAAAGAAAAGAATATTCAATTTAGATAAATGCATTATCAATGCAGTACTAGAACTGACCTGAAAACAAATGAATACAAATAATTAGACATATATGCTCAGTTAGATGCTGCATTTTACGATTAGTTCCGAAATTTATATAAGATAAAAAGTAAAATATCATATCACAAAACAGTACCATTTAAAAAACATCTGTTTACTTATTTTTTTATAGGTCCTCACCTACAGTTCTACCGTCAACTAGTATTTATTTCAATAAAATTAATTTTTATTATATGTAAGAGCAGAAAATGGCTAACATAAAATGTGAGAAGAGTTTAAATTAGAATGGATTTTTTTGTTAATTTAACAGCCATAGGTTAAAGCATCAATAGTTATTTATCCCAGGAAGTTCCAAAATTCAGATAAAGAGAAACATTAGTAAAATATCTTATCATAATGCAATACGATTTAATAAATATCTGTTCACTAAAGTTTAGTTTTTTTATAGGTCCACATCTTCAGTTCTGCAGTCAACTAGTAATTTTGAAAACAAAATTATTTTTATTTTATGTGAGAACAGCAAATAACTAACATAAAGTGTGGAAATCCTTTAAATTAGAATTCAGGTAATACTTTATTTTATTTAATAGTCATATTTTAAAAAATTAATCGTCATTTCCACATTAATTCCAAAACTCAGATAGTTGTCATGACGTGGCCGACAACAAGCCAACACAATCTCACCCGAGATCAAATAAATCAGACTCATATTTGAGATAAACAGAGGCGCGAAATTAAATTAAAATTAAGTTCCTTTATTAGAACTCACTATATACAAAATATTTACAGTTAGCCGTTCGGCTATTACTATTCATTAGATTTGCTAGTCGTGCATGGAACTAGCCACTGGTCTCACAAAAAAAAACTCTCTTATCAGCTTCCCAAAGCTGACCATCCTCTAGACTTCGCCCCTGCCAACTCACTGTCTGTTCCTTCAAGTCCCTCCAAGCAGATTTTCCCCCCTCCGAGGGGGTTGGATTTCACTTCCGCCACCGGACGCCTTGTGCGGTCTTTGTCTTTGCCGTGCTGGTCACTTTCCGGTCAGCCCAGCCTCTGAAAAACTTTTCAGAAAGAGCATCGGCTAGTTCTCTGCCGATCTTTGTCCTGTGGTATTTCCGGCCAAGGTCCGACCGCCCCATGGCGAACTGAAATTAACGATGCACCCTAGAATAACAAAAACTATTATCTGGGTTTTTCTATGGGTAGTCCCCTTGAACCTTTAAAATGCTGGTTTCCACGTCTCAGCTTCAGACTTCTTTGTACACAATTGTCCTGTGAACGTTGTGAGAAAGCATGGGATGTTGCACGACATCACATAGTTATTAGTTAAATATATTATCATAATGCACTACTGTTTAATAAATATCTGTTTATTAATGTTCTTTTTATTATAGGCCCACATCTAAAGTTCTGCAGTCAAGTAGTATTTAAGACATTTACATTAACTTTTATTATAAGTGAGAACAGAAAATAATTAACATAAACCGAGGGTTGACTTTAAATTAGAAATGAGATATTAAGATATTCTTTTTTTTTATTTAATAGACACGGGGAATCTCTGATCTTATGTATGAAACAAATATACTGCATATACTTTCATCTTGCTATGAAAACAATATATACTGCACTACATATCATAAGACAAACAATCCTTCATCTTACGTGATTCTCACATTACTATGGTTACCGATTGTAGGAGTATGAAACTTGCTATTGATATCACATAACTTATTTCAGGTAGGTTGCCTAAAGATTTCTACAAAGTATGAAGGTATGACCATCGTGTATCTCCTATTTACACTGTCAGGAACCCGGTCTCTTGTAGTTGTTCTGTTTCCTCAAAAATACGAACGATTATAACAACTATGAGTTTAAACCTTCATACCTACAGCTCCATTGAGTAATTTTATGAAATCAAGAAAATTGGTGCTTCCATAATTTCACAATAAGAAATTAGAATAAAGTAGATCAGACGAGCGTAGCAAGTTTATGCTGAAACATCCATAAATCCCTATATATTTTATTTAAGAAACAAATTTAAAAAATTTTCGTGTACCACAAGGTATACCACGAGGGTTACAAAAGTAAGTAAAAATAACAAAAGACCTAAAAATGTAGACTGTGCACAAAGTCAGATAGAATAAAAATTCTCCTTCCTTCTAACAAAATCAGAGAAAACAGGAGGCCAACTCATGGAGAGGACCTCCAAACTTGTCCTGGAAGCAAATATAAGAATAAATCTTTACAAAAGAGTTTTTTTATTTCATTTTTACGTAGAATAATTTTTGGTCAAAATTCAAATCCCACTCTATTAAAGCAAACTAATTAAAAGAGTAAAAGTGGCAAATTTGTTCCTCTTTTCAAAGTGATTCAAAAATAGATATGATGAGTAATTAAAATGATCGGATTTGTACCTTTAATGACGTTTACGTGATTCTTCTTTCAGTATTTTCACTATTATCAATAAATACAATTTTAAAAATATCCAACTGCAAAATTTAGTGCAATCAATATTTTTTATGAATGTACTAAGCAATTTTTTAAAAATAAAATTACATATCTACTGAGGGGTGAATTCAATCAATATAAATACTTACAAAATTCTTTTCCAGGGTTAAGAAATGAAAGCGGAAACTAACACAGAGGCTGTTAATATATATGCCTCAGTTCTGTTAAAATATACCGCAGACGATATGAACATTGAGATATTATAATTATTTCTTACATATATCAAGTAAGGAAAACTCAAAGAAAAACTATATTTAAAAACGGCAAAATTTTCAAATGTATATTTAAACAGATTTCTTTCATGAATACTATTTCTAACAAACACAAATACACTAAAAATATTTTAGAATGACATGAAATATTTATTGAACGAAATTAGGTGATTTTAATTCTAAACAAAATACTTAAATTATTTTAAAATATCCCCTTTACTCCTTTTCGAAAACTTTTTTTTTTTTCGAGTAAAAGAGTGGTGTCACAGGACAGTTTTCATTCTAATGTTTTATTCCTTAAATTTTATTTAAAGAAACACTATTATTTAGTGCGTCTTTTACTACATAAGTTTATTCTAATCTTAGAAAATTTAATTTGGAAAGTAAATTTTAGTAATATTTAATCTAAAAAAAATTAAAGTTAAAATTTAAATAGGTATATACCAATAAATATTGTTTACAGAAGTTTTAGTAGCTTAAAAGTAATTTTCATATTATTTTCATAAATTATATATTAAAATATTATAGAGATCAAATCTGATGAATAGAATAAATCATTGAAAAGAAAAATTTGAATTTTTGTTTTGCAGAAAATAATTTTGAAATTTCATTGCTCTCGAATTGAATTCATTAGGACAAATTATTGGAAAAGAAAGTTTGGTTTTTTCTTTTTGCAGAAAAGTTCACCGTATTCAAGTTACACGTCAAAAAATAGCTTTGGTTTGTAATAGGATCCAAATTTTCTGTAAGTTTTGAGAACTCCTGTGAAAATTTCTAACTAAAAATTTAAATGTAGTCGCCCAGATTAGTGAGTAAAATTTTTTAAAGTAAAGTTTTCTATTTTGTGGGAACGCGGAAATTTTAATGCATAATATTGCATTTTCTAACTTTAATGTAAACTCTAAGCATAATATAATAAGTATTCAGAAATTACGGTGACCCCAGCTTTCGCTTATACGCCTTGTCCATACTGACAACCGGAAGCTAAGTAGCAAAACCCGTACTCGCAGCCGAGAGTTAAAAGGTGGCTATGTACTAAAAAAATATCTCCTTTCCCATTTCCACTTCTTCTCGACTCTTGTGCTGGGAGGAGTCCAGTTGACAGTTCGAGAATTTCACCCCCCCCCCCTTAGGATTGACAGTTTGAGGGATTGTAATGACCCTCTCTCTATAGGGGGTCTTGCGCTGAACTCCGATATCCTCGCCTTTCCAAATAATCTCCGAAAAGAAATCGCAAACTGCTAGTTGCAACGGGCAAAAATTCTAAACGGTCCAAGGCTTATGATTTTGCCATCAGTTTACTCACGGCTACGATCGGTCCCGCCATAAGCATAGAAGTGAAATTAAGACCGACTTTCACAAAATCAAAGAGAAATTAAACAAAGCAAAATATACAAAATATAAATTTCACTGAAAGATAGTTCTGATTTTGTGTCTTTAAACAATGTTGTAAATTATCCTTATCTACAGAGAGAAAGTTAGTACTTTGAAACTGTTTATTAATATGAGTTCATTACAGACAATAGTAAATTAAGGATTTTAATACTGAAAAATTTGAATTTTTTGGTAAAAATGAAATTAGGTTTAAAAGATATAATCTCAGAAAACTTTGAATCTTCAAGGAATTGCTCAGAGGATTCCGATAAATTAAAGATATCTGCAATATCGCAAGTCTAGACGTGCGATATTGCAGATATCTTTAATCGTAATTTCGATCTAATCATTTGGAAATCACCAATCATTTGCAGCTAATATGTATCGTGTATCTGTATTATAAAACATGACTGTAATAAGAATTTTAGCTATTTTATGTTCAGCTTTCACAAATTTCAACCCATTGCAATTCAAGCGAATACAGGTCGAAAACTGCCACATCTTACTTTATCCTTCTGTTGAAGTTAGTAATTTGTTATCTAAAAGAAAACTGCTTATCTGTTGTGTATAATAATATTCGGAACTTTAATGCGATAACGTATCTGTATTTTCTAAAATTTGAGAGCCGTTAAAACGTATTTTGAATTATTTTATCTAAAAATAGTAAGAACTACATTTTTTCCCTTTAATTTATATGTACTTAATTAAAAACCATTCATCCGGACGTCGTCTTTGTGTGCGTTAAACTAAACAAACACTGACTTCTTGCACATAAACTTCAGAAAAGTTTCGATATCTTGAGAAAATTGTCTAATATAGGTATAATAAAAGTACATATTTATAAAAGTACTATATATATATAAGTTATATATATATATAAGTACTATAAATAATTGTGCATGATTATTGAAAAGTTTTCACATGACACAAATGTAGAAATTCTAGAATAATTAACCGGTAGATTGTTTTTGTTGTAAGTTTCTCCAAATATGTTGCGTCCCATGGATAAGACATTGAAAGAGGCGTCAAAAGGAGGCAGAGTAAAAATACGAAATTAACAACAAATAACGGTAAAATATAATAGTAACTAATAATACCAATGAGTTTCAAACAAGATGATATAGTTTAGGCCTCAGATAACGGTGATTAATGCATTTATGAAATTTTTCAATACATTCAAAACTCCATTGATTCGTTCTTAATATTTCTTATACTTTAAAGATGAACTTGAAAGAAAGTTTTCGTATATCTGTCCTGTATATATTTACTTACCTTTTTCTTTTTTCCCTATATATACATAAATTTAAATACCCGTTCTTCACAACGGAATACATAACTTCAGTAGTAAATTTTTGTCATTTCTTTAAGGAGATAACCCTATAATTTAATGACTTCGATCCAACATTAAATAAGGGTTTTTAGATTTATATTTATGTCTTAATTTTGGGCGCCTTATGCCCCTTCTGGTTTTTTTAACTTTCTTAGTACCTAGGGCCTTAGATGAGCCACCATGCAAAATTTCAGCTTCTTAGGTCTTATGGTTCCAGAGATGCAGTGATCAGTCAATCCGTGTTTTCTTTTGACTTTTAAAGTTCCTTTTCACATCAAATTTTTAAAAATAATTCTTAGTGAGCGCCTAGAGCCGAAGTGTAACCACTATACAAAATTCCAGCTTCCTAGAACTTATGGTTCGTGAGATACATTGATCAGTGAGTGAATAGTATTTGGCTTTTATTATATATATATATATATATAGCAGATTTAAAGTGGAAAAACATAATGCATTTGTACACATTTGAAAAAATAATTAGTTTTCCAAAAAGTGTAGCTCTGTCTGTTTTGGATAGAATTTAATGAAACTCGGTATGTACATATTTCTTGAGCCTTACTTTATTTTAAAAGTATTCAGGCTTAAATCGAATGGTTTTACTAGAGCATTCCTAGAGCAGAAGGGACTTCCCTACCTTGACATTTTCATTATCCCCCGCGGAAATCTGCAATCATCTCATTACGAATTGTATGACCCTGAACAGGGCTTTTTTTTCCCTTTTGCTGGCACACCTTATCCTAAACTTTTTCATCTTACCTTCTCTAAATTTTTAAGTTAACTCTTTAAACTTAAATTCTTATTCTTAATACTTGCTAAATTTTTTAATCTTAAATTTCCTCTTCCCCTCAACTATTAAAGGTGTTAAACTAAAAATTTTTGTACATTGATTGTAATAGTAACGCTTAAATTTTACCTAGCTTTAATATTTTAACTCCTGAGCACATTATTTTTGATTACATAACATCTTGCGTACAGGAATTAAAACCAGCTGGTCAAGGCACTCCGGTCATCATATCCAATTCTTCTCAGAAGGGACTTCAACGAAAATACCCGATAGTGATATTTTACCATTACAGGGGAGCTATGTCTTTTCTGACGAACAGGAGTCGACGAAGGGCGGTTCAGCCACTTCCGCCCATTTGAAGATGAAGGAAACCGCATCGTTACAAGATATTTCCACGTCTGTGAAGTTGGCCCCCCGACATTGAGATATTAAAAATTTTGAAAACGGCATTCGTTTGAGCGTCGTTTGAGCGTGTTTTACTGCCAAAGATGTTATAATTTCATTTTTTGGCACAACAAACACTAAGTTTTCCCTTTCCAAATTTCATAGAGTATAATTTTAAATACAGAATTCTTTTGAACGCCAATTCGGAAACTTTTTTAAAATTGAGAGTAGACTTTCAATTTTTTTGGTGAAAACTCCCAAATTTTTTTGATAGTCGAATGACATTATTACTTCGATTCAAAAGATCAATTTTGAGGGTTTAATACTATAAAATCATTATGGTATAAAACAGTATATAATGGTTGAAATTGCTTGGCTGTTGCTTGGTTGAATAGTTTGGTTGAAATTGCTCGAAGCGTTCCAGAGGGATGCTGGAACAAACACGAACACACACACACATATATATATGGTGAAACTTCTCTATGGCGGCCAGTCATGGTTAAAAAAAGTGATCGTCAAATAAATAAATATATATATATATATATATATATATATATATATATATACATACACATATACACACACACAGAGAGAGCGACAGAGTAAAACTTCTCTAAACGGTCATGTTTTGTTTACAACAGGTTCAAGAATCCATGGAGCCAATGTTATGAACGAAATATTCTTTCGGTCACCCCTCTAAACGGCCACTTTTTTGAGGAACCATCGTGGCCGCCATAGAGAAATTTTACTGTACCTCTCTTTCTCTGTATATATATATATATATATATATATCGATCTATCGTTTTACAAGCGACCGACAGAAGTGAACGATAAATGCAGGAAAACGATAGATACGGGAACATAACAAAGCAATATGATCATCGGGACTGGGTGAAATAAACGACACATACGGGAAAATGATGATTCGGAGAATTATCGATCGAGATTCCACTATATATATATATATATATATATATATATATATATATATATATATATATATATATATATATATATATATATAGATAGATAGATAGAAAAAGAGAGAGAATCTAAGTAAGTAAAACATCTCTAAACGGTTCAAGAATCGATTGAGCCAATGTTATGAACGATATCACTTTTTGGTCACCCCTCCAAACGGCCACTTTTTTGAGGAACCATCGCTGACCGCCATAGAGAAGTTTTATTGTATCTTTGTCTCTCTCTATAGTATATATATATATATATATATATATATATATATATATATGCACACACACACACAGAGGACTCCCAGCTAGAAAAATATAAGAAACCCAGTTTGTAATATGAATACCTAGCTTTTGAAAAAATTTTTTTTTAAACAAAGCATTTTGCTATTTTATAACTTAACCAAATTTTACGTACCAGAAAAACCCTTATTTCGGGATATATTTGAAAAAATGAAAATATTATATATATAATATATATATATATATATGTGTGTGTGTGTGTGTGTGTGTGTATGTGTATGTAATATATATATATATATATATGTATATACATGTGTGTGTGTGTATGTATGTATGTATGTAATATATGTATGTATATAAATTATGTATGTATGTATGTAATATATGTATGTATATAAATTATGTATATATGTATTGTATATAAACTATGTATATAAATTATGTATGTATGTATATAAACTATTTACATAACGATAAAAATTAACTCATATATATATATATATAAAACATGTTGAAAATATGTGTTAATATGTTGTGAATATGAGTTCATTACAGACAATAGAAATTAAGGATTTTTATACTGAAAAATAGGGATTTTTCGGTGAAAAGGAAATTAAGTTTAAAAGAAATAATCTCAGAAAACTTTGAATCTTCAAGGAATTGCTCAGAGGATTCCGATAAATTAAAGATATCTGCAATATCGCACGTCGCGACGTGCGATATTGCAGATATCTTTAATCGTAATTTCGATCTAATGATTTGGAAATCACTAGTCATTTGCTGCTAATAAGTATCTTGTGTCTGTATTATAAAATATGACTGTAATAACAATTTTATGCATCTTATGTTGAGATTTTACAAATTTCACCCTATTCCAATTCAAACGAATACAGGTCGAAAACTGACATCTTACTTTATCCTTTTGTTGAAGTTAGTACTTCAACAAAAAAAAAAACTGCATATCTGTTATCTAAAAAAAAACTGCATATCTGTTGTGTATAATAATATTCGGAACTTTAATGCGAAAAACGTATCTGTATTTTCTAAAATTTGAGAGCCATTACAACAACGTACTTTGAATTATTTTAACTAAACATAGTAAGAACTACATTTTTTCCCCTTTAATTTATATGTACTTAATTGCAATTTTTTTTTCAAATTAATTTCTATTCATTAATGTAAAAGGGATTTGATATTAATGTATTAAATCTAAAGTTGTGGATTTTTAAAAAAAATTTTATATTTGAAAAGATATAAAATTATGTTAACCTACTTCGGAAATAACACTTAAATTATACTTCTTTTTCTAATTTCTAAAATGTACCTTTAATGGACTTGCTATCTTGTCCTTGATAAATAAAATATATTAAGAGTATTTTAAATACGTGAATTTCTGATATAACTGAGCCATTTGATATAACTGAGCCATTTGAATATTTATTAATGTATTTTGGTGGCATAAGAATATTTAAAAACCATTCTTCCTGACGTCGTCTCTGTGGGCGTTAAAGTAAAGAAACACTGACTTTTTGCACGTAAATTTCAGAAAAGGTTCGATATCTTAAGAAAATTGCCAAATATAGTTATAATAAAAGTAAATATATATATAAAAGCACTTTTACAAATGACTCTGAAAAAAATTTTTTGGCCCTCAAACGAATGCCGTTTTCAAAATTTGAATATCTCAATGTCGGGGGGCAGGTGTTTTTCTCGCCAAAAAATGAAATGCTCTTAACTGTTTTACAAATGGCATAAGTCATTTTCAAATGCTATGTTCCGTTTCTTTATTTTACTTTGTCAATTTAATGATTTGAAGTTTGCAAACTTTAAATTGTGATTCGACATATTGTTTTGTATATACGGTGATATGTGTCACTTTTTTTTAAATCTTTGGTAATCTTACTCATTCTACAGAAACTTGCAGTTTAACTTCTTTTTATAATGTTTACATTCGGAATAGGTATGCGTGTAACATTCGATTAAATTGTGTTTTTAATTTGCTCATTCATATTAAAAATCATTCTCAAATACTATGTTCTGTTTCTTTGTTTTACTTTATCAGTTTAATGATTTGAAGTTTACATTTACGATCTCCATTTATCCGTTCTTAATTTTACTTATAATTAAGGATGAACTTGAAAGAATATTTCTTTTGGTTTTATGTTAAAAAAAAAAATTGAAACTGCTGGGATATGACAACGAGCCCAACATGAGGGGAGTTATTTCTGATATTCATTTAAGAGTTACATAAATTAATCCCAGAGCTTTTCTGTTTGTTTGTGCCGTATTTTCCAAAGTTCGGGGTTTCAGAAACCCTGACGATAATTTCCCCCTCACTCGCGGGTGGCAAGTCGGGAGCGCTACCCCTGTGATGGGCGGTCCCGTCAAAGTTATCAATCATCCCCCCCCCCCCACCAGACGAAATTCTCAGAAAAAAATTTTAAAAAATCTTTTTTTGTCAACTATTTACAGCTATATAAATGCTGATAATCAAATAAAATTGGTATTGTCAGATAGCCTGTACTTTTCTGCAATACTCTACCGGATTCATTTTATAAATTTCGTCCACCGAAGGAATTTATGAGCGTTTAAATCACACTATACCAGATTTTTTCCCGAATAATTTAAATTTAAAAATATTAATTGCATTCTTTTAAAAAAACGAAAAAGGTACACAGATGTAAAATTTCTTTCTCTATGACGTAGTAGAATTTTAAAAAAAAATCTTTGAATCGAAGTTAGAAATCCGTGGACAAATTTTCTCCATAGGTTAACATTGAGGTGAGCGAATCCAATGGGGTTTGTATATAGCAGCCTTAATTTCCCAGATTGGGTGCCATTTTGCATTTATGTAGGGCCCGAAGATGCCGGATATACAGTACAGATCTGCAATCCACTCAAGGCACCCCAAGCCCCCTGCATAAAATTATTAAAATAATTCCGTGAGCTCTACGAAAAATGATTGAAAAATTTTCTTTTTTCCCAAAAGAAATAAAGTAAAGTTCTATTTGATTATGGCAAAATTTACAAATATATATTTCAACAGATTTTTATTATGAATACTATTTCCAACAAACACAAATACACTATAAATATTTTACAATGACATGGAATATTTCTTGACAGAAATTAATGGCTTTTCTTTGTAAACAAAATACTTAAATTATTTTGAAGATATCCCCTTTAAGATGCCCTTTTTTTTTTGGGAAGTGTTCACAAGACAGTTTTCATTCTACTGTTTAATCTGTTAAATGGTATTTAATGAAACGCAATTATTTAGTGCGTATTTTACTACATAAGTTTATTCCCATATTCGGAAATTTAATTTGGAAAGTAATCTTATTAGAGTAGTATTAAATCTCAAAAAAAATAAATAAAGTTAAACTTTAAATAGATACATGCAAAAAAATATTGTTTATAGAAGCTTTAGCAGCATAAAAACTGATTTTCAACTTATTTTCATAAATTATATATTAAAATCTTATAGAGATCAAATATGATGAATAGAATACATCATTGAACAGAAAAATTTGAATTTTTGTTGTACACAAAATATTTTTGAAATTTCATTGCTCTCAAATTGAATTCACTAGGACAAATTATTGGAAAAGAAAGATGTATCTTTTGCAGAAATGTTCACCATATTCATGTTATGCGTCAAAAAAAGGATTTGGTTTTGTAATAGCATTCTAATTTTGTGTAATTTTGGAGAATTGATGTGAAAGTTTCTCTCTAGAAATGTAAAAGTAGTTGCCCGGATTGGAGAGTAAAATTTTTTAAAGAAAAATTTTCTATCTTGTTGGAATGAATAAATTTTAATGCAGAATATTACATTTTCTCACTTTAATGGTAACTCTAATCATAAAATAAGAAAAAAAACATGGAGTTCTACAAGAAAGAAAAATTTTCCCTTTTTCCCAAAAATTAAATCATGGAATTTTGAACTGGATGCAAAAGTATTTTCTGTAACCTAGACATGTTATAATTTTAACAATTTGAATTCTTTCAAAATTAGGGTTAATAGACATTTAATATTTTGAAGTGTTCTACGACGTCCAGAAAAAATATAATTTATTGCATTAAATTTATATAAGAAGATTTTTAAAGTGTAGAAAGAAGAAATATTCTAGATAGAAGGTAGTGAACACTGGGATCTTTAGAAATATTTATTTTTTCAAATAGAATATATTCTAAAAAATTTTCCTTCAAAATCAAAAAGAATTAGATAATGACGCATGAAAATTACCCATTCCATATAATGCTAAATATTTCAGAGGAATTCTGACCATGCATGTGTGAAGGGAATAAATTTTACTTTTATTACTTTAAAAATTAGTCATCCATTTAAATTTCTTCTATGTAACCTTTAGCAATATGGCATTTCATATACTGGTTAAATATTAAACCACGCTTGTACACTCAATTTTCTTCCCTGTTTGTCAAAAAATTATTTTTATAGTCCCATTACTGTTGGTTTTGAATTTTCGTATATGCTGTATTACAAAACTTAATCCCTATCAAATATTAAAAGTCTTATTTTCCTTCGATTAGAAAGTTTAAAAAATTAATTTTAACAGCAGGTAAATATGTCAAAGTAATTGCCCTTTGAAGCAGTCTAAAATAAGGGCGTGAGACAATCAAAATATTTTGTTTTTCAGCAAACACAAAATAATTTCTTGAACTCTAAGTTTGATACCCGCGGGGGCAAAAGCCGAACAAAAATTGTACGTTCCATGGACGATCATCAATTTGATTAACATGAATGTGCCATACCTCATCGCTTTGAACTACGTTTACCTTGCATTTGACATTAAACCCAAGGGCAAGGGAAACAATGTGATCTTCCAATTAAGTGTCCAACTTTTTGATTAATATCGCTTTAAATGACCATTAACTTTTTTCTACTAATAGATAGAAATGTGCAATAATATTGATTATGAATTTGTTCATATTTAGTATTTATGATTATGATACCACTAGTTCTTTGGAAAAATATATGCTTGATTCAGTTATCAGTATATTTAAGAGAAAGAATGGGACCACATCCATGTTTTGAATCCAATGTCATAGACAATAAACCTATCTCATTACCAATGTGCTAATCAAAAAAGTAAACAAAAATATGCGAACATCAGCATGAAATTAAAAAAAGGTAAAAAAGAAATTCATAATAAAACTGAAGAGTCCCATAAAACAACAAACATGCTGAATTCAAAATTTTACATATATTTACACACACACACACACACGCATATATATATATATATATATATATATATATATATATATATATATATATATAGTTATATGCTAGTTAAATAAAATAATTCATATTACAAATGTGCTGGTTTAAGCGTTTTACTTTTACAATTATTAGCATTTACGGTAAAATCTGGACTATAATAAGAACACGTGTATAATACGCTTGCTTGATTCTGCACGATATTTTCGAAAAAAAATAAAATTAGACTATACGCACCCATATTTTTCCAATATTCTATTTAAAAATTGCATAAATATTTATTACCATAAATAAAATTTGTAATAAAGAGAAACGAAAACGTCAATTTCGGTAGAAAAAAACTTGAATTTTTAATTCAGAATAAACAATAATGTCAAATTATCAGTCTTCAGCACTTTCACTGGAATACAGCTCATCTACTGTTTTTCATTTATTTAAAGTTTAAAACTACATTTTATTGTACTCGAGTATAATACGCGCCCTCAGTTTCGCGGACTAAAATGTTAAAAAAGTGCATACTACACTCAAGATCTTACGGTAAGTGACAATATTTTTCCAGTAACTATTATAAAAAAGCGTTAATTAACGCAAAAATATCTGGAAATAAATTTTTTGTGCAAACCACTTCATTTAGAAATGAACATATCTTAAAGCGAACCAATTGTGTATCAATAAAAATAATAAATTGGTTTTAAGAACAAGCCGATATGAAGAGGAATAATTGTTTAGCAGAAACAAAATTTCAAACTAGTGCAAACATTTTTTTAAATAAACTAATGGAATTATTTCACGTTTTTAATTTTTGTAATCATTAATTCTTCTAAAGATTTACGTATAATCGGTATTACACGTTTTGTCAATAATTGATGTTAAAATTACTGAAGAAAGAACAATGGCTTGACTTCGATTTTTATAGACTATTGTTTACCTATAATTTTACTATGCAACAACATATATATAGAGAGATATCTAGGAAAGTTAAATACATTTAAATGAATCATTCTTCAAAGTAACTATAAAATTGAATTAATGAAGCACACCTTACCTCTATCTATCCAACTGCATTCCAGCACAAGAATCTTCTGGCAATTTTTCTTCACATCTAAAGTCTAGTTCAAGGTGAAAGAATAATTTTAAATCTCGACAAGATTCAATATAAAATAACGATAATGGTATATGTAATATCTGGAGAAATGGAGGCTCTTCGTCCAATTCGATTTCCTCCGTACGGAATAACTCAGTAAAGTTATTGTCCACTGTGCTTAATCTTGCATTAACCAGCCCTCCGCCGGTATGGAATTCAATGACTATTGCAACGATGAGTGGATCGTGTTTCATAAAATAATAAGTAACATTCCGAAAACCAAAAAATGAAAATGTGAATCTTTGAGATATATATCTCCAATTTCCCCATACTGTATCTGGAGTAAAACGCTCAGGTAGAGCGTTAATAGTTACCGATAGTGTTTTTAAATCTTTCTCCACTCTTGGTTCATGCAAAAACACTAAGCCGTTTTGCAGCTCTTCTTGAAAATTCATATCTTCGACTTCATTAATAGCAGGCTCATTTATATTTTCTTGAAAACTCATATCTTCGACTTCATTAATAGCAGGCTCATTTATATTTTCTTGAAAACTCATATCTTCGGCTTCATAAATAGAAGGCTCATTTATATTTCCTCGCATTTTTGTTCTTGAGAAACCAAAAAATTCGATTTAACTTAAAAAGAAATAAGTTGTATAACTGTCGATACGAATCTTCAGGAGCAGAATCGGCAAACTCAGGAACGCTTCAGCACGTCGAATTGAAATGAATACTCGACCTTGTAAAAGTGTCGTGTTGAGTACAAATCCAACGGGGTTTTGAGTTCTGAGAATAGATTTCAACACATCACCATGCTACCTGAAATTTTAGAAGTTTGTCCAACACGTGATTTCAAATTGTCCAATACCCATATTGTGTTCACGTGTCCAATTGTTCGCTTGCCTTATCCTTAGACCACAAAGCCTATTGTAATCAACCTCTCCTGACCGAGGTATTTTTTCCAGAACTTTTTGTAATTATTTATGTACAAGTAGTCGTTTGGTGATTCCCACGCTCTTATACCCATACTAACCCTCCCCTTCAACAAAAGTATTGTCCTTTTACCATGTTAAGACACTTATTTCGGTTTGTTTGGATAAGACTTGAGGGTCATTCCTTCATACTTTCTGTACTAAATATAACAAAAGCTTTCTTAGATATTTTCTATTATTTTCTAAGCCCCTTTTCTTGTTTCCTTATGAACTATGTGATAATTTAAAATATAATTGGAAATAAAATCAATTTTAAAAAATATTTAATTTTTTCTGTTTTAAATGGTTAAATACTTTAAATTTTGAACTATTTCTTACCAATATATAAGAAATTAGTATATATTTAGATATATTTTTATGTAGGTATGCCAAGTTGACAACCTGTTGTGTTTTATCTGTAAAAATATATGCATGGTTTGTGCAGTACTTATTTTTCAACTCCAATATTTTCGAAGAGCCAATAATTCTGTTATTTTCAAAAAGGTTAAGAAACGAAAAGTGACTAACATTTTTCCAGTATTAATTTAAAAATTTCTGCCTGTTTTCTATATTGCCGTCAAATTGTCAGCTTTCAGTCTTTATAGGTATACAACACTTTTTCTCACCGTATTTACTATCAAATATAAATTTGTGAATGTGTGTGCATATTTCACGTAAAATTAGAAATATTCATAAAATTTCAGAAGCTTGAGGTCATAAATACAGACATAGCGTTCATTAGTATGTCCCAAACCGTCAAAATTACGGCAGCCGTCTTTCTAGTGTTAAACTATACATATGTATTCCTCAGTCCTCTTGCTGAATCGGTAAATGTTAAAAGTAATCAAGGAATACTTATATGGCCGTTTCAGGGAAAATTTAGACTTTATGGGTAATTTTTCTGAAATGCATTCTACCATATGGTAAGTCTTCAATATCCATAGAGCCACCCCTGTTGGGGAGGATGGGAGCTTGGAAGTAGATGAATAATTCCCATTTTCTGTAGATTTCTTGGATATCAACCAATTATCTAAAATGCAGCAATATATGTAAGCCTATAATTATAGGCAGTCTTAGGCTATAACTTAAATAATACTTTTTAATAATGATGGACAAATAAGCTTTAAAATAAACTGTTTTGTAACAAGTTCAATATTTTTCTTTAAATTTATT
Source organism: Dolomedes plantarius (assembly GCA_907164885.2). Lineage (NCBI taxonomy): Eukaryota > Metazoa > Arthropoda > Arachnida > Araneae > Dolomedidae > Dolomedes > Dolomedes plantarius. The sequence continues at coordinate 63,345,376 of OU015497.1, read as the reverse complement.
TTAAAACTGAACAATAAAAAATGAATCTAAATTGTATACACTCCTATAAAATTTTATTTTATATATTTTAATTATTCTGATGCAACAGTAGGTTTGAAAACTTTCCCCAGATCCGGCTTAATAATTAAAGACAAAACTGTGAATGATCAGTTCAGCAAAGTATACACCGGTGAATGCATCCCTAATACCTTCCTCAAAGTAGGGGGGGGGGGGAGTGTTTGAAATTTGACATGAGATTTTATCAGATTTTTAAACCTAATCTACGTTCGGTAAATGTTAAAAGTAACCAAGGAATTCTTATATGGCCGTTTCAGGGAAAATATTGACTTTAAAATTAGATAGTTCTACAGCATATCTAATTTTTTTAATGATGTAATATTTGCATAGCTGAAGGTTTAGAGTTCAGTCCTAATTATCTACTTTATTTGTGAAGGCTATTTCATACATAATAAAATTCCCAAAATATAGAACAATAAATTCTTCGTTTGACTGTTATCAACCAACTTTTAGGACACAGTAAAGAAAATTTGTTATGAGAGTGGCCAAACATTGAAATTTATCGGTCTGCAAAAGAAAATTTCAATACAATGGTATAAATTAATTGTAATAACATTTATATAGTTTCAATCAATAGAAAAAAATTAACGTTAATTAAGCACAGAGAGTCCTACTCAACTCCATTTTGTATTGATCTAATATATTTATATCAGCGTATTGTAGAACACTGTTGATTATTTTAAATTTCTGATGAAAGAAAGTATTTCCATAGTAGCTTAAATGTCCACATTATTGTTTCTATTAATCATATAAGACATTTTCTAGTATTTTTTGCTTTTACAATTATAAATAATAATAAATACATATATATACATATATATATATATATATATATATATATATATATATATATATATATATACATGTGTGTGTGTGTGTGTGTGTGTGTGTGTGTATATATATAGAGAGAGAGATACATGTATATACGTTTTTGACTTCCTATGGTATATTTATATATATCATCATAGCATGTCAAAAACAGTGTCTCGACAACTATACAATTAAGAGAATTACTGTACCTGAATTTTAACAATTAATTATATTGAATAACCTGCTGTTTAGATTTTTAAAAAGAATAATGTCGCTAATTTTTAAAGAAAAACAATGTGTTATTTTAACCTTTAAATATGAAATTATACATAAGCTGAAATTTTGTAACCTTTATTCTTTCAGGAAATATTTACTGAACTCAAGTCTGAGACTCACCAGATTTATTCTAAGCATAAGTTATTATGGTTAAAGATTCCGCGTGCGGGAGTCCTCTGATAATGAAAGAATCAAAAATAAATAAATAAATAAACCGCGAGGCACGGAGACGTATGTTTCATTTCAATCATAGTACAATACACGTTCCGGGGACAAAAGGACAATTGAATATGCTTTACAAAATTTCTGAGTGGGGAAGATGTTGAGGTTATACTTCCCGCCGTGTTGGTTTCAATCAGTCAACAGAGAATGTATCCCGTATAAGTTACTTTTTCCTGCCTGCAAGAGATAATTTTTTATTATATTTTCATTATATCGTTGTAGAATTGTAAAAGTAATTTTGGTTATTGTTATTCGCTTAATCTATTTGAGAGTAACCCTTCATTATCATGGTTTAATGAGTTCAAAACAAAGTAAGCATCAGAATTCGTTAGTTCTCGCGTACAAGACTTATTATTTCAATTAATGAAGTACAATGAGATCAAAATTTTACACAATGAAAAGAATTTGATTTTAACAATTACTTATATCAACGTATTTATTGCTGTCAAGTACAAAGAAAATATTTTTGTTTAAACATACATTAAAAAAGTGCATAACTTTGAAGGAAAATTTTACCTTTATTAAAAAGAATGAATTTTCTTTTTTTACCTTTAAAACGCTGAAGAAAGAAGTTTTGGTAATGTTAGTCTGTGTATCCGCTTTAAAGTAAACCCTTCAATAAATTTGGTTACAGAGTTAACAAAATATGGATGATTACTCGTTGGTATCCTTGTACAAGAAAGTGTTACGAAAGTGTAAATATAACGAGTTCAACATTTTAAAGCGAGAGAAAAAAATCAATTTTAACAATCAGTTATAGTTACGTATCTTTTGCGGTCCAGTGAATAGTTAAATAATTTGTTTAAAAAACATATTTAAAAAGGGCAAAATGTTGAAGAGAAGTATATTTCAAATTAATTAGATTGTATTGTGTTGATACATTCAGATAAATAATAATAAAATTTATTTGTTATACACACAACTTATGTGGAGAAATTCTTTCCTGTGACGTTTAAAGAGAAGAACCTAAAATATATTCGAATACTGCTTGACAGTATTTTAATAATAGAAGAAAGATTTATGATTAGAATGAGATTGGATATCATAGTATATGCAGATAAGCAATTTTAAACAATCTCCACATATATACCCCAAGTATTTAAGGCAAATATATTTTGCTATTTCATATTATGACATATAACAGCTAGTGCGTATATTAAATAATATTTAATATAGCATTAAATATACATTTAACGATGCATATATTAAAATACTTATCATAAATCCATTTCATTTATTTAAGTGTAAAGCTGATAACTTTCTATTTTATTACCTTCAACCCTTAAAAAACTTTTTTCAGTGGTAAATAAAATATTTCACTTTACTCCTAACGTTTAAAAATGACTTAGAAAGTACACTTTAAACTCTCACTCACGCGCGAGAATTACTTCTATTCAATTAACTGATCTTAGATTTCCAGGAAGAGAGACTTCTAAGGGGGATATTTACCACAACAGAATATTTATAAAAATAAAAATGACAGCGATAATTTAAATGGAAGTTTTACGTAATAAATCAAATTTTCTGATGAATATTATAGCCAAGTGAAATTTTTCTAATAAAGCATCCGTCTCTTATCGTAATTAATACTTTTTATATCTGACAGGTACATAAATTTCAAGGAGGAAACTTCTTAATTACGGAAATTTTAGTGATTAAGAAAATATTCTCTGAAGGACTTTAAAATGGTTATAACGCCCAAGAGAAATCTATGTTTATATTTAAGTGATTCTCTCAAAAGTTTTACTATAGAAAACTAAGATATATATATATATATATATATATATATATATATATATATATATATATATATATACCGAACATCACCAATTCTTTTAGTATTTTCCGACAATTCGAGCTTCCTTAATTGAAACTTCCGGTCTGCTACCTCTTTCTGCACCTGCATCTGTTCTAGCGTCTCACCAATAATAGTATATAATCTCGTTTTACTAAAGTTCATATAATAAATTTCTGAACTGGTGATGATACTAATTAAATCAATGACTTTAGTACATTTTGCTGCTTCTAGTCCTTACTCACAGGGCCTGACAGCCTAATTGGATCCCGGGGCAAAAACGTCTTTGGGGGCCTCCATCTGCTTTACTACTTCAGTAATGAAGAACCGAACTTTATGGAGGTATTTAAATTTTTCACCTCATTACAGATATATAACAAGAAAACTGACTAGAACCTAAAATAGCTATAAAGTCCCCCACAAAGGAATTATGGAATTAATTAATCAAAATAATATTTGATATTTGTGAGAATTTTGAGAGAATACAACTTATAACTGATTAATGTGATTTCTCAGTGTTGCAAAATCCAACAGAATCCACTGAACACGATGCAACTGAATTTTTTGCAGTTGCGATTAAGATGACCTAGTAAACAATCATATCACTGCAGTTTGAGAACTTTTCACAAGTTTCTGAAATGCAGATTTCTGATTGTTAACTTTGTCATCTAGCTGCGAAAAATTCATATCCTTCCTGACATTAGGGCGGAATTCAGCTAAATTTCACCCTAGAAAGCCATGCATTTACGAAATATAGATATTTTGTGTTCATACGATAGATTAATGAAGAAAATAACATAAAATTGACGGAATTTACATTCTACTGATTTTTTGTTTCAAAAAAGTTCATTAAAGAAGAAAACGTAAAATAAACATTCTATTTGATTTCGGGGCCCCCTCAGAAGTGGGGGCCCGGGGTAACTGCATTCTTCTTACGCCTTTAGTTCATATCTCAAAACCGAGCCATACGGTCCGTAAATCTTCTGACACCATAATTGTGGGAAATTTATTCCCACGGTTGAAATATCAAAAATGTTTCAAGTCAAATTGCAATAACGCGTATTCTCGACTAAACTTTAATCAAACACAACAGATTATTACAATAAGAAAAAAAACAGAATGTCAGTGCTCGTCTGACACGACATTAACACTCATCTAGCAAGATCCACAAAAAACAGTCTGCAATCTGCATTCAATAAATGTAAAAACACAACGTGCCATTTTTATCCAGTGAAAATAAAAATAATGTGCGTTCCATTGAAAGTCGTTGAGTTGCAACTCGTTAGCTCAAGCGGCGCGTCATCCGTAACTCGTGGCGTGGCGCGCGTCCTGATACTTTAAAACATCCATGTTGCCACAAGAGTGGAATTCTTACACACACACACGCATATATATATATATATATATATATATATATATATATATATATATATATATATATATATATATATATATATATATATATGTGTGTGTGTGTGCATATGTGTGTGTGTGTGTGTGTGTGAGTATGTATATCTGTGTGTAAACGTACTACCTAACATATATTTGTGTGCCGGAAGTAAAGGCACCAGGCCCATATTTTACAAATGAACGTTTGAACATTTTTCTTACATATATTTAGAGCACTTTTTAGTGTGGCAGTTATCTAACAAGTACGCTTATATTGGAGAAACTTCGCCTGTGGGAAACGCCACCATGTCCAATCGTTGTATCGAGGTGACGGAACTGAGTGAATTTTAATTTAACTCTTCTGTAAAATTCAATCATTGTGACTTAGTGTCGCTTATCTGAGGTACACAGATATGTTTTTTTTTTCAAACCAATGTTAATGTACATACTTGTCTCGAAGACATTCGCCTGTAATTCACCGCAATTTTTCTGGCCATTTCTTATGGTGGCACCATATAGACGGACCAGCATTACCCCCTGTGAAGTGACGACACGAAAAGAGGCATTTTAGTGGTGCTACGCCGGGATTCGATCCGAGCACCCTCAGCACCGAAGGCCAGCGCTCTGTATAAAATGCCGCCACGGCCCCAGATATGTAAAGTAGAAACAAAAAAAGAAAATACATGGAACATATATATGAAACATATACATGAGAATCCATGCCTCAGGTGTAAATTGTAGAAACTGTCCTCAAACTGAAATCACTCCAAATCAAGTTTTCATTTGTCCTGCAATACTTCTGCTGTGCAGGGAATTGGGAGTTACCCTGAGGATAAATGTTCACAAACATGCCTTCAAACAGTTAAGAACATCATGGTTTAATTTCTACTCCACAGGGGACAAAACACCACCAAACCAACCATCATTTGTGTAGATAAAAATGTTGGGGGATTAAGGATAGTATAAATAATGCCATTTATTAAGTCATACCTTTATTGGATAAACGTGTCTGATCACTGGAACGAACAATAAAAGGTGAAATTCGGTAAAACATGCAACTGTCGTCAATACTTCCAGTCTCTAAAATTCAACTACTAATCAAAATACTGATATATACATGGAATATGAATTTACAATAATTTAAGAAGATCATTACAAATATATATATATATATATATAAATATATATATTGGTATTTAAGAGAATTTAACACAAATTTTAAATCCCTTTTTTAAATGTTTTAAACTGAAATAGCAAACTTATTTAGATTGATATAAAATTTTTCGATCCTAAAATATTTGTTGCGAGACCAAACAAATTAAAAAGAGAGTTAAATTATTTATTCTTTTTGTAAATTATAAATCTAGAATTTAACGAGAGAGAAAGATGGTGAAATCCATTTGGGTTAGCTATATATGACTGATTTAACCGGGGAAACAAATTTAAACTAATGATTTGTTGGAAGTTAAAAAAATAGAAGATTTCCAAACTTCCCTTTATACATATATTTTGACAGGAAACATTATGGATATCTAAATGCATGAATTATATATGGGTGGTTTAAAAAATTCTCCCTAAGATATTCGCTATGGTGGAATTTTTAAAGTTTCAGTCGACAAAAATTAATAGTCTTTGCAGTCTTCCAGCTTTTCTTTACGAGGTGTATTTAAATCTCTTGAAAATCTTTGTCAATAGAAAGCACTAAATTTTACGGTAAACATTGTTTTATTTAATGGTTATTAAAAATACGGTGTTGGAAAATCCTTCTTGTATGGTGAATTATTTATTAAATGTATGTTGAAGAAAAATTTATCTAGTACGTGTGATTTATTCAATTGTGCGACTAATAGTATAATTTGAAGGGAAAATATCTGCTATTGATTTACTCACATGTATATTTTTGTTTGCGTAAAATTATGCATACAAAATTGTTCTATGGATCTCTTATTTTCTAGACATTCACGCGATACTATGAGTTTAGATCCTGAAATTTTCGTATTAATTAAAGCTTTTCGTCTATGAAATGCTTTAGCAGTTGATGGAAATGTAAAAATACAAGACTATTTAAAAAAAGCAGGCTCATTATGCTCAAGAGACACGTGTAAATTTAGAAGATTAATGTTTCATCTTACGGACGAGACATTTCAGTCATGTACAATGATTTGTGGGAAAATTGTATAAACTGAAATTGGAGGCAAAATATCTATTTGTCTTACTTATTTGTAAATCGCTAAAATATATTCCACTACACTTCAGTTGATATCTTTTTTTTCTTAAACTTGATGATTAATATATCATCTTTATCATCTTCAGGATGGGCAGTGGGAGTCCTGTACTGTATCACGCGTGTAAACGGCATAAATTGAAATTAGTTGTAAAATACTAGCTTACTTCTAAATCGTTTATATATGCAAATCCACTACAGTTAATCTTCCCATTTTGAAACAAATTAGGATCAAACTGAACGTAACCTTGTTCCCACTTTATAAGAAGTACTAATAAAATTTGCGGTAAACATACATGAGCTTTCAATACATTTCTTTTTTATTTTATTGTTTTATTTAATCACTTCGCCAACGTAAAATCCTTAATACGTTCCATTACCATTGTATTCAAGAATATACTCTGGAAGAGAAAATTTACCTAAAATATTATTCGTATTTCCCACAGACTAAATAAGTATTTAGGAGATTTTAAGATTTTCATTCGATGGAATTAACTGGCTTTCCTAATCTCTCCTGCCCTTTGCGGGGATTCACAAAAAATAGTCAACTTACTGGTTCCGTCTATTATTACTACAGGTGAGTGTTTATATTTCCATAGAGGTTACGGGAAAATGTAGAACCCTTCTAATCTAGGTGCGAGAATAAAGAATATCATATTTTACCTACATATTCAGCTTACATACATACAACCTTACATACATATACTCATATACATACGTATAAATATTTATATATATATACATTAACATTATAATTTTTTTTCCTCTTTTCAGTCGATTTTTATGATTTTCGCTTTTTTCTTTATTTAAATTTTCTTTCAAGAACAAACTTCTTGACCCTTAGTCGAGTGATTTTTTTTTGTCTTGTATCACTATAGACTCATAAAATGCAAACTGATATATTTAAAGCGAAAGCATTTACATAAACTCAAAATAGGATAAGGGTAAAAAAATCTGATAAAATTTCTAAGAATATATAAATAATAAAATTAGAATTAAAATAGAAAAGAACACTTGTGTCTTTTCAAGTTAGATAGTAAAGTTTATTCTATGTATCAAAAAGGTAGATTGAGCAAGTGAATGAGACACCGATTTCTGCTGACTGAAAACCTCTCTCTCTCAAAGTGTGTGCATATATATATATATATATATATATATATATATATATATATATATATATATATATATATATATATATATATATATATATATATATATATATATATATATATATATATATATATATATATATATATATATATATATATATATATATATATATATATATATTATAATTCTTTTTTCCTTTTTTCAGTCAATTTTTATGATTTTCGCATTTTTCTTTATTGAAATTTTCTTTTAAGAACTAAGTTCTTGACCCTTATTCGAGTTATTTTTTTGTCTTGCATCACTATAGACTCATAAAATGCAAACTGATATCTTTAAAGAGAAAGCATTTACATAAACTCAGAAAAGGATAAGGGTAAAAAATCTGATAAAAATTATAAAAGGAGACATATCATTTTAAAGAGAAACAGACAAGTCGTAAAAGGGCATGTCTTATAGTAGGCAGTAAGAAATGAAATATTTAACATTTATATTTTAGCAAATGCTTCAAAATCTTTTGAGAAATAGCAACAAATTGCATAAAGATTAATAACCTGTTCTTCTTTAATATTTACTTAAATAACAGAAGTTATATAAGATTTATTTACAGATATATCTCGACTTATTTGTCCCGATTTAAAAAAAAGAAAAATTACAATATGGGGAAATGAAAATACAGTAAAGATGACATTTATACGATTATTTTAGGTCCTAAAATGGTAATATTAATTTCTGACATCCTGATATTTTTCACATCTTGCAAAATTAAGCAAATTCGATACAGTTTCTGGAGAATAATATTAATAATTCTGTAGCATGGGAACTACACACATATTTGATAAATAATTTCATGCATTCTTACCGCCAAACTTTTCCGACAAAAAAGATACAATTGTATATAAATGTATGCACATACGTACATCGGTACTAAAATTATGTAAGAAGATAAATGAGAAATATATGCTATAGGGAAAAATTAAGTATCGGACAGCTGAGAAAAATTATCTTTATATTTTATCAAAAAAGGTATAAAATTCCATAAGTTTTAAAGCCTCGACAAATACTTTTCAGTGAAGCAAATTAAAATAGTTCTAATATGTGTTACACTTTATGAATTAATACATGTTTTATGAAAGTAGAACTCGTGCAGTGAAAAAAATTTCTGAGCCTGAGTCATAAATGGTCTTCATTTGACAAAAAATTTGGGCTTAATAGCAGATAAAGCTATATCAGAGCCTTTCATTAGTTCTCTTAAATGGCCTTGAGTATTTTTTTCATTTGTACTTCATTAGATCCACTGTGAAAACTTTTTTTAGCTTTTTTAATTTGTGTGTGTGTGTGTTTGTTTGTGTGTGTCTTCGTTCGCTTTAGGCATCAACCAGGAAATCGTCGTTTGTGTAAAATTATTTTATGTTATTATGCTGTGATTTTCCAAATTTTTCCTTTGTGTTTTTTACTTAAAAAAATACTGATAAAATTGAGAATTTTTCGTTGAAATCTCTCTTTTTGCAGCTGTTAACTGAAAGGGTGTTTTCTTCAGAAACTGTCCAAAAGGAAAAAAAAAGCACGCACTCTGCGTTTCGTTGCTTCGTTCCTAAAATGAAATGTGGGATACTTATTTGTATATTTACTTAAATCAATTTCTTCCCTAATACCATTGTGTTCCATTCCTGTAAACATAATTTTTCCTAAATAAGAATATTTTTGATGCTACAGGACTCACAGATTTCATCCCACCCCAAAATAAGGGGAAAAATAAAGTTTAACAACATTTTATAGTTCTATTTTTTGATACATACATTGTAGGACAAGGAAAAATAAAAAATAAATCTATATTATTTTCAGTTCCTAGAAATCTCTTATAAACATGCGTTCCCGAATTTTTGGTACATTCTGAGAGGGCATAACGAACGTTTCATTGCTTTTACTTCAATGTTTATTCCTCCTGCCGATATGCATTTCAGCTCTCTTTGTGAAATATGTAACTCAATTTAGTTATACTTCTTTGAATTTAGAAATATTCAGATGGAAATTTTTTTAACTCGAATTTTGAAGTTTATTTTCAGAAAAAGGATCATTGAATAAAATAGTGGGAATTGTTGCCAGAAGAAAAATTTTATTTATATGAAACTTCCCAATACTGAATCTTGAAATACGGACTGAAAATAAAATATCTCTTATCGCGTACTGTTGTTTTCTTTTTTTTTCACACATTATTATGTTTTTGTAAGAAAAAGAGAATTTGCTCTTTTCATACAAATATATCTGAAAAGAGAAGAAGAATAAAAAAAATAAAATAAATGCGATTCTCTAAGTCATTGCTTTTATAAAACTGAAATTCATGTGTAAAAATATGTATAATGAGTTTCCAAAAATAGAGTTTTTTTCATTTTTTTTTTGGTATCTAATGAGTAAATGATTTCTCTTGATTTGATAAAAGTCACCAATTAAAAAAAAAAAATTCTTATATCAGTAATGGAAACATAAATAATCGTTTTTTAGAATTTCCTTCCAATTCTGTAACTGAGTATTATTTCCAAAAGATTACACGCACACACACACAGATATATATATATATATATATATATATATATATATCACTCAATCTTCTCTTCCATATTACATAACTAACTTCCACGTTTTTTTATATTTGCTCCTGGATATCGCCTGGCCATATGGCCAGCCGATGGGAGTCACGTCATAACCAGAAACTAAATTTAATGTATGCAGGTGTAATCGTCGGTTCTATGGACTTTATGATTGAATCAGGGATTGAGTGGACTCAATTATCCGTTCTTTCAATTTGTAAATATTTAAACAGATTATACGAAATGTATGCCTTTACATTTCATATGATATGTTGAACTGTTTGAGAACCATAATTTGTTTATCCCTTCAGCGGGCGTGCCAATTTTTGAAACACCAGCAGGCACGCGTGGCACAAAGTGCAAGTCTTTTTCAATCTTAATTATTCCTTTTGTAACGTTTTTTTTTCAGATTGAAAAAAATAATTCTGCGTTTTATGACAATATATAAAGCCTTGAAAATATTGAGATATATTTATAATTAACGGGCAAAGAATGCAGATGCTGTTGCCTTATTTCAAATCTGACCGGTTTATTGATCTAAGGACTTTTAATGGATTGTGACCAGTCAAAAAAAATCTATGTTCCCATTAAAGTAACCTATTAACCACTCCACTGAAAATGTAATGGTTTCGTTACACAAATATTATCCTCGAGAAAAAGCCCCACGATATAAAGAAGGCTACCCTCTATCTGTTTCCATTCAAAACACTTAGACTGTTTTTTCTTCGCTCTTAACAACACAATGAATTTAATTTATAACTGGTGCAATAAAATAGAAAAGCGCAGTTTATATCAGTAACGGTTGAACATGTCAACTAATGGCTTCGGAAATCTCCACTTATCTACCAAGTAATCTCACCAGTTTTTCTCTATATACAAAATTTGGTTCTTTACAATATTTGTTGCTGTACTATGTATTGATTGAAAATATACTCTGATGATCATTACGTATATTTTTACTGTACAAATGAAACCTATTAGGAATAAGCATTTTCCCATATTAAGAGCATAAGGGGGGGGGGTGCAACTGAAAGTCATAAAATGCCGACTTATTTCCAATTTATGATTAAATTTGTATTTAGTACTATATAAACGCATTACGTTAGTATTTGTTTTCGATAACTTGGTAGATTTTCGATTTATCAATGCTTCGTACAGTTTGCTGAAAAAGGCAGGCCATGTGAACAAATGTGATGAAAAGGAAATCGATGTAGGAATTATGCTATACATCTTTGTTTTATGTGTTCTTTATAATATTTATAAAGAAAGCATTGATTTTTGGTTATCAAAGTCGAAAGATAATTTTGAGTTTCAAACTTGTACTCGAAGCAGAAATCGATAGAAGTCGGTTCATCCGGAAAATTTTTTCTGGAAATTCAACACAGGAGGAAAAAGTAATAATATCCGACATTGTCTCTTGAAAGTGAATTTTCGTGTCTCACCTGGATTACATAATTCATATATTAGAGGAAGATTTCAAAATCTCTTCCATATTCACTGTCCTTTTCTGTCCGAAATTACTTCTCGGTTATGTTAAAATACTTTATCCTGACTGTTGCCAGTCATATTTGAAACGGCATTTTGAATATTTGAACTGCACTGGATTCAATGTTAGGATCAGAGGATGTGTTGAATTTTACTTAGAATTCTATCTGTGGATAATTTTACATGAGTTTTGGAACTGAAATACGAATTATATTTGTGGAAGAACGCTTTTGTTTAGCATCGGGATATTTTGGAATTATTTAGTTATTGTTAATGATCTTTTACAAGCATTACTTATAATAAAAAATAATAAAAAGATTAATTTCGAAAACTGGTGCGTGCTTCTTTCCAAATAAATTTATGTGACTCATGTATTGTACTTTAATAATATACATCACTGATATGTTTGTTGCACACGAAACTTCAATAGCTTACCGAATTAATACATTTTTAACTCTTTTATACTCTTTAACTCTTCGCATCGATGTGGATTGATTTCATATCCCTTTCACGTATTTAAATGTGTGGAGGAGTAACACTAAATTCCTTATCGTAGATGCATTAAAAATCCGGCATTGCCGTGGTAAATCCGGAAAGTTGGCAGGTCTGATTGTGGAACCTTTGACAATATATTAAAAGTTAAGGACATCTCCTTCAGATAATAAATACTGATGAAACGAATAGTTTCAGAAAAGAACAAACTTGGAAATGCAACGAAGCAACAAGTAGTTTTAAAAAGTCTAATTGCAGTCTAGTATTACATTCGTATTCTAGAATGGAAAGGATAGGCATAAAATAAAATGCAAACGATTACAAGATATATTAATATATTACAAAATCAAATTTGTATTTTCACAATGTATTTATACTTTAATGACGTACTATTTATCAAATAACTACTGCACAACCGTACATCTGATTGAATTCCTATTCAGAGGCTACTGCATCTTTTTTGTTTAATTTTTAAATTAAATTCATGCATCCATTTTAGCTTCAAATTAAAAAGTTTTAAAATGTGGTCTTTGCTGCATGAGCGAGTTCCTGTACTACAATCCTTCACCAAGTGAGCAGACTTCTTGGATTTGATTCACGAACCCCTTTGGACCCCATCGACTATAGACAATGGAACCCTGCTCTGTCAGGAAGAGCGATTTGTCGTCACCTTTCTACACCGTTTTTCCCCGCTATTGTGTCAAAGTAGCTGTTCAGCTTTCGGTATACAATATATATTTTCCCATAGGTGCATGAAACCTGTCTCCTTTGAAGGATTAATGGCATATTCTGAGGGTGGTCGTGTAGCAGTGACACCCACTTGGTAGTCTCGAGAATACAAATTCTTTCTGTCTAAACTGCAAACTTGACATGTCGTCCCTATTCGTTGCTAACCAAACAAGAGTGAAAGCTTAGCCATTATGCATTTTTTCCCCGGATAATAGAAATACTGGATACTATAAGAAAAATATATGACTTAGATGAAATAATGAAGTTTTAACAAAAATAGGTTCATGTTCCGTACATAAGAAAAAGCTTTTGTAAGGGGATTACAGTATATTTTATCAACCCATGAAGTTTAAATCATTTCATATAAAACTTCAAGAGAGCGGAAAATCACAAGACTCGTATAGGATGAAACAGATGTATGAAAATATCTACTAAAAGTTCGTTTACTTCAAAGTGCCCAGATTTTCTACTTTTCAATAGTAAAAAAAACGTTAATAGAAGAATTTAATTATTCATGTAAAGACTCCGTGACATTTTTGGAGAAATAATAGAGTTTTGCTTATTTATCTTTTAAAACAATGAATATACTATACGGATTTCTAACTATCCATATGCTTGATTAACTGAAATCTTTCAAACCTTTTAGAAATTTTGGGATTAGAAAAAGTTGTTAATGGATGTGATTTATCCCAATTTTTTTTTTCACATTTGTTTTATAATATACGAGAAAACAACTTTGAAAACCAGACATAATACGTTACTTTTACGTGGAGTTATTTTTATAAAATCAGAATAAGTACCAGAATGTAGACTACCATTATTTACTTTTAAAGAGAATTAAGTATTTAGTCTTGATTTTATAACTACCGGATATAAGTTTTAGCTAAGATATTATTCAAGAAATGAAAATTGAAAGTCTATTCAATTTCGCATTCAAGATATTAGTGTTTCGTTTCTAGGTGCAATAAAATCATGGATTTATCCAAAAAGAAAGAAAATGCGCCTTAACTGAACTACCAGTTTATGAAGAATATGATACGGTCGCCAACCTGTGGCGATATGGTGCTAATGTGATATTGTAATCGAAGAACCTTGTGGTGTAAATTTACACTGCGCTTTCTGGTAAACCCACAAAGCACGCTAAATTTTTTGCGCAAAAAACAACTTGACGGGGAACTGTATCATGTTTTTCATATTTACCTAATATTTTTAGTAGAATAAGAGATAGAATTTCATAATTTAAGAAATGTAAGTAAAATAGGGAATACTAAATATTTTTCTGTCCTACATTGAATTTAATTATACGTCATCTAAGTTATTCGGTGTTGTAAGTTCTTGTAATCAAAATATAGTATGCCCTTACATAACCTAAGTCCAGAAGATGCATTGTTATAGTAATTAGGCAATAAACTTTGTTGGCTCGGATAAAATTCTAATGCTCGTCCGAATAACCGGAGCATGGTTTAACTCTATAATATTCAATAAGAAACGAATACTCTTATCTCGAATAAACGTTGCCCATAGGAATTGACTACATATTATCACGTAGAAATTAAACTACACAAAGTCGTTATATACTCTAATTCTCCTATATTTGATAAAAAAGACAGGCTCACAGTAGAGCGCTACATCAGGTCCCGAACTGCCCGTGGGTTTAAAAGTATGGGGCATACTACAGTCAATAACTATAGGGAATTTTCAGATGAAAACAAATATGAATAATTTAAGTATGAATCGAAATAGAAGTTTGCATAAGGTAAATTTTAATGAAAGAAATCAGCATACGGGGAAAAAAATTAAAACTTCAAAGAATTTCATACAATCAGGTTTCGAACCCGCAGTCTTTCGATTAGCAGGAATACGACGCCAAAACCACAGGGCCAGTTCAGCTGCTTTTTCTACTTGAAGATTCCTTGTTGCAACACACACACACACACACACACACACACACATATATATATATATATATATATATATATATATATATATATGGGCCAGTGATACAGTGTGGTGGTTTTCGGTGCTGAGGGTGCTCGGATTGAATCCTGGCGCCGCGCCACGAAAAATGTCTCCGTTCGTGTCGTCCCTTCATAGGGGGAAAGGCTGCCCGCCTATATGGTGCCCCCACAATAAAATGGGCAGTAAAAATTGCGGCGTAGTATAGGTGAATGTCTGACGACAAGTGCATTTGCATTGGAAAAAAATATATATATATATATAGTGAGGTCTAATTTTTGACTGAGTCGAATTAGATACAACACTGATTTTGAACTAGAAATTTAAAGCATGGACGAGTAGAGTTCAGGCATAGCAATATTTAATCTACCGTTTACCCGAGCTGAATGAAGGCAAATACCGTTAAGCGGTAAAAGAAACACCAGTAATTCATACACTTAAATAAAAATGATTTATAAAACTTTTGACTCAAACCAAAGTTATTGAATTGGGATAAGTATTTTTATGTCATATTAAATACGAATCACAAATTTGCCAACAATGGTAAAAATTGCAGAGCATATTATGTGGCTATTTATTCAAGTACAGGTTGTATTATTAACTCTAAAGAAAGATATTTTAATTGCTAAAGAACATAACATTTTCTAATTAGCAATAACTTCTCCGATTTCATATTGTTTCAAGATTTGACAAATATACATGAATTTATTAATTATTTACATCCTCTATCCATAAATGTACATACTCGGGATCCTAATTAATACTAATATTTATCGTAGAAATAAATGTCAGAAGTAGATTTCCCCTCTTTTGACAAACACATGTTCTAAATTATATCTTGTGCTGTTTAATCTAAAAAATGTCCCAGGAGGTACAAAATAAATAATATACATATTTTATGCAAAGAGAGAGCAAATGCATCATTTATTATCAAGCTTTGGATAGGAAAAATTAATAACTTTAGAAGTTATTTAAATATTCTACATGCTTAGTAATTTTGCAAGTTTTAGATAGACAAAAAAAAGGACAAACTTCCGGTGACGGAAAATTTATTGATTTAAAGCTGTTTAATTATTGATGTAAAACGACCTTTCTTTCCTAAATAGGATAAATTTTAATTTATCAATTGATTTCAAACAAAGCAGATGTTACATAGTTAGTTCTATTTATCGATAGCTTATAAGAAATCAGAATAACAGTATGTTATTCTCTCCTTTATAATGTGTGAAATATATTAATTGCTAGCAATTTCGTTAGGTACAATGGTTTTCTGAAAAAAAAGAAAAAAAAAAGCAACGTAGCAGTACTATCTAATCCAAAATGTAAATAATGTCACACAAACCTGAATTTTAATCTAATTATAACACTTAACACGCGAACTTGTTTTGGGCAAAATTCACTTATATTTAAAATAAAAAAATTAACACAAAAGAACATTCAGAACCTCAGAGAAGAAATGGCGAATTAAAAAACGCTTTTTCTCTATAAAATCCATTTATTGATGTGTTAAGACCACCCTATTACCACGTTTATGTAGACATTTGCCTTTAGTATCTTCTAAATAACATTTAAAGTATGGAACGCTTAAAAATAGCCGAAAACTTAGTTCTGTACTGTTGTAAGAGCAAGGGTGAATATAGAATTGTATTGTTTACTTTACTTCACTGAATCGCACGCCATCATGATCTTCAACAGAGCTTTCAAGCTCATATTTGCACATCTGTGAAGTTGGCCCACCGACATTGAGATATCCAAATTTTGAAAACGGCATTCGTTGGATCGTCGTTTGAACGTGTTTAACTGCCAAAGATGTTATCATTTCATTTTTTGGAGAACAAACACTAAGTTTTCCCTTTCCAAATTTCATACAGGA
The DNA here is from genome assembly GCA_907164885.2 of Dolomedes plantarius. Lineage (NCBI taxonomy): Eukaryota > Metazoa > Arthropoda > Arachnida > Araneae > Dolomedidae > Dolomedes > Dolomedes plantarius. Next base: position 63,328,373 of record OU015497.1, on the reverse strand, counting down.
TAATTTTAAATACAGAATTCTTTTGCGCGCCGTTTGGGCACCATTTTTAAAATCGATACTAGACTTTCAATTTCTTGGGGGGAAAACTCCCAAATTATTTTGATAGTCCAATGCCATCTTTACTTGCGTTCTAAAGAACGATTTGAGGGTTTAAAAATTATAAAATTGTTTTGGTATAAAAGAGTGTATAATGTTAATAAATTCGGAAACACTGAGTTAATGCTTCCTCTCAAAGAAACATTTCATCTGAATTTATGAGTTTAAAATTTCATCATAACAGTAGTGATTACATTTTTCTGATGCAGGAGCTTTCTTCTTTGAATACATTGGGTGCTACATCAAGAAGGAATGGTGTTCAGTGAGTGAAGTATTGTACCGAGTAACCCCCCCCCCCCCCACACACACACACACTTTTTAAAATAGAAGTGAGGAAAAGAATGCCCCCCCCCCACCTTTCCCAAGATTATCAACACCCCAAGATTAACAGACACAGGTCTCAGGCGGCAGGCCCTGATTTTCCAATAGGCCAGGTAAGCCTGGGCCCAGGGCCCCCGCCCCCCCAAATTTTTATTTTAAAATGAAAAAAATCCCAATTTAGTTTTTTTATTTTTCCTTTTTTAATAGTAAATTTTTTTATATAGGCTTTCAAATTTGGTTATTTATTTCATCATATGTATAGTTCATCATATATATGTTATAGTGTATATAAGGGATTAATAAGTTTTTCTGGTTGCATTGTATTGATGTTTTAATTATGAAGTTAATATGTTGTATTTCATTTAGTTATTTGATAATGTTCTAGGCTTCTACGCTTCAAATAGCCAATTCTTGGTTAAAATGGTACTTTCACAATGAATCATGATTATTTTTTTTATGTGTGTCAATTTTGGGAATGTTACGCTCACATCAGTGTTAGGGGGCCCTCATCCCGAGTTGTGAATATAGTCAAGAATTTTCTAAATCGGGCCCTGTCAGCCGGTCTTAAAATAACAACGCTTCATAAAATGTACCTTTTTTGGTTGGTAATTTTTTTGTATGCCCACACAGTGCATTCTCGTTTTTGTGCAGAAATGAGGTATTTTCTTTTATAGAGAATGAAAAACGCTACCCAAGAATTTTTAAATCTTGAAATTCCAATAAATACATTAGGAAAAACATAGGAGCAGAATTCTGTCAACTGTAAATGATTTTCAACTATGTTATGCAATTACTTGATGCACATTCCTAATTTGAGCTTTTATAATTTTCTAACGCTGTTACACAGTTATTGTAAATATGGTAAAAGCAAAGATTATTTTAATGAGGAAGGATATGACAAACTGTCTGCTAGATCATAAATGTAGTGTCAGTGATGTCTAGTTAACTATACCTCTTCTAAACACAATAAAAACGTTGGTAAGTTTATTGCAATATTCTGTTGAATAGATCTCTTCTTTTCTTATATCGACTATTTTTATTTAGCAACTGATTGGACTCACTTAGTTATCTTATAAAATGTTTGACCAGAAAACTTATGGTATATTTTGGGTTTTAATATTATATTTTTTCCTTCGAAGCATATAAATATGAAACTATTAGATTTATGACTCTAAAATATACAAATATCAAAATATTAACTTTATTTACCTAAAATATATAACTATAAAATTATTACAATTTATGATAGAAGATGTTTAATGTAAAAAAAAAGTTAGTCACTTTTGAACATAAATTTATGGCGCTCAAACGAATGCAGCTTTCAAAATTTGAATATCTAAATGTCGGGGAGGGGGAGGGCGCTAGGAGTTTTTCCCGCCAAAAAATAAAATGCTCATAACTCTTTTGCAAAGGGTGCTCAGAAAAAATTTTTCTTGTTCAAACACGCTCAAATGACGCTCAAACGAATGCCGTTTTCAAAATTTGAATACCTCAATGTCGGGAGAGCTAGGAGTTTTTCCCGTCAAAAAATTAAATGCTTATATTTTTTTTACAAATGGTGCTCAAATAAAATTTTTTGGAGCGCTCAAACACGCTCAAACGACACTCAAACGAATGCCGTTTTCAAAATTTAAATATGTCAATGTCAGGGGAGCTAGGAGTTTTTCCCGCCAAAATATGAAATGCTCATAACTCTTTTACAGAGGGCGCTCAAACGAAAAATTTTGGCTCTCAAACACGCTCAAATGACGCTCAAAGGAATGACGTTTTCAAAATTTGGATATCTCAATGTCGGGGGGCCAACTTCACAGAGGTCATATTTGCCCCCCCTACTCTGAGAGCATTCCCAACCGCGATTTCCCAACACTATGAGTGTCATATTCGCTCTTTCTATCCAAAACAGAAAACAGACAACAGATGAAAGGAAGTGTACAAAATGAAAATAGAATCTTCCGTAAGTCGACCAAAATCATACTGTCCAAAAACTCGCATCTTAGCCTCCTGAAAGTGCCTATTTGATCGAGTGAAATGTGTGTCGTAGTGTTTAGGATTGTGCAATAATAATTAAAATGTACGATAATAATTAAAATGTAGTAATAAAGATACACAATTTTACTGTTACTTTTATCCATTCTTCACATTTCTATAGTTCTCTCTGTCTCTCGTATTATATCTCTGATGTTTAAGGAAGAAGTCATCTCCAAGAAGATTAAAGTCAGACTGTGGCAAATTAGACTATTTCAGTTCGCTTTAATGACGCAGAGCTCCATTGATACTTGCCATACCATATTACGATATTCTTACGGTTTAGCTTAAACATCACAAGTTTAAATGCCTCCTTGCGGCTCTACATCCAAAACACAGTCCTAAACGCCATGACTTACATTTCATTCGAGAAACCAGGTAATTTTCGAGGGGGGGGGGGGCTAAGATACGGGTCCTCAGAAAGTATCATGTGTGTGTATGCGTTTATGTATGTATGTATGCTTACACTAAAAGTGCAAATGAAAATTTAGTTGGAATATATTTTAAATTTAACAAAACGAAAAAATGAATTATTGTATTTTAAACTTGTAAATTTTAGATAGGTGGAATAATACACGATAACATTCGACTTTCAAAATATTCGCTAAATCATATTTCAAAGTAAATATTTCGAGAAAATTTGAAATATTATGATAATGAACTTTTTACCAGACGAGTTATTTAGCACTCGTTTTGTTTTCATAACACATTTGCACATTATATTTAAAGTAACTTACGTTTTATTTAGACACAAATTTCGGTTAAATTCACATTTGGATCTATGTTTAAATTACTACGTTTTCTTATTTTAAAATGTGCTCAGAGAGTTAAAAAAAATGGTACAAAAGAGAAGCTTTTGAGACGTCTAAAAGCTTTTCGCTTTTATATTAACTAAGAATAGATGTAATTTTATCTTAAATATAGATACCGGATCCTTTTATCAGGAGTAAACTGCAGCAGACAGATCTATTTTCATCATAACTATATTTTACTGTATAGAAAAATACACTCATTTTTTTATAAGGACAAGAATTATATAAAAAGGATGTAAGACTAAACTAAACTTAACTCCAATGCAGGGAAACATTAGCTTAACGGATAAAAAAGACGAAAACTGTTTACTATGGCTTTCTCTTAAAACACGTTTTGCCCAATGATTTTGAAAAAAACGTTTCATTTATAATGTGTACTTGCATTTGACATTCCGGGTAATATAGTTAAAAAATAAAACAAAATGATGTGAAACTTTTCTTCATTATTCCTTCCTTCACAGATGGGTGAATTTTGATTTTTATAATAGTCAACTGTAATTTTATAAAACGCGTCGCTTTTATCATTAAATGCCTGAATTCTGTGCATTGTAAAAAGTATAAATTTGGTCATAATATCTTGAATATAATTTCAGACTGCCAGAAGAAAGTTTCCTTTGTCATATATATATATATACACATACATACATACATATATATGCATGTATATATATATATAAAATTTAAAAAGTAAACCATAGAAATAAACAAAATTAAAATTCAAGCATAGACTGCTAAATCACTATAACATAAAACATATCCTGCAAAGAAAACATTTTCAATAAAGGATAGCGCAGAAGCTTCATATCCCCATAATGAAAAAACAAATAAATAATCCAACATATATAGATAAAAAATTATACTAAAATAGACAAAAACAAACAGAAATCAAGCACTCTGGGCATCCACGCACCAACGGCAAGATTCTGCATAAGAGCCGGAACTGAACCATAAAACGACAGAGGTAATCGACAGGTCACGTCATCAGGGGGCCTAACCATGTCAATTACCTCAAGGGGAACTTTCTGAATAGGATGCAGGTAATCCCAAAAGACATCCCAAGGCCCCGAGTTCCCCAATGAAGCAATTAGTCAAGAAGAAAATGAAATGACAAACACAACTTACTGTATGGGCTCAACGCACCTTACAAGCAAGCACACAAAAATCCTAATGCAATATAAACGGTGCCTACACACCCTAATTCCGTAAGTGACGGTTATAGCGAAACAGCAGCCAGTACTATCCTAATGGTTACGTCATTGTAACATTACTATAGCTCCACCCCCCATTACAACTTATAATGTAAATTAATCCCTTACACTTACAGAACAAATCATTATTGCCTGAACCAACCCCCACTTGACCACTGTTCGCCATAGGGCACGTGAGACACCTTTTATCTTTGCATTTTGCATATTTTTTGAATTTTATATTATATAAACGTAACAGTTGTTCACGCAACAGTTGTTTTGCAATTGTTTTGCACCGTCATTAAACTTGATTGTAATTTGAGCTAATGTTTGACTTTGCTGGCTACGTACAATACGCCGTGCCGTCTCTCACCACGCACTGTCAAGGCTAATTGTCCTTTGCAGTTTGCCCGATCGCTAGTTTTTTTCCACCATCCATGTATTCTTGGTATACTCTTGACACTGTCGACCTTGAAAATCCTAGCTGTCTGACGATTTCGGAAATTGAATGGCCCATGCGTCGCGCACCTACTATTTGTCCTCGATCGAAGGCGTCTAAATCAGACAGTTTACCCATACTGGCAATTCCAACAACTAATTCAGAACAACCACAGTACGCGCTATATATGCAGTTACCACAGCGCCCTCACTTGCTCATACATGATGCGCAGCGCTACACAATTTGTATAGGCTTTGCTATCCCTAATTCAGTGGCACTTCAGTGTATATACTAGCTTTATATACCTGACGTTGCACGGGTGTACCCTTAATAAAGCTTACTTGTATGATATGTATATTTGTATTTTATGCCAATCGATACCCCTCTCCACTGGTCAGCATCCCATCAGCATATTATAATAACCCCCCCCCCCCTCTATGCTGATGTCAGCATTAAAATATTTCTTTCAATTTTGATATCCCACTGGATCCCGGCCCTTCGAGGAGTTTCAGGGCTTCCCCTTAAACCCTTGTGAAAATCGCCGGTTTCATAAACAAAGAATTAACTGGCGTTGCCCAGGATAAAAAAAATGCATGGAGTTAACCTGAGCTCTAGATGCATAGGTACTGACAACAGAAATATATACAATTCACTCACAAACACACCTTTCCACACTTAATTTAATTAAGGTTGATCTCTCTCTTTTCTCCTACCACCAATTTGTTGTTCAAAATAGTGATATATAGGAAATATGAATTATTGGATTGTTTCTAGCAATTTTTGCAAAATCTAAAGCGAATGTCGAAAAATCGTGACATTGATCGTGTTTGTTACATTGAATCGTGTTTCTTACATTTAAAATCAAGAATTTTATGGATATCTGTTTCCTTCTTTGAGATATGACGGAATATGTAAAAAATACGTAAAAACTCGTTTAGCCCTCCTAAACCCTTTGGGAGTCGAATTTTGAAAAATCCCAAAACTCGTTTTTAGGTATTCACGTTCCTTACATTTTAAAGCAAGAATCTTATGGATATCTGTTTCTTCCTTTGAGATATGAGGGAATTTGTGAAAAATAAGTTTTGCCTCCCCCCCCCCCCAATGGGGCCGAATTTTGAAAAATCCTGAAATTGATTTTTAGGTTTTCTTGTTCCTTTTATTTTAAATCAAGAAACTTATGGATATCAATTTCCTTCTTTGAGATATGAAGGAATATGTAAAAAATACGTTTTGCTCCCCCTTCCCTCCTTGGGGGACGAATTTTGAAAAATCCTGAAACTGATTTTTAGGCATTCGTCTTACTTTCATTTTAAAGCAAGGTTCTTATGGGTATTCGTTTCCTACTTTGAGATATAAAGGTATATGTGAAAAACACGTTTACCCCCAGCCCCCCCCCCCCTTGTTGCCGAATTTTGAAAAATCCTGAAATCGATTTTAGATAATCCATCTCCTTACATTTTAAAGCATTAATCTTATGGATATCTGTTTTATTTCTTTGAGATATGAGGGAATATGGGAAGAAAACGTTTTGCACCCTCCCCCCCCATGGGGTCCAAATATTCATAAATCCTGAAATTTATTTTTGGGCATTCGTGTTCCTTTCATTTTAAAGCAAGAATCTTATGGATATCTATTTTCTTCTTTGAGATATGAAGGAATATGTAATAAAATACGTAAAAACAACGTTTAGCCCCCTCCTCCCCCCTTGGAGGTCAAATTTTGAAAAATCCTGAAATATATTTTTAGGTTTTCATGTTCCCTATATTTTAAAGCAAGAATCCTACGAATATCAGTATCCTTCTTTGAGATAGTAAGGAATATGTAAAAAACACGTTTTGCTCCCCCTTCCCTCCTTGAAGGACGAATTTTGGAAAAATCCTGAAACTGATTTTTAGGCATTCGTCTTCCTTTCATTTTAAAGCAAAAATCTTATGGGTATTCGTTTCCTACTTTGAGATATAAAGGTATATGTGAAAAACACGTCTAGCCCCCCCACCCCCTTGGGGCCGAATTTTGAAAAATCCTGAAATCGATTTTAGATAATCCAGCTCCTTACATTTTAAAGCAAGAATCTTATGAATATCTGATTTATTTCTTTGAGATATGAGGGAATATGGGAAAAACACGTTTTCCACTCTCCCCCCTATGGGGGCCGAATTTTGAAAAATCCTGAAATTTATTTTTTGGGCATTCGTGTTCCTTTCATTTTAAAGCAAGAATCTTATGGATATCTGTTTTCTTCTTCGAGATATGAAGGAATATGTAATAAAATACGTAAAAACTACGTTTAACCCCCTTCCCCCCTTGGAGGCCGAATTTTGAAAAATCCTGAAATATTTTTTTAGTTATTCATGTTCCCAACATTTTAAAGCAAGAATCATATGGATATCAGTTTCCTTCTTTGAGATAGGAAGGAATATGTAAAAAACACGTTTTGCCCCCTTCTCCCCTTGCTGGGCGAATTTTGAAAAATCGCTTCTTAAATGACGCCTTTAGCACAAAAGTAATAAGCTCCTAAAATTTGATATCTGTATCTCCAATAGTTTTTGCTAGGCGTTGATACGTGAATAAGTCAGGACTTCTTCCTTTATGTAAAAAACACGCTTTGCCCTGAAACCCCCCTTGGGGAGCGAATTTTGAAAAATCGCTTTTTAAATGACGCTTTCAGCACAAAAGTAATAAGCTCCTAAAATTTGATATCTGTATCTACAATAGTTTTTGCTGGGCGTTGATACGTGAATAAGTCAGGACTTCTTCCTTTATACACTGCTGGCCACTGTAAATGCAATACCCTGAAGAAAACATGCAAATAACATGAAATTTACAACATGCATTAGCGGAGGTGAGATATGCAAATGATTAGAATTTCAGCGTAGACGCACATCACGCACGCTTGTGGCTCCACTTCAAAGCGCTATTTAAGTCTTGGAGATTTCGACGATTTCAAGTTCGGCAATTGTGTTTTTCTTGTGGTATTAACAAAAAAAAACGATCAATTATGCCTCGTCGAAAACAGCGATCATCTTTTGATCAAGTATCCGAGTTCGACTGAGGAAGGATAGTGGCCTACCGAGATTGTGGGTTATCTTTCAGGGAATTCGGTAGTCGTGTTGGACGAAAGCAGACAACGGTAATGCGGATATGTGGTCGTTGGATGCAGGAGGGTACGACGGACCGGAGTGTTCGATCGCATCCACCTCAGCGCACCACTTCACGTGATGACAGGCAAATTGTGCGCATGGCAGTGACGGATCGCTCAGTCACATCACGAACCATAGCACAGCACATGCAGTCTGTAACGCATCATCCAGTGTCTGCGCGTACCATTCGACGCCGTTTACAGCAGAGTGGTCTGTCCGCAAGACGTCCATTGCTTTATCTACCCTTGACGCATAACCACAGACGTATCTGCCGCCAATGGTGCGTTGGCAGAAGGATGTTGACGGCAGAATGGAATGAAATTGTCTTTACTGACGAGTCACGCTTCTGTCTGCAACACCACGATGGTCGCATTCGAGTCTGGAGACACCGTGAAGAGAGGATGCTGAACAGCTGCGTTATGCACCGCCACACTGGTCCTGCACCGGGTATTATGGTATGGGGCGGTATTGGATATCACTCTCGCACACCTCTAGTACGCATTGCCGATACTTTAAACAGCCAGCGCTACATCTCCGAGGTGTTGGAGCCAGTTGTTCTTCCTTACCTTCAGGGCTTGCCCACAGCCATATTTCAACAGGATAATGCGCTACCACACGTGGCACGCATTGTAGAACGGTTCTTCGTCAATCGCCAGATTGAATTGCTTCCCTGGCCGCCTCGCTCTCAGGATCTTTCGCCGATAGAAAACATGTGGTCCATGGTTGCTCTACGATTGACCCAGATTCCATCCCCAGCTGCCACAGCAGATCAACTTTGGCAACGTGTGGAAGCTGCTTGGTCTGCTGTACCCCAAGAACTCATCCAAAGTCTCTTTGAATCAATGACGATGAGTGTGGCAGCGGTGATCTCCAACAATAGCGGCTATTCTGGCGGCTATTCTCCGGCAGCTATTTTAGGTGAAATGTGGTTCCTGCTTTTGGCATTAACCACACTTCACAGAAGTCTATAAATTTAATCATTTGATACTTGGTCAACATGTTATCTACAAAATAAATTTTGTTGTGATATCTCTTGTCTTTCTTGGTGTTGCAATTTGGGTGGCCAGCAGTGTATATACAGTGGACGCTCGTTAATTCGAACTCAAAGGTTCTCAGAAAAAAGTTCCAATTATCCGATGTTAAGAGAAAATATATAACTTTAAATGTGTATCACTGAAGAAAAAACTCTCCTAGTATGTATAACCCCAGAAATTATATTATACTATATTATCTAAAGTTAAATATATTAAAAAGCAATACAGACTTACCTTTATCATAAAATGAAGCAGAAGATATGCAGTATAAAGTAAACTTTTATTAGAAATATGAATTACACTTTGGGGAAAAACTGTAAAATGGATGTTTGGTTCTGTTTATGATGTCTACATTGTTAAGCCAGCTTCTCGATTTGAAGTAAACATTTCAATTTATTTTCAGAGGAAGGTTCCATTTGAATATGGTTCCATGAGGATGGTTCCATCTCTATTAATGCTTTCAGAGTATTAATAGAGTCCATTATGGCTTTTTCCATTATGGCCGCATTAAAAATATCTTACGGTAGGTAAGTAGAGAAAAGCCCTGGCAGTTTCCTACCGAAATTAGTGCATACGTCTTCGTTTGCATCAGAGCTTTGGACACATACAGTTTGATAAGAAATATTATGCCTTGACTTAAATCCAGAAAGCCATCCATCACTGTATTTAAAATCTTCAATACCCATTCGACTTTCCAATCCATCAGCCTTCTTCAGCACTAGGGGTCCATTTATCGGAAAATTTCGGGATCTAACATCCTGGAACCATAGCAGTAGAGCTTTTTCTAGAACTTCTTGGGACGCATTTCCCATGCGTTTCCTTCCTGTAGCAAATTTTGATTTTTCCCATGAATCTAAAATTGACTCCTTGTTTTTCAAATTAGTTAGTTGACAAGGTATTTTTTTTAATTCCATAGTCAGCTGCTAACTTTGTTTTACATTCGCCATTCTCTACTTTCTTTAAAATTTCTACCTTTGTCTCCAAAGTTCCAGTTTTGTACTTCCCACGTGTAGACATCCTGAATTTTTACACGTTCACACCACACAATGAGGAAGAAAATCTAGACCACATTAACTTGTCTGCACTGTAGTTATAACTGACGCAGTTCCCTAGAATCTGTAGTAAAGACTAGTTTTTCTGAAATTCTAAGAAAATCTATCCAAATAAAGGAAAATTGCTTTTTCGGTTTATCACTAATAATCTCTAGAGATCCGAGCCTAAATTAATGCACTTTATTCACAATTTTTAACTTTATCTAGCATAAATAGCATTAAGTGAAACAAATATAAACAAAAAAATTCAATTCAATATTTTTAATTATGTTAATTAAGTGGTACCCAAATGGGTACCTTGGGTTTCAATACAGACAAAAATCAGCTACTTCTCATGGAATTCTAGGAAATGGTTTCTGTTTTGCAAGTTCGAAAATAGATTACATTTAATGCATCTAACTCTGGATTTTCCTTTACAGCCTGAATTGCGGCATTTCTTCTGATTTTGCAGTTTGGACTGCACTGGGAAATGCCCCATTTTGTCATATCTCACATGATTGCCTGGTATGGAAATCACTTTTGGGGCATATTTTTCGCTGAACTGCCTTCTTCTAATAATTTTGAGGTTTCTTTAAGAATTAAACTTTCTGCAATTACAAGTTTGATTTGTATCAATTGCAGATAGTCTTTTCTTAGCACCTGACTTTGTTTGCAATGGCGTGTGTAGAGTATGCATTACACGTTGCCATGTCAAGGAAATGTGCAAAAATACGCATTGGCCATATTTTGGTGCGTGTTGAAATGCGATAGTATGAAATAAATCTATCCATTTGATCTACTCCATCCATATAATATTATATGCTTTCACAGCAGCAGGTTGTTTGAAATCTACCCTCCTATTTGCTTCCTTGCTTCATCTCTTGCAAGTTCCTTCTGGGTTGATGCAAAATGCACTGGACAACATCAATACCGACTTGTCCTTCCATTTGACTAAACAGGCTTTCCCACCTTCACGAGTTCGGAATTTAAAAGAGCCTCTTTCCATATCTCGATCTTGTGGAAAATTAGCTGAAGTACCATCAGTTTGTTTGCTCATTACGGTACCAGTCAAAAAAAAATTCTGGCACTAAGGTAATCAAGAATTGATATACCTGTGAAAAACCTGTCCTTAAAAGATGAAAAATTGATGTTTCTGGCACTGTACTAACTAAATGCTTTACTATATCTCCTCCTAAACCATAAGATGTCTTTTCCTCTGTTGGCACTGTATCTGCGCCCGCATATATAACAAAATCCAAAACTAACCCATCCTGTGTAGTGAGTACAAATTTTTTCAATTCTATAAGGTTAGGCTTTGATGGGACATATTGCCTCATTGCACAACGACCAGAAAATGGGATCATCTGCTCATCAGTGGACAAACATTTTTTTCCGAGGCAGATCTTTTTCTCTTTTTTCTTTCTGGTTTGGAGCAGCAAGTAGTACCTTTACAGGAGTAATTATTTCTTCTCCATTGTGCACACTCTTCACTTTCAGTTTCGAAATTCTCAAGGAAATCAGGATCATCAGTATCTGATAATTCTCTAACACTTTTCGCAAGAAGAGCTTGAATTTCCTCTTCTGCCAGATAATGAACTAAAAAAATAAAATAACAATTTTTTTTGCATTCGAGACCCGAGGTCCCCAATTGGGTACCTTCTTTTTGAACATTGTTAATAACACAAATAAATATAAATAATGTGTATTAATTCATGTTTATATAGTCACTATAGTCTAAACTTTAAATAAATATAGCACAAAATGTAAAAGAAAATTTTTAAAGAATAAAAATAAATAGTTTTCTTACCTCTACGTCTAGAAGCCATTTTCAGGGTACTAAGGTAATCAATATTATATGCTTTCACAGCAGCGTCTAGAAGGTACGTCTAGAAGCCATTTTCAGATTTCCCGCCACTTTAACTGAAGAACCTGACTTCGGATCTGGAACTGGTAGCACCATCTATCAGGAATCGCTTAAAATAGACTTTACCTAGTTAGTGTCCCGTCGGTTTCGAAGATGATAAAGGTAATTAATGTTTCTCAGAAAGTTTTTAAAAAGATACCCAATTGGGTACCATGGGACTCAAGAGGATAAGAAGGACGATAACTACTAACGTTTAGCGGACATGCAATAGACTAGGAATGCAGCCATGTGCCTCTTTACACAGAACAGAAATTTTGACACACAAAATAATAAATACAGTGTGCATTTTCTCCATTAAACGAGGAAAAAGAATTTTTTTTGTCAAATTTTTATTTCGAATTAACCGAAAGTTCGAATTAATCGAGTTCGAATTAACGAGCGTCCACTGTATATATATATATATATATATATATATATATATATATATATATATATATCAAGCTGCCTTCCCACAGGTCCAGGGTTCGACACTGCAACTGGGCAAGGTCGACCCAGCCTTTCCTCCCTTAAGTGGGTCGATAAAATGAGGACCAAGCATGCTTGGGAACTAAACTCCGGGGGTCCCACGTGAGGTTGACCACCTGACTGAGACGTATGCTGTATGGCACCCCAAGCCCACTGTCAAGAAAGCGGAGATGGGTACCGCCGGGCAGCATATTCTGAAAGACTCACGGTTTGGGCACTCAATTGCACGTTAGACGAAAGCATCAGTTTCGCCATCTGTTGACATATATAGGAATCTTTTTATTATAAGTTTTTTTTTTACTTCTACGCAATTTAGTATGTTTTAAAATCTGAATTACATATATAACGCAGGATTTAAAGAGATTTTAACAAAATAAATAAATGAATAAATTGAAATAAGTATATTATTGAATTTTAAATTTACTTTCTTCAAATATCCACAATAATTTTAATTTTTAAAATTTTAATGTTAATTAGAAAATAAATGTATTTAATAAGTTTTAATTAAAAAAATTAAGTTGCATAAATTAAAAAATTTAAAGTCTTAAATTCCAATAATATAAATTTATTTTAACATATAATTTTAAATTAATCAAATTTTTAAAATATAAAAATTTATTTTAATTTGGTTACATTTTTATGCTAAATTATTGAAGAAATGAGGGAATGATGCTGAGTATGAAGGAATGACAAATCTTTTGATCTTTCTTTGCTGTAGATTTTTCAATTCCTACTATTAGTTCACACTCTCTATATATATCTTGTTCAAATTTTCAATCGTTAATAAAAGTACTTTTTATTCATCCACTCAAGTTCAAATACATTTTTTTAAACTTGTAGTGGATGACACGATGTTAATACAGTTTTTTCAAATATTAATTCATTAATTAAATTTAATTAATCAAATTCAATTATCCAAAAAAATTTCAACAATAAGAGCTAGAGAGCTAAGATTGGTGGCATTCTAAAGCAATTTTCAAGACCTTTTTCAATGATATATAACACAATTAGGGCTTAGAAAAATTTATTTTATTTGAATTTAAAATTTGAATTTTTCAAAATGCTCCGCTTGAAAAATTTTCAAATTTTTTTTAATAATACTTTATATAATACTGAAATGATTGTATAAGTTTGAAAGTGGGATCTGTATGGGTTCATGTTAAAATATTGCATTGAATACAGTATTCCTGATTTGAAATCACGAAATTACTTAATACAATATGTTTTAAAGCGTAGAAAATTAGAAAAAAAAATTTAAGATGTGTAAGTAATCGTACTTGTTTTGTATAATTGAAAGTAATCATATTTGTTTTGAAAAAGATATAGAATCATTTTTATCAGACTGTATATACTTCAGCATATACAGTACTAGACTTTCATTCACTTTCTTGCTTTCAGTGCAAGATTTTCAAATGCTCTTATTTTCAATTAAATTCTGAAAATAAAACAAAAACAAGTAATATATAAAAAAAAAATTTTAAAGTCAATTCCTACTTAGGTCAACAAAGAAAAAATTTGAGTGTGAACTAATAGTAGGAATTGAAAAAAAGGATTGCCTGCCAGAACCTTGCCTACTGAGCGAGATTAGGAGGGGGGGAAAGAGAGAGAAAAAGTTCGTCAGGTTGGGGATTCGATCTCGCAACCTAAAGGACGGGAAAAATCCTCGATACCACAGTGCTACCGTTTATACAGTAACAAGAGGGAAATTACTATTCAAGAGCAAGAGACGCTCTAGGTCTAAAACTAAAATTGATTAATTAAATTTAATTAATGAATTAATATTTGAAAAAACTGTATTAACATCGAGTGTCATCCACTACAAGTTTTAAAAAATGTATTTGAACTTGAGTGGATGAATAAAAAGTACTTTTATTAAAGATTGAAAATTTGAACAAGATATATATAGAGAGAGTGTGAACTAATAGTAGGAATTGAAAAATCTACAGCAAAGAAAGATCAAAAGATTTGTCATTCCTTCATACTCAGCATCATTCCCTCATTTCTTCAATAATTTAGCATAAAAATGTAACCAAATTAAAATAAATTTTTATATTTTAAAAATTTGATTAATTTAAAATTATATGTTAAAATAAATTTATATTATTGGAATTTAAAACTTTAAATTTGTTAATTTATGCAACTTAATTTTTTTAATTAAAGCTTATTAAATACATTTATTTTCTAATTAACATTAAAATTTTAAAAATTAAAATTATTGTGGATATTTGAAGAAAGTAAATTTAAAATTCAATAATATACTTATTTCAATTTATTCATTTATTTATTTTGTTAAAATCTCTTTAAATCCTGTGTTATATATGTAATTCAGATTTTAAAACATACTAAATTGCGTAGAAGTAAAAAAAAAACTTATAATAAAAAGATTCCTATATATGTCAACAGATGGCGAAACTGATGTTTTCGTCAAACCTGCAATTGAGTGCCCAAACCGTGAGTCTTTTAGAATATGCCGGCATGGTCCACATCGGACTGTTGCGCCGTGAGTTTAGTTTATATACATCTATATATATATATATAAAAGAGCTCGTCTGTTTGTTTGACCGCTATGGAATCATAGACTGTTTCATCCACCGGAACCAAATTCAGTACAGTTAATGTTTAGGACCCGAGAAACTTAATGAAAAAAAACGAAATTTGGGGCTCAATTAGTTTTTTTAATTAATTTATTTATGATTTTTGTGCCCTTAAGAGCACCTCTTAAGTGTGGATACAGCCCATTCACCAAACCAGTAAAATTCGATACGCGGGGGAAAAGAGTGTTGTTCTGAGGGGTGATCTGGGGATGGTTTGAGAGTTGGTCTGGGGGTGACAGGGGGGGGCGAAGTCTTTATTTTATTTTTCTTACGTTTATTAGAGTCGTGGGTCTGAAAAGGTTGAGAACCGCTGCTTTAGACAATTTTAGACAATGGGGTTCATATTTATAAAACGTAATAAAATTTGGAAAAAAAGGAAGAAAAAAAAAGAAAAACTAAGTTTGTCCCCATGCCAGTTTTTAGAAGCCTTCTGTTGATCTAAATATATTAATCGTTTGATGATCATAAAATGGGAAGATGTTTAAGAGTTCTACATATTTTTTCCCCTAAGTTCGCGAAACAGAGTTAACATACGATATGTATTTGAATTACTTATTCTGTGAAATCATATAAGATAAATCTTTTAGAGTTTTGGGGTTTTTTATGCAGTGGGAGGAAAAGTTCTTTAAATAAAGAAACATAATGACACATAACTTTCATTCCGAACTATTAGTCCATTAGTTATATTAAGGCATAAGAAAATTAATGAAATTATTTTTAAAGAATGATTGCCCGGGTAGATATATAAATATAAAATTTTTCATACATTCCATCAAAAAAATAATGGGCTGCACCCCCCGCTCTTCATCTTCATCTGGCCAGACAGAATGCGCTTAGCGCGTTTCTGTCTCGCCAGATGAACATGAGGAGCGGGGGGTGCAACCCAGTATTTTTTTGATGGAATGCATGGATTATTTTATATCTATATATCCACACGAGCAACGCCGGGCAATAATGCTAGTATATATATATATATATATATATATATATATATATATATATATATATATATATATATATATATATATATATATATATATATATACAGAGGCTGTTCGCACATTTTTTAGACGATTTTGGTAAGCGGTAATAAAAAATCGTTTGCTGCAAAAGAAATAATTGCAATTGTACTATGTTTTTAAAAGTCAAATTATCGTCTGCGGCTTGAAAGTTTTGTTTTTATTCAAAATGGCATTTTTAACAAAGCAGTGGTTCGAAGGTACATTTATGCTCTTTCCGAAGAGAAACATGCATACTCAGTTATCCAAAAACTATGCGAGAGTCATGGTTTTGTGATATCTAAAGCGTCGATAGGTAATATCGTCAACAAGAAAGGAAAAAAAACGACAAATTGGAGCCTCAAGTGGGACAAAAATTCCAAACAATTATCCAAGGAAAAAACGAACATCTTCGACTATTGCAGTGGTACGTTGTTTAATGTTAAAAGAAAATCCCCCTATTCAAAAGACAGTTGCAAATTCATTAAAATGCTGGGTGTCCACTGTAAACAAAATGATAAACTTTGATTTAAATCTTAAGACAGCGAAAAAAACGCAATGTGCATCGTCTTCTTCCAAATCATATCGCTGAACGCAGGACACGCTGCAGAATTCTATATGAGAAACACTTCTCCAAAGAAAAATGGAAAACAATTGTCACAATAGATGAATCATGGGTGTATTTAAATGATTGCAACAAAAAAAGAGCCATTTATTATCATAAAAGGGGGAGAAAAAAATTTAAGTACATGTTTCAAAGAATCGAAAGAAAGTTTTTCTAAGGGATTCATGATTGTTGCTGGTTTTTCTTATAATGGCAAGTTAAAAATAAAGAGAGTGGAAAAAAATGTCAAGATTAACTCCAAATACTATCAGGAACATATTTTATCGCCACTTTTTCTGAATGAAATACCATTGCTTTACCCACAGTGCAATCAATCTGTGAGACTCCATCAGGACAAAGCTAGCAGTCACACATTAAAATCCACCGTAAATTTCCTAAAAGAAATGGAACAAAAAACTGGTATCAAGGCCATACCCTTCACTGATATCCCTACTAAATCTCCCGATGTATCACCTATGGATTTTTGTGCTTTCGGACTTTTAAAATCTGCATTATTCAAACGTCGTCCCAAAACCCTTACAGAACTCTGGAAAGCTGTTCAGGAGGAATGGGATAGAATACCTCTTCTTACACTTCAAAATGCATTATTATCCTGGAAATTGCGGTGTCGAAAGATAGTTCAGAATAAGGGATGTCAAATAGAACATTTAAAACACAAGAATTTTATGTAATTTAGTTTTGTGAATACAATATACATCGTCAAAAAAATGTGTGAACAGACTCTGTATATATATATCACATATATATATATATATATATATATATATATATATATATATATATATATATATATATATATATATATATAAAACAAAAAATAAAATTGTCATCTGAGAGGTAATTTTTCACTTAACCGGTAAATGAGATCTTGCTTATCAACCTTTAGACCGTCACGTATACGTGATTGCTGCTATTAACGTTTTCTCCCGGCTGTATCGCCCACGTGAAAGAGAGACAAGACTTCTGCTACCAACTGTCACATATACGGGACAGAAGATCTGAACGTTTTATTCGTTAATTTTTGGGGCACTAGATGGCATGCTATGTTTCTGAAATTTAGAATGCCTATAGTTGTGACCTTGTTTTTGTAGTAACAAGGGACATGACTCAAATGATGGCGGTAAATTTTGTAAACAAATGAAGAGAGCTATTTATTGCTGCTGGCAGTCAGCGATTAGGGCATTTTAACTTTGAAGTTGTTCTTTATTTATGAGTAATTTTGTCTCCATTTGGTGTGGGATTATAGCGTTGGACATATGGATTCCCCGTTTAGTTTTGAAGTTCAGTCAGACCCTGCTGCTGTGAAAATTCCGATTTACACTGATAGTTAAGTAAATACTGTAAAAAATATTTTAATCTGTAAAGCAAGAATTTGTTAATAGAGAAATTATAACTGAATGTGTCTGTTACCCATATATAGCTTTTGTCGAAAATGTTAATATTTGGGGACTTTTTCATAAAATTAGTCTTAGAACTTAAAAGACAGCCGGCCAGAAGGGATCGCTCACGGGAAACAACACCGGCCTCAGCGGAATGCCTGTGATCGTAACAGCCGTCGCGAAAGGGTTAGGGGTATCTGTGGAATGAAATTCTAGCTCCCTACCGATAAAAAGATATGTGTTATTTACCTCTGTAATTCAAGTTACAGAATAGGCACAAAAATCCTATGAAATTAAAATATCCACATATCAAAATTAACCCAAATTTCAACCCTTAGGGAGCATTTGGGGTTGGGAATAAAAAAAGGTCCCTAACCGGAGATAATACAATTAATAGAAATTTTCTACCAAAAACTCCTTATCTCCTATAATTGAAACTTATCCTTAATTTTAACTGTCCGGAATTTTAACTGGTCTTGTAACGAACTCTCTATATTTAGAAGATATTCATTATTTCAGGAACTCAACCTCATCGAAATTTGAACCTGTCTGCTTCTTATCACAGGAAACCTTTATCTGTTGAAGCTTACATCACCACCATTCTTCAGGGATTTTGTCACTGCTAGATTTTTTCCCCATAAATATTTTAACCTGAACTTCTCCATGTTTGAAAAGCCAACTTATGGCTGTTTGAAGACTTTGTAAGTGAATATAACGGATGTTGCATTTTACCAAAGGAACTTAAAAAATTCGAATAATAAGAAAAGAAATATAATACCATGCTATAATACCATGTGGTCCATGGTTGCTCTACGATTGACCCAGATTCCATCCCCAGCTGCCACAGCAGATCAACTTTGGCAACGTGTGGAAGCTGCTTGGTCTGCTGTACCCCAAGAACTCATCCAAAGTCTCTTTGAATCAATGCCGAGGCGTGTGGCAGCGTTGATCTCCAACAATGGCGGCTACTCTGGCTACTGATTTTGGCAGGAACCACACTTCACAGAAGTCTATAAATTTAATCATTTGATACTTGGTCAACATGTTATCTACAAAATAAATTTTGTTGTGATATCTCTTGTCTTTCTTGGTGTTGCAATTTGGGTGGCCAGCAGTGTATATATATATGTGTGTGTGTGTGTGTGTGTGTGTGTGTGTATAGACCACTCTCTATTCCTACTTAAGATGAATGGCAACCATAGGCCTTTTATACCCCACCACTAATACCCCTCCCCCTGAAGCGCAGAATGTAGTTTTTATTTTATTGTTTTGTTTACCAATATATTAGATACCAAGGAATGTCTGAGAAGAAGAAATTCTCCGGATTCTTGCTATGTCGCATGTTTCAAATTTACGTGCCTTGTGTGTTAAAAGTGCGCAATACGTATCTTGCAACTTTCTTGTTTATTCATCTGCAAAATAAGAGGAAGTTTTAAATAATTAAAGTGCTAGCAGGAAGATACTTAATAGATAGTATTTATGGTATTAAAGTTATTTATTTTTGATAAACACTGCTCTACGTGTTAATTACTATGAAAGATGGTAGTAGTGCATTGTTTCCCTTGAAAGTTATAGAAAACGGCGACATTTAAGAATAGGATTACATATTATAGAGGAATCTAAACAGTAGCTATTCTGAGCTTTTTACGTATAATATTAATATATATATATATCCTCATATATATATATTTATATACATATATACATACATACACACACAGTGGAACTTCTCTATGGTGGCCAGTAATGGTTCCGTAACAGTGGCCGTTCTAGGAAGTGGCCTTGGAAATGGGGTTTCATCCATAACATTTGCTTATGGAGTTCTTAATCAGTTTTGAACAAAATATGGTGGCATAGTGGTGTTGCCGATGACAGAAGTTTCACTGTATATATATATATATATATATATATATATATATATATATATATATATGTATATATATAATCCCCTCATCTGTAATGTATGCTATTAAAAATATTTTCCTCTATTGTTTCATCAAAATTGATAGTTTTCTATAATGGTATAAGATTAATGTGTATGTCCAAATTAACTCTCGTATGCTTAGGTATCTTTGAAGATTTTTTGCGTCGACCCCTTAAAAATGTATCTCTGCGTTTTAAATGGCAGAGCTTTGAGTGAAAGTTAATTTTCAGAAGTATCAAAACCATTTTATATTTTGCTATTGAAAAGATTTCGATAGTGGAAGAAAAATGTACTGTAAATCCTTGCTGCATTAAACTGCTATATAGCAGCAGCGCAGTGATAAAAAACTATTTTTTAAAGCATATAAACATCGGTAAAAAAAATCTCGTAACTTTACTGCCATTAATTGATGG
Source organism: Dolomedes plantarius (assembly GCA_907164885.2). Lineage (NCBI taxonomy): Eukaryota > Metazoa > Arthropoda > Arachnida > Araneae > Dolomedidae > Dolomedes > Dolomedes plantarius. The sequence continues at coordinate 63,307,966 of OU015497.1, read as the reverse complement.
TTAATGACTCTAATTTATGCATAGACTTAATATTACTAGAACAGTGATTCGTAACCCTTCAATGCCCCCCCCCCTTCCCAGCTCCCCCTTCTGCCCAAAGCACGTAACTAACATTAGTAATATTCCTTCTGCACATTTTTTTTAAATTTTTTTTATCTGACAACCCCCTAAGGGTGAGTGCTCTCAAGGTTGAGTGAGATCCAGTGGTCTAGAATGTTGTAAAAATAAAAAATAATCGTACAACTTTACTGACACTAATATATGATCTCAAATATAATAATAACATAATCAATTATGATCTTAACTTTTCTTTACAATTTGATGTATTCCCATTTACTGTTAGATGGAGGTATTTATTGATTACATCAAAAGAACTGTAGGTCGTGTTGATTCTACCTGTTTCGCAAACATTTCGAATTTTTTTATGACCAAAGAATGGAATCCCACTTCCCATACTTTCAATTCATATCTAAACACCAGGCTTCCTGGCTGGGTCTCTAATGAAGTTTATTTAAAATTAATTGGAACAAATAATTATTTTCGAATAATTTAGTAAACATAATATCAAAACACATATAATAAAACTGGTACACAATAACTGTAATTTCGTTTCATAATGAATTGCCTTTTGTACTTGGGACAATAGATTACTTCAGTGATGAAATGAATCGAAGGTAAAACTTGAATTTTGACAGATATCAGGGGCACTGTTTTCTTTTTATTTATTATATCAATAAAAAGTATCACGAACAACATATTTTTTCCAAATCAGCAAATTTTGTATTTTACAAAACTCTTTTTTTTTTAAACGCTGATAAAGGGCCATTCTTTAAATAATTTATTTCAACAATTTCATGCACATGAAACAATACCAGGAACGAATCACAATTATGGGAAATTACACTGTTAATGACTCCATTGTGCCAATATTTTCAGTTGTTTACACAGAAAAAAAAAATCAGTGTGACTTAATGACGTTTAAAATACAATTCACTCTGATGAGAACAATCTGAAATGGAATATACCAAATATAAAAAAAATAAAATGTTAGAAAATAAATTATAAATGCAAGTAACCGATAATTGTCATTAAATATGTTAACCGTCTGATTGATATGATACTTTTGAGTTCATACAATTCATTGAACATCAACGTAAAATCCTTTTCTCAGTACCCCTTTTCTTCCTCAAACACACACACACAAACACGGATGTAGTGTGGGAGGTATTGTAATAAAAATAGCCTTTCTAATGCAGCGAATTGTAAACCAAGGAATTTACTTTGAATTTGTTTTTAAAGGTGGCAACAGTTTAATGTATCTTAAGCTTATATGTAATGCTTTTCAGGTATATCATCTATCAACCACATACTACATCTATAGCCATTTGCCACGCTGCTAAGAACGGTATGGCCCACTTTTCCGACTTTATAATCTGTCATACGTATTATCTGCTTTGATTTAACATCCCGTTTCTTCCTCCTTCATTTTTTTAAACAAGATCTTCTATTCCCTATTAAAACCGGATGTTTACAACAATATTAATTTTGTCTAGGAAATAGAGCTTGTAATTATAAATTTTCATTTGTAACTTTATTTTACTTTTCCAATCTCTTTTATGTCAATTACCTATTTGATGGTGATACTGTGTGATGAGTTATTTAATACTTCAGTGGGAAATGGCTAAGATCGGTTTATATTTATATTCCAGTCGTAAACCGAATAATACACACACATCGGTATTTACACTAGACACAGGATCTTCACTTTTATTTTCTTACTGCTGTACTCATAAGAAAGGAATTATTATTTCGTGCTAGGGAAATACAAGAATTCCGATATAACTTAAGATTCCTTAATGCAAAACAAGTACTTCTTGGAACGAAGATTGAATTTTGAAAAAATATAAAAGTGATTTTTGATTGGATAATTTCAACAAACCGAGATATCGCAGGATAACTTTTATATCTAGATGTAAAAATTATTACCATTATTCAGAATCATTCACTGTGTAGGAAGATAATAAAATTTTCTATGTTCACAAACGCATGCAGTTTTCAAAAAATTTTAAACAGTTATTTAAATAGCGGAAAATGGCTACCTATTACATCTAATGCTGTTCCTCTTTCCTTATCTTGTTATAAAATCCCTAAAGTCATAACCGGTAAAGGAATATTATCCATTTACAATGCTGATTTATTGACCAATAGTATGGCTTATTCTCAGCACAGTGAGCTGGAAACGACAGTCCATGCTCACATCCACTGAAATAACTTCGCAACAGGAAAGCTAAACAAAGATTAGACGGCCCCCAAATTAGTCTGAATTGTTAATTTTGCATTCACTCTTGCAGATTCGTGTAAATTGCGATAGACTCAGCAAGTACGGGAATAAACGTACTTGATAATTGTGTCTCAAGTATCAAGTACGAGAATAAGCGTACTTGCTAATTATGTCTCAAGTACGTTTATTCACGTACTCTGAGAAAATGTTCAGCATTTTTCTCAAATAAATTGTTGGACATTTCACCAGTTCTCATGAGGATGTAAATTGTTTAAAAACTTGAGAGCAATTTACTTAAAGGAAGCAAATTGCTTACACACTTGGGAGCGATTTACTTCTGCAATGTAAACGAGAAAGCAAATTGTGAAAACAAGTTGAAATGGAAAAGAACAAATAGAAAAATTTAGTAGAATGTTATGCAAAAAATTGCAAATACAAGTAACTGATAACTGTTGTTACATAAGTAAACTTCTTGATTGATAAGATATTTTTGATTTCATACAACTACTTGTAAATCAAAGTAAAATCATTTTTTCAGTACCCTCTTTCTTCCTTAAGCAAATACACACACAAACACAGAAGGAAAATGAGAGCTACTGTAATAAAAATAGAGTTTATAATGCAGCGAATTATATTAAACCAAGATAATTATGTTGAATTTGCTATTAAAGGTGAAAGCAGTTTAATGTCTTCCACTTAGTCTTATATGTAATGCTTTTCAGATATATCGATCAACCGCACAATCTACAGTGATTTGGCAAGCAGGAAACAAGGACACGGTCCACTCTCCAGAATTTTCATTCTGCTATAGGCATTCTCTGCTTTGATAAATCATCACGTAGCTTCCTCAATCAATTTTTAAATATGCTCTTCAATTTCCAATTAAAACCCGATGTTTACATCAGTATTAAGTTTTTTTAGCAAACGTAGCTGGTAATTTTAAATTTTCATGTGTAACTTTTTTTTTTATTTTTTCAATTTCTGATCTATTTTATGTCAGTTTCGTATTTGATGGTAAAACTGAGATATCAGTTATTCAATACTTCCCTAGGGAACGGCTAAGAGCTGTTTATATTTATACTTCTGTCGCAAACGAAATTATACACACACATGGATATTTACACTAGACACATGGTGTTCAATGTTATTTTTTTACTGCTGTATTTCTAAGTAATGAATTATTATTTTGTGTTAGGGATATATAATTATTCCGTCATAACTTAAAATTCATTGGTACAATACAAGTACTGCTTGGAGCGAATATTGAATTTTGAACAAATGAACGGATATTTTTCATCAGATATTTTCGACAAACCGAGATATCGCAGGAAAACTTTTATTTCTAGATAAAAAAATAATTTCCATTATTTAGCATAATTCAACGTGTAAGGAGGTAATAAAACTTCCTATGTTCACAAACACATGCAGTTTTATCAACATTTTCAACAGTTCACCGAATAGCGGCAAATTGCCCCCTATTATATACACAGTTGTCACCATCCTTATTTTGTTAAAAAATCCCTAAATTCAGATGCAATTATAACTAGCAATGAAATATTACCCCTGCACTATGCTGATTTATTCACCAATAGTCTGGCTTATTCGCTGCACAACTGGAAACGAGAGACCACGTTCACATCCACTGTAATCACTTCGCAACAGGTAATCAAAACAAAGATTCGACAGCAACCAAAATAGTCTCATTGTTAATTTTGCTTCGACGTTTGGAGATTCGCGTAACTTGGGATATAGTAATCAGCGAGTTCATGAATAAACGGACTTGCTTATTATGTCTCGTGAACGTTTATTCGCGTACTTAGATGAAAATGTTCAATTTTCTCAAAGTGCTGAAAATTTCAGCAATTTACTTGAGGAAATAAATTGCTTAAATACTTGAGAGCAATATACTTGGGGAAGTAAATTGCTAAAATAATTTACATATTATGTTTATGTACTTATTTTCTTGAGGGCAATTCGCTTATTATATTTCAAGTACGTTTATTGGCAGACTTTGAGAAAATGTTCAGCAATTGTCCCAAGTAAATTGCTGAAATTTAGAGCAATTTACTTAAGGAAATAAATTGCTTAAATACTTGACAGCAGTTTGCTTGAGGAAGCAAAGTACTTAAACATTTGAGAGCAATTAACTATTGCAATGAACTTGAGAAGATAAATTGTGATCGTACGTTAATATTCAGGAATTGAACAGATAATGTGTATATCATTCGCATCATATAACTTAATGATATGTACCTAGATATTTTGTACATTTAATTTAGGAAAGTAAAAATTACTTGCTGAAACTAATATATTAAAAATCACCCAGGATCAAATCTATAGAAAGTCTCTCCAACTTAGATAAGACACGATAACTATCAGCCTTATTTATCAAGGTGATTTAGTGTAAGATAAGCATTAGAAATTTATAAAATCAATTTCTCTGCTGCACAAAAATGCTATGATAAGTTTATTACCCTAAAAACCTACAAAGAACTAGTTTGCAGTTCAAATTGTTACCAAAAGAAAGCTTAAAAAATCAAGAATTTTCTTCTGTTCGTTTAGTGAAGGTAGTTAATGTTGTTTTTTTCTTTTTATTACATGCACAAACTCACGTGTATGAAGAAATAGAGCTTTGTATAGTTTCAAAATATAAAAGATAATCAATTTCAAAATATGAAAAATTTAAAATCCGAACATAAAAAATTAATTTTGAGAATAATTAAGTCCTAAATACATTTTTTTCTTCATTTTGGAAAATACTTAATTAGACTTCAGAAGAAGCTAAAATGAAGCAAATTCACCTCATACGTAACTATATTTAAATAATTTTTATTTCTTTGCTCTCATTTTAGAAGAAATAAAGTTCAATTTACAGTCATGCATAAGGTATTCGTTATACATTTAAAATGGAAATTTGTGATGAATAATGTATATAAGTCATAGATATATAGAAAATTATGAATGGAAGAAAAATTATTTTTTATACATATAAAAGGAAAAAAAAAATATATTTATTTTCAAAGAAATATTAATTATGAAAACTAATTTTCTTTCCTAGAATAAGTTTGCAACGTAATTAAAATATTTGAACTCGTTGCGGTTTTCAAAAACTGTGGAGGCAGATAAATTGGTAATATGTAAATAACACAGGAGTTGAATATATACTTTCACATATAGAAACATCTTACTGTAAAAAGTTATTTTTTGGGCCTTATAGAAGTAATACCACATTTTCTTTCATCCCAGTTTTAAGATAATTTACAAATAAAAGGTTTTTATTCTGAATTTAAATTTTTTTCTACATAATTCATATTTAGAAATATTCGTAAGTTTCCCTACAGTCTGTAACTATTTATTCTCAGTATTTAGTAGGGTGGATCGAATATAAACAAGACTTTACCTATAATTCGTTATTTAATTAAAAATCAAAGGTAACGTACCAATGTAATTTTTCTACCTGTCTTCCATCAACATCTACATAGTTCCGCCAAAGATTTAGAAGTTATTTGATTCCTTAGTTCTAAAAAGAATCAGGGCGTGTAAGAAGACCCATCTGAGCAATACCTCTTTACCAGCTGCAAATCTCTCTACTCTCATGGTGCATATGCATTCATGCAGAGTTCTCTGCATGGAGACCCCCCCACACTCCTGTCATCACATTAGTCACGGTAACCCTACACGCCATGTCCCCCGCCCCCATTGACACCATTTGACCCCCGGGACCCAGGGATCTTTGAAACTCTGTATCAGGACCGAAAGAGAGGCATATACAGAATACGCAGTGAACATAAATCACTGGCTTCCCCAAGGCAGAGCAGAGAAGAGTACATGAATGCAAACGCAGCATTAATGTTTACATAAAGGGTCCAATCAAATGATAGTCTGGGGAGGGGGGTAAATTTGAAGTTCATGCTTCGTTCACACATTACTGAGCAAGGTGAGGCGAGACGGGGGTTGACACTCATCAATTACGTTCCCAGCTGACAGTTTTACGACCTCGCCTCGCCTGTTGCACGATCGTCAGCTAAGCGGTCTTTCTTTGGCGAGTCAAAGAAAATGGTTACCAGAAAGAAATATGTGACACGGAAGACAGTCAGTGATCATTATCACTTTTTTTGGCTTATTTTATTATAAAATTATGATTCATAAATGAAATAAAGTATCGTAGACAACAAACAAATGTGTATACATATTGCAAACTTATATTGCTGGGCTGGCCAAATTGCAGCTTTTTAACATTTTCTTTGATAGAATTTCTGAAACTTGTGCCAGAATCTAAATGCCCAAAATTAAAATGAGTTGAATAAACTCCCTTTTTGGTACAACTAATTGCCATAAATCCTTGTATTTTACATTTAGGTTGATAAGAAATAAACGAAACCTAATATTGAGAAATCAACATTTAACTGAATTACCACGAAATGCAACAATTTAAAACATGCCATGCTTGAATAATTTGGCTAAACCATTAAAGAGAAAATGATTATTACAGATATTGAAACTGTTTGAGAATTTGGAAATATAAATTATTAAAACAGCTGGCGGAAAGCTATTAAAACAAACAACACTTATATTTTTTTCATTTGAAATATAACTTTTTTTCTAAATTTGGCTCATCTAAGCATGTAGACCAGGGGTGTCAAACTCAAAGGCTAACTTGGTCCAAACAAACAAGGTTTAACTATCAGTGGGCCGCAAAAAAAAAACAATATTAATAGAAACGTAGGTTTATTACAGTATATTCAACATAATTAAACGCATTTTGTATAATAATAGCAAAAAAAGAGTATAATTAAAAAAACATTTAGCGAATTCTTCCTATCTTATAATAATTCTGCGTCGGTTATTTTATTATACATTATTGTGTGCCAATATATTGGCTGGGCCGCAAAAATGTTCGTCGAGGGCCGCATGCGGCTCGCGAGTTTGACACCCCTTATGTAGACTTTCCCAAATAGCCCTTAACGCGGTTTAGCGTGGCCACGCCTGTTATATAGCATATATGCATACATGTTTACATAAAGCATACATATATAGGGCATTTATTTACGTAAAATATACATGGATAGCACACGTTTAGTATACGTATAGAATATGTTTATATGTTTCCAAAAATAAGCACGTTTAAAAAAAAGTCTGAAGTCCCCCCCCTCCGCCCCTGATATTAACCTCTTGTTTTTTAATAATATACAATTTCTTTTCTTTTATTTTCCAAATTGTTATATAAATTTAGGAGATGTACAGCGGAAAACGTCAAAATTTCAGAGTTCTCCATAGCATCAAAAACAAGTAATATTAAAAAAAAAAAATTTAAGTCAATTCCTACTTAGGTCAACAAAGAAAATTTTTATTTTAGTTACTTTTTTACTTACACACACACACACACACATTTATATATATATATATATATGTTTGTATATATACAGATATGTATGTATATGCATTTAATATATATATATATATGTATGTATATCTATATCTATATATATATATATATATATATATATATATATATATATATATATATATATATATATATATATATATATATATATATATATGTGTATGTTTGTATATATATGTATATATATATATGTATATAAATATATATATCACACGTATATAAATATATATATGGTGTGTATATAAATATATATATGGACACGCTATCATCCACCATCGTCTACGGCGACGCCTTCTTTCAATTTCTTTTTTTTTTATTTCCAAATTACTGTATAATTTTAGCAGATGTAGTGCGGACAACGCCAAAATTTCTGCGTCTTCCATAGCTCCAGAAAAGAAAAACAAGGTCTGGAAAATCCGCTAGCCTCCTGTAAAAATAACGCCAAATTTCCCGCCAAATATGTTCCCCCAACTGAGTTTGGGGAGGGGTGGAAAAGAGGGTAGCACGGGTTTACCCACTGCCCTCTAGAAAGCATCTAGAGGGTATCTGGGGCATGGAGAAAGCATCTAGGGGGCATGTGATCTAGAGGGCAGTGGTTTACCTCGACTCCCCACGAAGCGAGTGGGGATCAAATTTCGAGGGGGGGAGGCGTTCCGAGTGCCCACTCGGACTTGTGTAAACGCGCTGATAGAGGGAAAGTGAAGTTGAAATGTATTCCCGTGAAGTTTTAGTATTGTCCACCTTCCGTCAGAAGAGACCTTGAACTGGTTTTAAGGTTGCTGCCTTGGGGAGGTCGATTCGCGAAATGAGGGGTCGGGGATAATCAACACCCCATTACCATTTCTCGCCGAAAGTATTTATTGCTCTTTAGGCATTAATAAAATTACGAAGGTTCTAACTATTTAGGCTTTAAGAAAACCCTTGCATGTTTTCATTTCTATTTTCATGTAATCAACGTATTTTGAAACTTTTAACCCTGCGTCGTACTACTTACTATTTCCCGAAGTAATATGAGGGAGTTTCAGAAAACCTTACTAAAATTTAGAGTCATGCTTACTTTTATAAATACGGGATCATGGAAAAAAATTTTATTATAGATGCAGATTTCTGAGTATTTGGGTTTTTGCAATTGTTAGTTTTTTCTTAGGATATAGGAGACATGATTTGTATCGATAATATTGTTTACATTTAAAGTAACAAGTGGGGTCAGTTATATTAATAACTGATGCAAATATAAAACAAATGGGTTTTCAGAAACCGATGACAGCACGAATAAATGATAGAAATTACACTACTGAAGTTTGGTTTTCAATTATAGATTTTGTTTTCATTGCATGTATTGTACAAAGTTAATTATTATCAGAGTTTTGGCGAATTCAGATTTTGGATTTATGTATGGCATTTCTTACGTATCCTCTTTTTTGCATAATTTTGTTTTTATTTGGGATATAAGTTGGTCGGTTCCAGAAATAAGGGATTAGACATAAAACGATTATTTAAGACCTTAAGTTATGGAAAAAGTATTTAAGCCAGATATAATTTACACAAAAAAAATATCCACAAATAAATATTTCTAGATTTTTTTATCAGCAAAATCATTTATGATTTGATCAGATTGTAATATCCTCATGCTCTATAGAAAGTATTGCAAGACTGTTTAGTCTCTACTGCGATATTGTTGGTCTCAGGCATGTGTTAATTAATTTTAATCTGGAAAAGCTTCTGCCCCCGGTCTCTAATCGGAAAGCCTGCAGCTCTGTCGTACGTAGCCAGGAATTTTAGAATTTTTATAGGTTTCAGAAATATGAAAAAGGGATAATTTTTTAATGCTTCCATTTCTTCAACCAGCATAGCGAGATATACATCTGCATGTTTTACACACTTCGTTTGGTCGTTGTTGTAAATAATTTTTACATCTGTTAACGCAATTTTCATTTAGACATATTTTTAATTTTCTTTTTCTAATCGGTCAAATCGGCTTAAAGCCGGTCCTGCCCTTTTAAGTGTTATTATGACTACCCTAACGACCTCTTCTAATGAAAAATCACATGTGGCTAATTCTTTCAGCACTTTATCTTCTGATACCTTGGTTTTTGTTAGGCATATTTTAGCCGAGTTTAAAAATTTAATGAAAACGCGAAAGATGTTTTGCTTAGTTGCAAGTTTATAACTTGGAAAATAGACATAAGAAACCAGCGTTTAAACGTTTTAGATTATACAGCAAATCACGGCAGTTAATATTCCAATAGGTATAGTGAGGAAAATTCCCTTTCAATTGTTAACTGCAGACGTGTATTTCTCCCCATTTGTCCCTTGTAAACACTGCCTTTTCTTAGGGTAAACCATTACCCATCGGCAGAAACAAACACCTGTTCGACTCTTCCGTGATGCAAATACCTTTATTTGGCGAAAAGTGGCGAAAAGTCATCATTTCTAGTGGGATATATGGTGACAAACTCCTCCTTTCCCGTTGACCGTCGCATTTGACACTTTCCGCCCCTCATGAAAAGAGAACTGCTCTCGAGTGACCACTTTTTAAGGAACCTTCTCTTCGGAGGAGACCAATAATTTCTATTGTATTACAGCTGCAGTGTGAGTCCTAGCCTTGTCCTGGATTAGAAACACATGAGAATGTTCCGCCTTTTGTGTGGATAGACTCCTTTAACTTTTCGAGGCACCTATCTTGCCTAAATCAGCTTGTTCTCCCTCATGGTTTGCACACTTTCATAGTTTATCTTGGTTCTTCTCCTGCTGTCAGGAACTGTTATACGTTGGTCGTCATGAATATGGTCAAGAATTTGTTGAATTTTCTCAAACGTAACGCTATTTCTTGATTGACAATGATCCCACACATTTCGACTTGATTGACAAGGATACACATAGTTTTGAATTCACGGCCATCATAAAACATTTCGTGTCTTTAGCATATTTACAGTGAGTCAATGCCGACCTATGACAGTATTTTTTTTTTTTATTTCAATGGGTTTAGCATTTTTTTTCCGATAACAGTTAAAATAATATATCGCTCAACTGCACGAGAACTCTGTCGCACCCTCATCCTTATTGCTACGAAACAAACAGACATCTGAAAATGTAATAGATGCTAAACTAATCTGGACACCGATGAATACTTTCCACTGTTGCCAAAACAATGACATTTAAAATGGACGACTGCTATTAGAAAAGTCTCGTTTGAATTTGATCGACCTCCGTATAGTGGAAAGCAAAAAAAGATTTAACAACTTTTATAGTGTAATATAAACTATAATTCTTAACTCTGGTTAAAAATAATAAAACATTCAAAAATAATAAAATATTTGTGTTCAAAAATAATATATAGTGTTCAAAAATAATAAAATATTTTTTTATTAAATGGGACCAAAAAATTTTATTGAAACACAGGACTCTTGTGATCTGTTTATGGTTTTAACAAACGTCTATTTGCGTATTCTCTTTCGAAATCGTGCAATATTTCGAGGTATGAAATTTGAGAATGAATCTTTTCTTGTCTCAGCGATTGGCAGGTCCAAATGTAAGACGAATGAACAGATTGTTTTCAATTAAAATCTTTTAAAGGACAATCTTCTTCAGTCTTATAAAACAAACTTCGCAACACTGCTACACTTATCTGCACCGTTGGATTTATAGAGAGCAGTAAGTGATTCAATTTTTCATCTGAATTTTGAAAACACGGTTATAGTTATTTATTTAGCTGATACATTTTGGATAACTTTATTTTATTAGTTCTGTTCATTTACTTTTAGTATTTATTTCCAAAAAATGACGAAAAAATTATACGTTCGCAAAATTATTTCATAAAAACGAAAGCAAGTTTTGTATCAACTAAAAGAGGTCAGTAAATATATACAGTGTAATCTCGATCTACCGTTTTTCAAGGGACCGATTGAAATGAACGATAAATGTGGAAAAACGATAGATGCGGAAACATAACAAAGAAATATGATCGTTGGGACTGGATAAAATGAACAGTACATACGGAAAAACGATGGATCCGAAAACAATCAATCGAGATTCCACTGTATATATCTTAAAATATATATTTTATATATACATATATATATTATATATATATACATACATATATATATATATATATATATATATATATATATATATATATATATATATATATATATATATATATATATATATATATATATATATACTCTGTCACAAAAAATATATGCACCCAGAAGAAGTCGAGCTACTATTACGAAACTTGGCAGAAATGTAGTCTGGTAAGAGATATGCAAATGATTAAAATTTCGACGCCATTGAGACAAGGGTAAGCGCGCTATGTGCATATGAGATGCGCATCTAGGATAGTTTAAAAGCATGATTGCTCGTTCCATAGGGTTATTCAAACAAATCTGTCGACTTGAATGTACGGTATTGTGACTAGAGATGCCACTGAGACGTAACCGGCGATAGTACGAAAAAATGTCGGATTTTGAGAGGGGGCGTATAGTAGGCCTCAGAGAAGAAGGTTGGTCAAACAGGCATATCGGCCGCCACCTCGGTCGGAGCGATATGGTAGTTGTTCGGTGTTGGCAACAATGGATCACGGAAAGGATAGTCTACCGTCGCGGAGGGTCAGGGCGTCCCTGGAACACAAATGCACGCGAGGATCGCGCAATCATAAGAGCGGCCACGTCCACACCAACAACGTCGCTAAAATCGGTTCGACGCCATTTACCACCTTCCAGACATCCGGTGGTATCAAGGGAAACCATTCGGAGACGACTGGAGGACGTCCATTAAGACGCCTACCACTGATCCCACATCATAGGCAGTGTCGATTGTTTTTTTGTCGACCTCGGGCAAGCTGGAGTGTGACTGACTGGAGGCGTGTGATCTTCAGCGATGAATACTGATTCAGTCTCAATGCTGATGTTCAGCGCATACGCGTGTGGAGGCGGCCAGGCCACCGGTCCGATCCGGCATTTGTTGTCGAGAGGCATACCGCGATTGCACAAGGTGTGACAGTGTGGGGAGCAATTTGTTGGGACACACGATCACCTCGAGCCGTCCTTCAACGCACTTTGACGGCACGCAGTTACGTGGACGACATTTTAACGCTAGTTGTACTGCCTATGCTATGAAGTCGCCCAGGTGCCATTTATGAGCAAGACAACGCTAGTCCATATACTGCGGGACTCTCCCAACAATGATTTTAAGGATATTACATACTCCTATGGAATGCCAGGTCACCAGACCTCTCGGCAATAGAGCACGTCTGGGACGTGTATGGAAGGTAACTGCAGCCGTCTCGTAATACTGGTGAATTAACTGCCCAGTTACAAAGATTATGGCATTATCTTCCGCAGGATGTCTTAGGTGACCTCACTGATTCGATGCCATGCCGTGTTTCGGCTTGTATAGCTGCCAGATGTGGATTTACTACTTACTGATTTGTAACCTTTTTCATGCCATATCTTCTTAATAAAACGGTTTGTTCTTCTGAATTTGTAATCATTTGCTATCTCCTCATACACTACATACATGTTAAGTTTAGTGATAGTAGCTCGTTTCCTTCTGGGCACAATTTTTTTGTGACAGAGTGTATATATATATATATATATATACTTAAGATACAATGAACATTACGAACACCTTACTAATATCACGTTGGCCCCCACTAGAGACCCACAAAAAAAGCTGCAATCCGCTTTGTCATGGATACCACAAGTCTCGTAAATGGCCGGAGACAAGTTGAACCAGATGTTCAAGAAACGGTCAAGCAATTCCTGGATATTTCGACATAGTGGTTTTTGAGCTCAAAGCTGCGATTCATTGACACTCCAAATGTGCTCTATCTGATTAAGATCCGGTGAGCTACATGGCCAGGACATAACTGAAATTCAGCATTATGCTCTTGGAACCACAATTCGAGCCTTTTAACATGGAGCGTTGTCCTGCTGGAAGACTTACATTTCCAGTTGGGAAGGCAGACGCCATGTAAGGGTGCAACTGGACGCAATGATATTCACATAGTTCGCAGAGTTCATGGTCTGTTCTACCACAACCAAGGGTCCCAGAAACGGCCATGAGAACGTCCCACAAAGCAAAATTGGTCCGCAACCGGCCTATGTATGACCATAAAGACGGTGTACCCTGACACCGCTATCGATGTGATGAATGACGAATCGTGATTCATCCAACTAGGCAGCTCTCTCCCACTTATCCATGGTCCAGTCACGATGTTCCCGGGCCCAGCGAAGGTGTAGTTTACGATGAAGCTTGGTGAACAGAGTGACATGAGTGGGACGTCTGCTGCGCATTCCCATATTCAACAGTGTCCGATGAACTATGTGCTCCAAAACAATTCTACTTGGACCTGTATTGTATTGGGCTGTCAGGTAAGCCACTGTCTGTCGCTGATTTTTCGTCACCAAGCGGGACAGTCTCCAACGTCCTCTTTTCTTTATAACGCGTGGACGTCCAACACCATGTTTTCCACTGCTGGTTTCACCGTCATTCATCTCCTCTGCTTGAGTGTTATTAACAACGGCAGGTCGCGAACAACCCACGTTTCATGCAGTTTCTGAGATACGCGATCCGGGCCGTCGGGACATTACAATCTGCCCTCTATCGCTTACATCAGCAGCCTTTCTCATCATACACAGAAGCAAGGGCAAGAATGATACCTCAGACTCCCCAGCAGCATTTAAATACCATTGCCACCTGATAACATGCCCTCCACTTCATCCATGCGAGTTCATTGCAAAATGTCGGGATGGTCATAATGTTTTGGCTCTGCAGTATATATATATATATATATATATATATATATATATATATATATACGAGGGGTGATCAGAAAGTAAGGTTACAAAGCCTGCAAGGAAACGTGCACATTTTATTTCATAAAACAAATACAGCCAACTGATAGTACATACATTAGGATATTTTTCGACATAGTCTCCATATCGTTTTAGGCACTTGTCACTTTGAGGGATGAGTTTGAATATTCCCACCTGGTAAAAATCCTGTCTTTGCGTGTTCAGCCGCGTTGTGGCGAATTGTTTCACCTCCTCGTCTGAAGCGAATCGTTTGCCCCCTAGATCCTCCTCAAAGTGAGAAAAGAGATGGAAGTCGCTTGGAGCGATGTTCAGGATGTAGGAAGGGTGGTTGATAATGTCCCAGCGAAATTTCTTCAAGAGTGTGGTGGTCAGGGCCGGATTTAGATCAAAAGAGGCCCTAGGCTATTCCACTTATGAGGCCCTTTCACCTCTCATTTTTAAATTTGTAAATTATATGAGAGATAATAAAATACATCATTACTGTGATATATATCAATATATTAAATGAAACATGTCGTTATTGGTACTAACCTATATATATTCAATACATTGAAGATTAAACTAAATTCAATTCAGATAAATTTATTTAATAATAATTCGCATTTAAAGTTTAAGTATGAATTATTATGAATTTTAAGTCTTAAACTAAACCAAAAATGAAACTTTATTCAGTGTTTTAGTGTTCACTGTTTTTAGAATAGTGTAATTTTAATTTTGCTAACAATTTGAATGTAGGCCCCTCTTGATCTTGAGGCTGTAGGCTGAAGCCTAGTTAGCCTATAGGAAAATCCGGCCCTGGTGGTGGTCCTATGGGCTGTATGAGGTCGCGCGTTGTCGTGAAGAAAGATGAGAGTCGTGAAGGAAGATGCTACCGGTGAATTTCAGCCGCGCTTACATGTTTCGCCCACAGAAATCGAATAATTGAGCCGATTTCTTCGCGAGACCAATTTTCGAATCGAGTCGCCATTTCTGTTAACCTTCAACTAGCGCTGTAGATCGCTGGTATGTGGAACTCTGCACAGTTAGCGATCGCATGTATTAGAATTACAGCACACAACTAATTCTGTATAACAGACGAAACTCCAGGAATATGGACCTTGTAACCTTACTTTTTGATCACCCGTATATATATATATATCACTCGTATATATATATATATATATATATATATATATATATATATATATATATATATATATATATATATATATATATATATATATAAATATATATATATATATATATATAAATATATATATATATATATATATATATATATATATATATATATATATATATATAAATATATAAATATATATATATATACATATATATATATATATATATATATATATATATATATATATATATATATATATATATATATATACAGTCGAACCTCCATATATCGAACTTCCACATATCGAAATTTTCTATATATAGAACTCTTAGCAAATCTCCATGTTCATTACATAGAAAATTTTTTTCTATATATCGAAAAAATCTCTATATATCAAAATTTTTTTCAAGACAAATTGGGAGATTTTATTCCACTTTAGAATAAAATCTCACAATTTTCGGCATTTGAAACAATACGTCGTGGACTTCAATTCGCGGAAAATGTCCCTCATTAAGTTTTTACTGGACTGAATAAATACGAACATTTCTTTGAACTGAAAAACTGGCTGCTCAGGAAGATATTCGTAGTTTTTGTTTAAAATAATGTAACTGTGATCATTGTAACCACTGTCTGGATTATTGTTTTTTTAAAGGTATGTAGTACTCAATAAATCTTTCATATTAATTCATGTTTTAGTTATTCACTTTCATTTAATGGGATTCGCATATAAATTGGAAATGGAGTTTCGTATACGAAAATTAGCTTTAATTTATTTTATAGGAGAATTATGATAAAGCTCAATTCTATATATCGAATTTTTTTCCGGCAATTTGCTACTTCGATATATGGAGGTTCGACTGTATATATATATATATATATATATATATATATATATATATTTATATCTGCAAAACTATTGTATTTGAGCGACTGCACGCAGCGACCATGCTTTTTCAGCCAATTACCGTACGCTTAACCGTTGGATGGTCGACTAAACTGTTGGGTTAATTAATCTAACTCCAGACATCTCCCACCACTTCTTGAATACCCTTTAATCTCTCCTTTCTGAAAGGGCCCTGTTGATACGCTAGATAATAAATGACGGCTACTCTCGTTCTCTAGGTAATGGAAAAGCGTAAAACGTATTATTTCCTCACCTCTTCGTAAATGTTACAAATTAAGACACTGAGAGTCAGTTCTTTTTAATTTCATTTATATTTGTAACGAAAAGTATACAAATCAATCAATATAAATATCTGTATCATACACAACACGACGAGAGATACGGATGACACACACGCTGGTATGAACATACACTGAGACACAAACACTCTGTCTCTTCTCTCTCTATCGCTGCTGCTAGAGTTCGGGATCTTCGAAGAATAAGTCCTCGTTGTTAGCAGTAAGGAGTCTATCTGTTTGATGTTGCAGGAGGACGAGACCAGGAAGTGACCACCGAGTAGAATAGGGCAAACTCTTTGCCCGCGACACTGTGATCTGACTTCAGACTTAAGTTTTCGCTCAAAAATCACAAGAGCTAAGTGATAGAAAAGACATTTTGAAGTCTTCTTTCGCATCCCATTCTTGGGATATCCTTTAGTGTTTTAGTTTTTCTGAGGCGACTACCTTTGAATTTTTATCGAGAGTCCGGATCTAGTATTTTTTTCTACTTCTTCCCTAGAGGCAAATGCAGGCAGCAATTCACATCTCAGCTGTCTCAAAAGTGAATGTCAAAACACTTATACTTAAATGCATATATTTCTGAAACTCATGCAGAAAAAATGCTCACGTCATTGAAAGAGTGATCCATATTAGGGCTTAAACTGCACTGATGAATACTTTGCTTTACACTAGGTTGTGAGCTACGAGAGTAGTCCAACTTGGCGTATTTACTGGATTCCTCACAAAAATATTTGGCATCCTGAATGTTCGGGCTTAGCATACGTTTTCGGGATTCTCGCTCATTCTTGTGAGATGTTCAGTAAAACAAACATCGAGATTAATCTTCAGTTATCACGAACTTGACAGATGCGAGTTTGATTTTCAGAGTCTTTTTGGACTCTCCCGTTTGACAAGTGGACTATGCTTTTGACTTAAGTAAACGAATTAAATCCTTCAGAATCTTCCCTATGATCGGAGTATTAGACTTTTCACAATTTTTACTTAACGATTGGTTTGACTCAGGGAAACAATCCTTCCGAATCTTCGGCATGATGGAATTATTATACTGTTTACAATGTTTACTCATCGATTGGTTTGACCCAGGTAAACAAATTAAGTGCTTCGGAATCTTCACCATGATGGAAAAAAGTAGACTGTTCAGGATTGTTACTCATCGATTTTTCTTTAGATGTAGAATAATGTTCAACCTTATGAATTTTGCGCTTTCCAGGCTGACTGGATAAATTATCCGGATTTTTAACAAGAATAACACTACTATCAGTAGCACTTCTCCTCTCATTAGGTTTACTTACCTTAGAGCCATTTGTCTTTATGTACTTGGCTGGACTGAATCGTTGAGTGTATGTTTGAGCAGAATTATGATTGCTTTGAAGCAAGTATGTTTTATGCTTATGCAAATGCTTTTCCTTAGGTACAGAGGAATTTGAAACTGATAAAGAACCCAGATGTTCTTTTTAATCAACAGCATTTTCTCCAGGTGTTACACGTTTGTAAGAGTGCATATTGGTCAGTTTGTTGGGAGCAGGTTTTGGGAAGGCCACATTTGCTGCAGGACCTTCCTGGCCCCGAGACTTAATACCCACTCTCTCCTGGACAAGTAGGGCTTCACTGAAGATATTGGAAGGCAAAATTACTGTGTTGCTCTTACTTTTCCTTTAGTACAGGAGAATTTGAAACTGATAAAGAACCAAGTGGCTCCTCTGAATCCACAAAATTTTCACCAGGTATTACAGATTTGTAAGTGTAGATATTTGTTGCCTTGTTAGGAGCGGGTTGAGGCAATGGCACATCTGGTGCAGGAGCTTCCTGGCCCCGAGACTTAATACCCTCTCTCTCCACGACATGTATGCGTCACTGAAGATATTGGAAGGCAACATTACTGCGTTGACCTTGCATTCCCGAATCTGTGCTGAGTTCGACTTTTTAGTAAACTGATGATTCAACTTATTTAATGAAGCAACATGCACTGTGTTTAAATCCTTACTTACACAGCTTTTGATCTATGTCTCCTTCATTACTTGCAAATGTGGGTCCAGATAATTGGAGGGATGTTTATGAACATTTTCATATCCGTTCAAGGCATTCTGTGTTTTACTTTGTACCAGTTGCTCACTCACTTCACTGGGAGGAAAAGCTGGTTTTTGTTCTATGTGCTCTTTTTCTTTTCTTTCCCGGTAAACATCATTTGATATGGAATGTGATGAAACTTTTGCGTGAACTTTTTTTGATGGTGGAGATTGTGCACAAGTTTCAGGGCGCTTTGTGGCATTTCCTACTTTAACAGGCTTATTTTCCGTTGGTATAGATAACGGTAACAATGAGGTGGATGTTGTAGGTCCCAGAGATGAGGCATCCTTCTCTATCACTGAACTTTTATTGCCAGAGGAGTTGTATTTAGAAAACGAATCAACAGTCTGTTCTCTTGGAATTTCCTTTGAAGGCATAAAATTGCTTTTAAATTTATGGGTACTGCTTCCTAATATTGTGATAAATTGTTGTGTTAAAGTTTCAAGGAGTTCCGAAGTTACACTTTTATCAACATAAGAGTAACACTCTTTGCCTTCAGAACAAGGCTCAATTTTCCAACTGCACCATTTACAAGCTGAATGAATGCATACACATGCAACTACAGTAGGCTTGTACTGAATACACATTGATGTCATGTGTAAACTCGTGGTAGCCATGGAATATGATGTTTGAGCTAAATGTTTGCTAGCTTTACCAAGTTGACACACTTTAACAACATAAATATGGGGGTGTTCAATAGTGGTTATAAAACCTATTGTCTGAAGTAGCAAACTTTCTAAAGCAACGACTTCAAAATGTTTATCAGCATAGGCCTCAGACCTAACATCCAATGGTGGTGCATTTTTATGAAGACAAATATGAAAAACTTTAATAACATGCTCTAATTTTCTCGGCTGATTTTCTTCTTTTGAAGCTAAGAACAAGGCAGCGACAGATACACTTTTTCCGTCTAACTCCGTGAATGAATGATAGACATACTGTTCCACTCCTCAAGAAGTGCAATCTCCAAGTCTCGGAGAGTAAAAGGAGCCCTTGATCTCGCAGCAATGTGTCGTCCGAGCATGTCCCAAACATGCTCGATTGGATTCAGGTCAGGAGAGCACGCTGGCCATTCTATACGGTGTATTGTTTCAGCTTCAAGCATGTTCCCCACAAGACGAGCTGTATGCGGTCTGGCATTATCATGCTGGAAAACAAATGAATCTCCAATGGCTGCAGCGTAAGGTATGACATGAGGTCTCAGTATCTCATCTGCATACCTTAGGTCCGTCAAAGTACCATTCCGAATGATATGCAGATCCGTACGTCCACCTATGCTGATTCCACCCCATGCCATAAAACCAGCTCGTCTGTATTGGGACCTTTCACGAACGAATGTTGGGCTATTTCGAGTGCCCCTTTCCCTCCATACCAAAAAACGTCTCGTGTCACACTCCAGACTGAATCAGGACTCGTCTGTAAACAGCACTTGGCACCAATCATGTTGCTCCCAATCTCGATGTTCAGCAGCCTATCTTCTTCGGGCCGCACGGTGGCGTGAGGTCAACGGAATGAGGTCAAGTATGCCATGGATTCCTTTAAATCACGTTGTTGAGACATTTTCAAGTCACCTTTTCTCAAAAAGAATAACTGAGCAATCGAATTTCACAGTTAAGGCAGTGAGACAGACGTTTCTGCAACATCCTGATTTCCGGCCTTATGTTCTTTTTCTGGTTTTTGGTTCATGAACTTTGATTTGCATATGAAGTTTTCTTCTTCTGTTTCCTGCTAGGCTTTAAATTATGGATGATTTATTTTATGTTTCTTATCGGTATAAGTATTTGCGTAATTTCGTTAAAACCATGTGCTCCCCTAATTGTTTTGAGCAGTGTATATAAAAGCCAAATACCAACCACTGACTGATCACTGTATCTCTCGAACCATAAGTTCTAGGAAGCTGAAATTTCGTAAAATGGTTACACTTAAGTTCTAGGACTTAGCTATTACACCGTTTTCTCTTAATTATCACCTTCAGGTTTCATTTCATTTTTCCATTTTTCTCCTGCTCTCTTTGCGGTTTCCGGCCTTCTAAATCACATACATACATACATACATGATTTTCATGCCCCTTTTACTCACGATTAATTGTTTTGTTCACTTACCTTTGTTTTATTTTCTACTGCAAGAAGGGACTGCTCTGGGAAATAGTATTTTGTTATATTGGTATAACTGTTAAATTATAAAAACACCCAGGAAAAAGTCAGCTTAAACAGAGTGAATTAAAATGTACAAATAACATACTCAAAGAGATTTAGAATAAGAGAATTTATTGAGGGAAATAAAAATCGGGAAAAGGCCCGTAGGAAAAATCTTGATGCCGCATCCTTCTAGCTGTCCGAGCTGCAGTGGACTTGACTGCTGGTATCCCCTGTGGCTGCTGCCTGGCGCTGTACTTCCTTGACTCCGGCTGTAGCTCGCTTTTATCCTCCCGCTGGATGCGCTATGCCTCTGTCCGTCGTACTCGATTTGCATGTAATTCGTAGCTGGGCTGCCTGAGGAGGTAATAAAAAAGGAGCGTATTCAGCGATGCTGCATTGCGTAGTGAAACTGCGAATCGCTGCTGCACAATGCTCACCATACATCAAAGTTGCTCGTTACTCTTCGTTATCCGCCGTTTGCTGTATGTATACAACGCCTACAGTTCAGCTTAGGATCAATTTATTTATGCTCGTCAGTTTCATTTCGAGCAGAAAGATTCATTTCGTTGTCCGGTATCGAATACTGAGTTCCGCAAAATAGTAGGAATTGGAGGTCTCACCACTACAATTCACTTCCCGAAAATGAAGAAACGACTCCGCATGCATTCGTTGTTGAAAAGCAACCGAATTTCACACCTAATACCGAATTTGTTTGCTTGCAATCGTTCGTTGCAAGAGTAGCTGCATTAACATACACAAAAAAAGAATAAACAAATAAATAAATAAATAAACAAATCTCAACTTATAAAAAATGAAGAAAATAACAAAATCTATGGTGTACGTATTCATACAAAACACAGTGAGAAAAAGCCTATACCTATTAATCAATACAATAAGTTAAACGAAAAAGGACCATAATTTAGATGCCAATAAATTGTTAAATTTTAACAAGTACCCTATTATAAGCAGAAGAGAGCGGCTTAACGTACCTTTGTATTTTATAAGATGTATTTTATTATTTCAAATGATTTCATATTCAGCAGCAAACTGCAATACTTCCCAACAAAACTTATATACTGATATAAGCCCAGCAAAGACAATTTTTCTTCTCTCTAAACCTTTTCCATTTCAGTTGCAAGTTTATTTCTATGAGGTCAAAGGTAAACCCGCATCCCCTTCTGTTTCCCACTACCGCTGTTATTTACGAATCAGAAATCTTTATTACAAATACTAATTAAGGAATCAATATTCTTGCGATTTCTTTGTCTGTTGAAATGCTTTTATAGGCTTGACCGTTATATTAATGTGCTTAAAATATGCATTAAAACATCATGATATTTTAATACTTACACGTCAAACGTAAATGAATGCGTGATACATTACACAAGTAATTATAAATATCTAGAAAAACAAATACCGCTTAGTTCTTTGTTGAAACACTTCCCTTCATGATTACGCTGTTAATCATCGATCAGTATCAGTAAAAGATGACCCACACCATTTAAAAAAAACGTTGAGGGTATTATTCTATTCCTCGATTGAAGATGTCATTTGAAAGGATGATGGATGCCCCAGCTTTACCTTTGAGTGGATTCCCTCAAAGGTAAAGCTTGAGTGGAGTTGTAAAGTGGTATGGTATTTCCCAGTACCGAGAGGTGAGAATAGTTAAATAGATAAGAAAACAGGATCTATATATATATATATATATATATTTGTGTGTGTGTGTGTGTGTGTGTGTGTGTTAGTTAGGATTTAAGCATAAATAACGTAAGATACCATGCAGTCGTTGCGATCGTCAGTGAATATTTGTAATATAAAATTCCCACTATTTTAACACATAAATTGTATTTATTGAAACACTTCTTTCCTGTGACAGAGACAACGGAGGTGTTGCGTATGCATAGGCTCCTCACGTGTCTCCTGAAGAGAATGAATCTAAAAATGTATTTACACATCACTTCCACCCCAAATTCCTACATTGGGCCCTTCTGGCGGTCACAATTCTCATTAGGTTTGCAAATACCTGAATTCCATTGCCTTATATGGTAACTGCTCTCAACCCTAAAACTGAAAGCCGTCGATTTTCTCGCGGGATATTTTCAGCTCAGAGTTCACCTGAGTGTAAACATAAAAATTACGAAAAGTTTAATGGCGTCAACAAAATTAGCAATTTATAAGACAAGCTATACATTTAATTAAGTTAGGGAATGAGAGATACTTTTCCCAGAGGGTTTCTCTCGGCCACGGTTATTTATATGAATTAAATATTTAACTTCGAAAAACGTAACATAGCATCGTTATTTATTTAATTTATACACAGTGATTTTATATGACATCAATTACTTGCATGCACGTATCAATCTACCATAAATCCATACGTGCAAGGCCTGCCCAATAAGTATATTTGTCGCACACTATCAATCAGTACTATGTTATTTACTTTCGATTGAAATCATTAAGTTCCTTGGAATTTTCCAAATGCATTACTTTAATGAATTTTCATTTCCCATTTTAGCCATAAGTGTAACATGCTCATAGTCCTCTTAAAACATCTATGGCAATGATTAGATAAAACTTAACGTTTCCTTCTGGACCTCCGTAGAAACTTTTCAGTGTTTTAATTGATTTATTGCGCTATAAGTCTTAAATATGCAATAAATGTTGCCATGCAATAATTTACTGTAAAGCGTTCAGACACTTCATTAATTATCAAAGGAATTAAAAGTAAAGCACAAACTAGAACTTTCAGTTAATTAGCTCAGAATTTGTTTAAGTTTCTTGACTGTTAACTACGTGATAAAATTGGAATTTAATTTCATAGAATATTTATTTCAACAGTATCTTTTAAAATTTAGTATTTTATATTCTCAAGAAAAAGTACCTCCTTAATAATATAATTAATCATTTATGATACATTAAAACTGTTCCAAATTTTTTAACATTATATTTTCAAAAAAAGATATCTTATGTTTTTAAGACTCAGAAAAAATATAAAAGAATATGTATACGAAACTTTATAGTTTCGGTTGAAAAAAAACATCGAAATTTGATCCTATGAATAGGCATCCATAAATTTTAAAAAATGCATAAGATATTGTAGAGACTTACAAACCATTATTTCCTTTTACCTTAGACTCAAAATATATTTCTGTAATAACATACAAGAAATTTTAGATCAATCAGATGTTTTTTTCCATATTTTTTTTTTTTTACTTTAAAGTTTTGTTAACGACATGATGTGTATTCACATCTAATTGATATAACTTTGTGCAAAGAAAAAATTAATTTTGTATGCACACAGTAAATTATATATATATATATATATATATATATATATATATATATATATATATATATATAAAGGCGAAGCACCTCCAATATTCTAATTTATGAAAAATATTAGGTTGTTAATTTGATACTGTATTTTTCTTTATACTTCTCTGGGTATATAACAGGAATAAAACTTGACTAAACTTGTCACCTAGTACTAGGTAGGTACTAGTTGGTAAAGGCGGATTGAAAACTTATTTATTTCAAGAAGGAATGAACCCTTCTGTACTCGGAATTGCAACAAACACCATCGATAAAAACTATCATTCATATAGGGAAATAAAGTTTGATATGATGAATTAAATAGCAGATAATACAGGGTGTTTCAAATAGAATCATCCGATTTAAAAATCATAAATATTCTTCTTTTAATATCCGTTTTGATCGAATAATATATAGGTAGAAAGGGGGAAATCGCGAGTTTCACGCAGTTGCCATCAAGTAGCGCTGAAGGTCTTCCTTCGCTCGCCACTTTAGTGCTTGTAAAGATGACGACTGCACAACAGAAATCATTTTGTGCTCTACGCTTTGCGAAGTGTGAGTCCGTAACAACTGTTCAGCGTGATTTTCGTGGACAAAAAGCTGGATTATTGATGTTCCTACCTCTCAGAGCATTAGGTGATGGTATAAACAATTCCAAGGCACAGGTTGACTGTGTACGCATAACAGCCGAGGAAGTGGTGTATGCAGACATGCTCGCAAAAGTTTGGGACGAATTTGCCTACCGTATAGACATATATCGTGCATCCAAAGGTAGGCATGTTAAGCACCTATGATTTGGTTTGTAAAAAAAATTATGATTAGCCATGAAATATAAAATTAATTTTAAACTTCTAAATTGAATATTTTTCATAATATACTCATTTCAAATCTGGTGATTCTTTTTGAAACACCCTGTATATACTCAAGTGATTTTTCGTAGTGATGAATGCATATATATATATATATATATATATATATATATATATATATATATATATATATATATATATATATATATATATATATATATATACACATATATTTGTAATAAATTATATATTATGCCCTCCATTCTATCATTTAAATTCCGTTAACTAAATCCAATCCCCAGTAATCTTACTTTATCGCTTAAAAGCCCTTGGCAACAGGACTTCCCATAAAAAGCATGCGTTGCATTCCTACACGTGTATACGCCTGGAGAACAGCGTGGGTTCACATCGCGAGCCCCAGAATTTGCTGACCCTTCAAAATAACAGGCACATGTACCTAGCGTCTCTCGCGTAAGGTTGAAAGGTGATATTCACTTTGCTCCGAGCTGTCGTCTGCAATGGACGTACTTCTTATCGCTCTAATAAAACGATTCGACCCGACTGTTTCCAAGTATAATTTTTATTCCTTTCAGGCTGAGTCTAGCTCCAGCCAGGTAAATATGAGCTAGTTTTCCTTTTCAGGTTGCATTTTAAGAACGAGATGTAATGGACATATTACATATATATATATATATATATATATATATATATATATATATATATATATATATATATATATATATATATATATATATATTATGTAGTATTTTGGCTATATAAACACCATTCAATGATTTAAAATCTGTGCACAGGAATCAAGGAGACTGTGGATAGATTAAAATTTGAGTGTAAATATATTGTGCACGGACAGATAAAAAAGTGTATTCACTTCAGCCCTGTAACTTAACCTCTACAGCGTTTTATATGCATCGTAAATATTCACCAAACTGCATGTTTGAAAAGTGTTAGCAAACACTTTTACTTTTTATGCTCCCAGAAGAAAAATATGCGATTGTTGAATCACCGCAATGTATTTTATGTTAGCAGTACACACCGTTCCCCTTAAGTTTATCTTTTTCCTCGTGGAAACCGATTTGTATTGTAAATAAAAACAAATCGACGATTCACTTTCCAGTAAGTTAAATTGCCCAAGATAATGGATCCACTGGAGTATAAAAGAGATTGACAAAGAATTTAAGATGTGTTTTGAAAGAGCGAGATGTTAAAAGAAAATTTTCTTTCTGAAAGCGTTTATAGTCTTGAGCTGGAACCATTCTTTCGGTATTGAGGCACTTACACGCAAACGTTTATTTTACACATAAATAGTAATCCAGTCATATCAGAACTGTATTTTGGCATAGTATTAAATAGTATTAAAAAATCCAAAATGAATTATCTAGTTTAAAGAATACCATTACGCACTGCTAAAATAAATTCACCTGCTGTCAAACCATACTCGTTAGAAAATTTTCATGTATATTTTTCATCATTTAATAATTTTAATTTTTCAATCACTATTTCAATCCAAATTTTAATCATAGTTTTTGTGGAACAAATATGAAATAAGATACCTTCTTATAAAGTTCAATATTTTGTCATGTACAAACTACTAATTATTAAACTGAATAGTTTTGATAGAACTGAAAAGAATAGAAAAGAAGACTATTTTAATAAACTTCTATGTTCGTAACATTAAACTAAAGTTGAATCGGGAATAATTTCTAAAAACTGGCAAATTTACTTGCAAAAATTATCTTTAGAGGTGTGTGACTCCCTTTTTTTCTAATTCTCTAGAGGGGAATCCGTTTTCCTTTCGCAGTGTTATATCAATTAGAAATAGATACAATTTCTGGCCATATTTAAGTAATTGTTACGTATAGCTTAAATTAAATTTTAAGGAAAATTTAAAGAACATTTTCCTTAAATTTAATCCGTCTTAATTTTTCAATGTCATTTAAACATATATATATATATATATATATATATATATATATATATATATATATAGCATACCGGCCCCGCACCGTTGGAAGGATGATCGGAACCGGCATGCCACATTGCAAATTTATTTACAATTTGCTCGAAAGGTTACAGCGTGTTTATTAAGCAACATAGTCATGCCAAAATCCCCTCCTGGAAGCATGTTTGAGTTTTTATAGACTTTATGAACCCTTGTCACATGACCTATTAGTCTGCAATTATTGGCTAAACTCAGGAATCAGGGACAGAGGCTATCTGTTTTCTTATACAGAGGCTGTTCACACATTTTTTAGATGATGTATATTGTATTCACAAAACTAAATTACATAAAATTCTTGTGTTTTAAATGTTCTATTTGACATCCCTTATTCTGAACTATCTTTCGACACCGCAATTTCCAGGATAATAATGCCTTTTGAAGTGTCAGAAGAGGTATTCTATCCCATTCCTCCTGAACAGCTTTCCAGAGTCCTTTAAGGGTTTTGGGACGACGTATGGATAATGCAGATTTTAAAAGTCCGGAACACAAAAATCCATAGGTGATACATCGGGAGATTTAGTAGGGATATCAGTGAAGGGTATGGCCTCGATACCAGTTTTTTGTTCCATTTCTTTTAGGAAATTTACAGTGGGTTTTGATGTGTGACTGCTAGCTTTGTCCTGATGGAGTCTCACAGATTGATGGCACTGTGCGTAAAGCGATGGTATTTCATTCAGAAAAAGTGGCGATAAAATATGTTCCTGATAGTATTTGGAGTTAATCTTGACATTTTTTCCCACTCTCTTTATTTTTAACTTGCCATTATAAGAAAAACCAGTAACAATCATGAATCCCTTCGAAAAACTTTCTTTCGATTCTTTGAACCATGTACTTAAATTTTTTCTCCCCTTTTATGATAATAAATGGCTCTTTTTTTGTTGCAATCATTTAAATACACCCATGATTCTTCTATTGTGACAATTGTTTTCGATTTTTCTTTGGATAAGTGTTTCTCATATAGAATTCTGCAGCGTGTCCTGCGTTCAGCGATATGATTTGGAAGAAGACGATGCACATTGCGTCTTTTCGCTTTCTTAAGATTTAAATCAACGTTTATCATTTTGTTTACAGTGGACACCGAGCATTTTAATAATTTTGCAACTGTCCTTTTACCAGGGAGATTTTCTTTTAACATTAAACAACGTACCTTTGCAATAGTCAAAGATGTCCGTTTTTTCCTTGGATACTTGTTTCGAATTTTTGTCCCACTTGAGGCTCCAATTTGATGTTTTTTTCCTTTCTTGTTGACGATATTACCTATCGACGCTTTAGATATCACAAAACCATGACTCTCACATCGTTTTTGGATAATGGAGTATGCATATTTCTCTTCGGAAAGAGCATAAATGTAGCCTTCGAACCATTGCTTTGTTAAAAACGCCATTTTGAATAAAAACAAAACTTTCAAGCCGCAGACGATAATTTTGACTTTTAAAAACATAGTACAATTGCAATTATTTCTTTTGCAGCATACGATTTTTTATTACCGCTTACCAAAATCGTCTAAAAAATGTGCGAACAGCCTCTGTATAAGTTTCACGCGAGAGATTGGGGATTTAAAGGCACAATATGTTGATTTCTACCTTTACTTTTTAGGTTACGCTCAAATCCTTTGATCTTAAAACCGAACTGCGCAATTAATTTCAACGCGATACGCCCAAGCATTTTTGAATGAAATTTGGAATTTTAAAAGGGGTTTTGGGTTTTATATGATATATATATATATATATATATATAATTTCGGAACATTTTTAAGCAATCGTAATATATAAATTAAGTTCGAATTTTAGAAAAAATGTTAATTTTTTACTAACTACATTTATATTAATTTTAAATCTATGATTCACAACACATCAAGAATAGAATAAACGGAACAACTGAACTAAGGGAAAAAGAATTAATTTTTGAGCTTCATATAAGTGGCAACATTCGTCCTTCATATAAGTCAATTTGAGGAAATACTGAATTTTATTTCAAATTCGTATATATAAAGTTGATATAATTTTTTTTCTTTCAGAAAAAGCTTTTAAAATATTTAATTGTAAACAATATATAACTCAGTATTGTATTTAATATAAAACTGCATTTAAATCTCTTAGGAACAAATATTAGGAACCCTTACGATTGCTCCTTAAAATGAGACAAATAATTCACATCTATTAAACGTTTTAACGAAAACACAGTTAATACTTTTTTCAGTTGTCATAGATCAGATAAAAGGGATTCTTGTAGAAGTTACGACGAACAACAAAAAATTGTTCCAGGTGTTGAAACAAGCTGTTGAATTACGGGTTTCATTTCTGCCCCAGTTGGAGGACAATATTTGCTACCTAATAACGTACAAAGAACAAAATCAAAACCTTCCTATGTACCTTTGTAAACAGGCCATTATATCCTGTTGTATACGACTTCAGAGAATTTAATTACGTCTTTGTGTTATCTGAAAATATTTATGAAGAAAAATAGCCCCGTTATGGTGTCTGCAGTAGAGCTTAATGAATTTATTTTCCAGAAAATATCTATAAACCCACAGTTTTCTAGCAGATTTAGCCTCTATTTTCCCCATTTCTTTGGGGAGAAAAATGATTGTAAATAAAGCCTACGCTTAAAAATTAACTATAAGGGTGTATAACTTTTATTTTTAGCACACCACTAGGGGCGAATGGGTTTTTGTCTCAAACTGTCATAATAAAACATAATTAGATAAAATTTCTTTACATACTCTGGTAATCGTGATGTATAACTTAAGTTCAAGTATTAGATATACTTTTTATTTGCTTATTTATTATACAGAATGACCAACCGAGTCGAATAACTTCTCTTTTGATATAATATTTTGTCGCACATTGAATGGAAATTATAAAAGACTAGCTGAATATCCATGTTTTGCGATGGAATACACTAGAACTATGAATGGTGCAATCTGGTCAATTTAGTTTAAAATAAACTTAGCAATAAAGTGCTGCTATTCGTCGGAAGAGTTCATCATATAATTTAACATCAGTAATCCAACATTAACTACGGGTTTTATATTTCTTCTTTTTTTTTGAGGGGGATATAAGCTACATTAATTTTTTTAATACTTTCTTAGTGTGCACGTAGAGTCTTAAATGAACCATAATGCAAAATTTCAGCTCTGTATTACTTAAGATTCCACACGTACAGTGACCAGTCTGTCAGTGACAGAGAGGATTTTAAAACGGCAATATGTAACACATTCGAACACATTTGTAAATAATTCGAATTTTCCACTAATTCTTGCTTCGTCCGTTTAGAGCCTATTTTTATGACATCGGTATGTTCACGTTTTCTGATTCGGGCTTTTATTTAAAAGTTGTCAAATTGATATCTCACACTAAATACAAGCCTTAGACTTTTTTAAATATTTATTTTGGGTGTTTTAGCCAATTTTAATCATATTACATGTTTTTTAAAGGAATTTTTAATGGATAACTTGGGTCTAAATAGAAGAACCACCAAACAAAATTTCAGCTTCTTAAGATATATGGTTCTAGAGCAGTGGTTCCCAAACCGTAGAAGTCTGCGTACCACTAAGTTAAAAACTGAACCATGTGCGGATATCCCCCCCGACTTGTGGGGGGGGGAACCTTCCCGGGGGGGGGGCACGGGGTATAGAATATCCCTCAGGCAAAAGGGATACATAATTAACGTACTTACATTCTGTTGTATCATATTCTAATAATAAAATAATTATTTTAAACTTTTAAGAATTTTTAATTAAACACCTGATAGTCATCGGATATAATCTGCCCATCTAGTTCAATGAACACTGCTTTCAGAATTCCAATTTATTTGGCAAATTATTATATGTGCTGTAGGACCATTCATGAGGATCTCGCGGACCACCAATTGGGAACCACTGTTCTAGAGATACAGTGGTCAGTTATTAAGCAAGGGGTATTTAGTTTTTATGTATTATGATTAGCGGGAGAAATGACAAGAGCTTGGCTGGGAAATGCAGGTGGGGGCGGGTCCCCTTAGCCGCCTACGAGGCCCACTCCTGATTATGGGTCTTTCACCTTTCCATGAATTTATATTTTAACCAAATTAAAGAAATTATGAATAGTTGGCTAGAAAGTCAGACGATGTATAAAAATTTAACGGAAAAAACCTGACCCCAAATCGTCTCATGATTGAGCTTAAGACCTCTTTGCATTTTTGCATTTTATTATATTTTGTCTTTTATTACAAATGCATAGCTTTATTAACTCCAAAAAGGGCTTGTGGCGGCCCAGTGGTACAGAGCGCTGGTTTTCGGTGCTGAGGGTGCTCGGATCGAACCCTGGCTTCGCGCCAGGAAAAATGCCTTCTTTTGTGTCGTCCCTTCTTAGGGGGTAATGCTGTCCGCCTATATGGTGCCCCCACAATAAAATGGGCAATAAAATAGCGGCGTAGTATAGGCGAATGTTTGACAAGTGCCTCCGCATTGGGAAAAAAATAAAAACACTCCAAAAAAGTTTTTGCGATTGAAACAGATAAGCCAAGTATAGTCAGAAAAAATATTTCTAACGCTTACTCCACACCAACGACGACTGAGACGAAAATCATGTATCTTCATTGTTACGCATGCGTATTACAAACAAATTTGCATTCCCCCGGTTCGTCTCTGTCTCTGGTCTCTGCGGTGTTAGGAAGTCTTGGAAAAAGTCTTTTGTCTCTGCCACCATGCTCGACAGCCTATCAGAATAGAAAGAGAAGATTATGCGCATGCGCAAATAAATCGCCTCTTCTCCCAGTCTCCCACCGGTGTGAAGGCTTTTATGACCACCACAGAGACAGGTGGCAAAATGTGTCTGTCTTTCTTTGCTGTCGCCGTTGGTGTGGAGTAAGCATAAGAGTATTATAAATATTCTGTTACGGTTGTGATTTATAACATTTCCGAATTCAGCAAGATAATAACATTTTCAAATACATTTATTATTGTTACTGTTTAGTTTATTTGGTCTAAAATGAAAATAAATTTAAGCTAATTGGAGAGAATAATGAAATAAATATAAAATAATATCAGTCAGAAAAGGAGGGAACTTTTCCAACCACTATTTCACATATTCTAGTAATCCACACTTCTGCGTTTTACTGGAGTATTACAAATCTAGAGAAATGCGCATATAAAAGGGAAAACATTATTTGGGTGATTCCCAATGCTCCTGTGTAAAATAACTCGTTTCGTTGACAGATAAACCAATATTTGTTCTAGTCACCCTCTTGACATTTAATAAAAAATTGACAGACAGCGTGGTGCAAAAATATAACGTGTTTTTCATTCTTGTTTTAGATTCAAAAGAGTTTAGGAGTTGGATTGCAGGTAATAGTTTATAACCGAGTAAATTTTTATACACATATTGTGCATATTATTGGCTGTTAGTTTAAAAAAATAAAAATTGAGCAATCATAGAGATTTACCTCGATACCGAATTCTAATATATATATATATATATATATATATATATATATATATATATATATATATATATATATATATATATATATAAATATATATATATATATGTGTGTGTGTGTGTGTGAGTGAGTGTGGTTACAACCAGTCCAAAAAATTGCGTTTTAAGAAATCTGATCACACAGTCTTCATAGCAAATATTAAACCGGACTTTCAAGAAAGTGCTTTTTGACAACAAAGATTCGAATAAATACAACAGTTTTGTGAACTTATCTGGTATGACTTATCAGGTAAAAAACATTCCGGTAGGGTAAAGTAATATCAGAAAATTCTCTCTGTAGTTCGAATTTACATTAGAATTTTAGGATAATAGTGATTATTTTCCATAGGAAATTGTTAGAAATATTTTATTTTACTTACATACTTACTTACTTACTTACACACACACACACATGATATATATATATATATATATATATATATATATATGTCATGATATAAATATATTTGCTTTACAAATATAAAACAAACATTATTTAAATTCTCTCTAGGTTTTCGTGGGGATTGCACATTCGCGACCTCAGCTGATACCTGAATACGTTGCCTTAATAAACAAGCTGAAAGAGAGACGAAAGAGAAATGAAATAATATATTTTTCGTATCTTTCTCTGAATGCATACGACTCTGGTATTATATATATATATATATATATATATATATATATATATATATATATATATATATATATATATATATATATATATATATATATATATATATATATATATATATATACCGCGTGGATACGATATGGAACAAATTCTTTGGACCATTTGGCAACACAACGCTGTTTTTCTTTCTCGGAGATACTTAGTAGTTTACCATAACATTCTTACATTTATATTCGGGACACGCCACTTTGTAGTGAAATGGAGAATTTCTGAGTAGCACAGTGAAACGTGAGATTTTAGTAGAAATCGAACGGAATTTTTATTAACTATAAAAATAGTTTTGGAAAAGTCTTAACCAGAGGGATATTTCTTAAAAAGTTACTTTGAAAGTCAGTAAACAAAATATTTAAAAGCTGGGTTAGGTTTTGGAATGTGATGTATATGTTATTTCAAACTAATTAATTTTTCAGGTTATTTATCTTACTTCACTATGGCTGTATATTTCTGTTATATATATATATATATATATATATATATATATATATATATATATATATATATATATATATATATATATATATATATATACATATATATATATATATATATATTTGTTTAAATGGCATTGAAAAATAAAAACGAATTAAATTTAAGGAAAATTTTCCTGAAATTTTCCTTAAAATTTCATTTAAGCTATACGTAACAATTACTTAAATATGGCCAGAAATTGTATCTATTTCTAATTGATATAACACTGCGAAAGGAAAACGGATTCCCCTCTAGAGAAATGGAAAAAAAGGGAGTCACACACCTCTAAAGATAATTTTTCTAAATACTGGCAAATTCACCAGTAAATTTGCCAGTATTTAGAAATTATTCCCGATTCAACTTTAGTTTAATGTTACGAACATAGAAGTTTATTAAAATAGTCTTCTTTTCTATTCTTTTCAGTTCTATCAAAACTATTCAGTTTAATATTTAGTAGTTTGTACATGACAAAATATTGAACTTTATAAGAAGGTATCTTATTTCATATTTGTTCCACGAAAACTATGATTAAAATTTGGATTGAAATAGTGATTGAAAAATAAAAATTATTAAATGATGAAAAATATACATGAAAATTTTCCAACGAGTATGGTTTGACAGCAGGTGAATTTATTTTAGCAGTGCGTAATGGCATTCTTTAAACTAAATAATTAATTTTGGAATTTTTAATGCTATTCTAATTATTCGGAACACGTCATTTTCGACGAGCGTAAAAGTGCATGCCTCAGAGCAAGGCGTCAATTGTCGCTGTGAGGCTGAGATTAGACATCTGACATAGCCAAATTGTAGCAATGACCTCCAGACATCATTTGACCGAAAAACTGCAATGGCGAGCTATTGGGAGACTAGAGGCAGGACAAAATCAGTCTGTGGTTCATAGACTTTGACAACAATTTCTAACCACGGATTTGGCATCCAGGAGGTTCAGCCAAGGACGGCCACTCGCTACGACGAGTTATCGATGACCGATATTTGTCATTATGCGCACGAAGGAATAGAACCATAACTCCGTCTGACTCAGATCCTCCCTCGCTGCAAGCTCCGGAAGGTTGGTATCAACGTCAACTGTGTGTAGAAGGCTTCACGAAGGTCCCAAACATGACCGATGATTTGAAAAATCAATTGCATAAAAAC
This sequence comes from Dolomedes plantarius, assembly GCA_907164885.2. Classification (NCBI taxonomy): domain Eukaryota; kingdom Metazoa; phylum Arthropoda; class Arachnida; order Araneae; family Dolomedidae; genus Dolomedes; species Dolomedes plantarius. The sequence continues at coordinate 63,273,036 of OU015497.1, read as the reverse complement.
GGAAGGCGATAGAAATGAACGGTTTGCAGCATTCTGCCTAGGTAACTAGGGAATTTATTCTCACCAATTTTTCACCCAAAACAGCAAACTTTGTCTAAGGCTTTAAAACTTTTTAAATGAAGTATTTAATTGTTAACTTCTATCTGATGTACTGACTCCTTTATCTTTATATAAAAGTAAAAATCGTATTAAATAACCTTTCTAAGCATTGTCATTTCATCTGATTTCTTGTTGCTGCATAGGTACATAAACTAAGGTGGATCTAGAAAAAAAAATAAATATAATAACAGGATTTGATACCCGTCTTTAAGTACAGAAATTCCTCCAAACTTTTATTTTATATTTACCACATACTCTTGATTGCATCCTGATGCATTTCAAAATTTTATTGCATTTGCAACCTCAGCTACAACTGATACAGCAAATATCAATCATTCGTTATGATTTTCTGATAAAGGCCTTTCCAGCAATTAAAGCTACTTAATAGCTTCGCCGTATATAAGCAATTATATTTATTGTTTACAAAATTTATAATTCGTATTGATTACTAGTTTTTACTTACATAGTTCAAACAGATCCAACTACAGTTTTTTTTTTAGATAAATACGAACATTTTTTCTTATATAGCTCATAAAAAAAAAAAAAAATTCAGAATTTTTATTTCAAGATGTCTGGTACATGACAAAAAAAGAAAAAACTTTTATATTATTCAACAAATTTGTACAGTTACTTGTACCTAAGGCAGTGTGCCAAAAAAATCATAAGTTATAATCATATAATTTATATAATTATTATGAAATAAAATTATAAATTTATTTACCTCAGTTTGTACATAATTTGATAACTTAAAAATATATATTTTCTGGAATTTTGGACCAGAATCCAATTAAAGTTCTATATATTATACATTAAAAAATGCAAATTACAAATAACTAACTAGAACCAGTTGTTTAAAGTTAATTTCAATTTTTGTATTTTCTAAATTTAATAAAAGAAGTAACATTTTTCTGCGTCAGTATGTGTTGAAAACTTAGCATTTACACAATTAAATGAAAAATAGTATTGGAAAAGTTGGTAATTTTTTCCCGTTTATTCATATTCATATCTTTCGTGTTAAGCAATTGTTAATTATTCTGGAATTTTTGGCCAGAATCCAATTAAAGTTCTATATATTATACATTAAAAAATGCAAATTACAAATAATTAGCTAGAACCAGTTGTTTAAAGTTAATTTCAATTTTTGTATTTTCTAAATTTATAGAAAGAAGTAACTTTTTCTGTATCAGTATGTGTTGAAAACTTAGCATATATACAATTAAATGAAAAATAGTATTGGAAAAGTTGGTAATTTTCTGCCGTTTATTCATATTCATATCTTTCTTATTAAGCAATTGTTAATTATTCTCTCCAGTAGATGGCGATAGCAGCGTAGCATAGAATAGGTAAAACTGTAACTGACTTCGTGAGGAATTCGCGGCCCCGATCCACACTCCTGAAATAATAAGTATCTGACAGGACGGAATGCGTACAGAATAGCAGTGCCATCTATTGACGAGCTTTGTAACTAATTTTGAAAATCGGTGAGAATAAATTCCCTGGTTACCTAAGAAGAATGCAGCAAACCGTACATTACTATCACCTTCCCTTTTTCTTTATGCGAATGTCTTTCGCGTTATTATTCATACCCAAGCAATGTAAGAAATTTAAAGTTTTCCATGAATTTCGTCCTAGTATGTTAATTAGCATATAATAATTAGCATATAATAATCTTCTCTACTCCACTCTTACTAAAAAAAAGAAACATTTTCAGTTAGATTTGGCAGAAGTATTGATTTCCATAGTCACATTAGAGTACATTTTAGTTTTAATGGGCATGGAATCGCTCGGTCATTGCACTGAAACATATACCCTTTTAATACATGAGAGACAATACTAAAGAAATTCGAAAACTAGACTTTTTCGTACGCACACACTTTTTTTTTTTTAAATTGCTGTTGAGGAAATGAAAAACAAAATGCATAGCAGAAGGCTGTACCTATATTAAAACATTGTTGACCGCAATTTTAATTGAATATACATGGAAGTCACCGGCAGAAACTGGTATTTTGGAATAAAGTACATCAGTTATTTTTTTCTGAAATCTGTTTTCTTCATATCTTAGTCTAAGGACCACACAACGTGAGAATTGGCCTGAAACTCCTTTAGGCGTAGTAAAGGTATTTTTCAAGTAGTGCAAAGTTCAGTGGTTCAAGTATTTCTCTAATATGGCTTTCCTTTACACTAAATTTTCTGCGATTTTTACATGCAAAAACGCGAGTTTACTCGGCAATGGAAAGCAATGTTTTGAAAGCAAAGTGTTAACAAGACAAAAAGTTACTATAGAGAAAATGGCAGAAGATAGAAAGGCAATTAAAATTTTTCAAAAAAAATGAGAAATGAACACAAGAAAAGATGTAACATGCTTAGCTAATCAAAAAATTAGCAAATATGAAAGGAAAAAAGAAAACAGTCATCTCCGTGCATTTTTTTTTTTTTTTTTACGCGGTCGATAGATAATAAGCTCACAAGGGTCGTTGCCCGAATTAGAGGAATAAAAATAAGTAACAAAACTTTACCATCCAATTAATTTTTAGTTTGGTTTTTGCTCGTATTTTCTTCCTGCGTAAAATAAATGTGAAACGTGATTTATGATCTTGACATAAAGTATATTAATTTTAAAATAATTATAAGATAAAAATAACTTTTTATATACCATGTTTTTAAAGTTTCTGTTGAATCATATAAACTTGACAATTCTATGTATTAATAAATACTTTTTTAAAATTTTTTGATGAATTATCCCATCAACTTGAAAGAAAATGAAGTTAATTGGAAATTAACTTGCGTTTAACATTTCGTTCCCGTCCCGGACGATAGATGGCTGCGCCAGTCTACAAAACAAAATTAATTGAAAATGAATTCAAACCTGCTTAAATATGGCTAAAAGTATTTAAAAAATGCATTGCCTTCGTGTTCTGAGCTATTATAAAAGTTTCAAATATCTAGCTAGTCGGAAAGTTAGTTAAAAATCGGTTGCAAGATTTGTACTGGACAAACACACACACAGACAAGAAAGTAAGTTAATAAAAACATGGTGACTAGTTTCAAGAGATCAAATGAAGGTTTGATACTATGATATATTAATTTTTATTTTTAAAATGAAATACTTTATGTATATTCAAAAGTGTCATAACTACACATTTGTTCTGGCTTCATAGATTTAAAATTCTTTAACTCCATTTTAAAATTTTAAATTCTGATTTTATTGATGTTGATTTTAATGATATCTTTAATCTTTTGATATTTTGACAAATTTAGCAGCTGTATCCCTCATGAAACATCCCTTTCTGTCATATCGCCATTGTTACTTAAGATAACCACTCGAAACTCAAAATTCATACAAAATATCATAACACAATTCTTCTAAAACCCGTTTTACGTTAAAATGTTGTGTTTTTCTTTTTACTCAATTTTTTTGTCTTCTTCATTACCTCATATTAGGTAAAAAAATAATTTTAAGACCTGTGGCATCGACTTCCATTTTTGTGAAGTCTTAAGAACCATTTGGTTGATATTGGAAACGACTGTTAAGTAAAATAAGTATTTTAAATTTGGGTGTTTTTGTGTCCTTTTTAAATAAAAAAATAAAATGAATATAAATAAATATATGAGACAATAAAATTTTCGAAATAATTTTCAATATAAAATGAGGAAAAAATTGTGTTTGACTGGTTAAAGAATGGAATCAACTGTGTACGAATACAGAGGCTGTTCGCACATTTTTTAGACGATTTTCGTAAGCGGTAATAAAAAAGCGTTTGCTGCAAAAGAAATAATTGCAATTGTACAATGTTTTTAAAAGTCAAAATTATCATCTGCGGCTCGAAAGTTTTGTTTTTATTCAAAATGGCGTTTTTAACAAAGCAGTGGTTCAAAGGCTACATTTATGCTTTTTCCGAAGAGAAATATGCATACTCCGTTATCCAAAAACGATGTGAGAGTCATGGTTTTGTGATATCTAAAGCGTCGATAGGTAATATCGTCAACAAGAAAGGAAAAATACGTCAAATTAGAGCCTCAAGTGGGACAAAAATTCCAAACAAGTATCCAAGGAAAAAACGGACATCTTCGACTATTACAAAGGTACGTTGTTTAATATTAAAAGAAAATCAATCTAGTCAAAGGACAGTTGCAAAATCATTAAAATGCTCAGTGTCCACTGTAAACAAAAATGATAAACGTTGATTTAAATCTTAAGAAAGCGAAAAAACGCAATGTGCATCGTCTTCATCTAAATCAAATCGATGATCGCATGACACGCTGCAGAATTCTATATGAGAAACACTTATCCAAAGAGAAATGGAAAACAATTGTCACAATAGATGAATCATGGGTGTATTTAAATGATTGCAACAAAAAAAGAGCCATTTATTATCATAAAAGGGGAGAAAAAATTTAAGTACATGGTTCAAAGAATCGAAAGAAAGTTTTTCTAAGGGATTCATGATTGTTGCTGGTTTTTCTTATAATGGCAAGTTAAAAATAAAAAGAGTGGAAAAAAATGTCAAGATTAACTCCAAATACTATGAGGAACATATTTTATCGCCATTTTTTCTGAATAAAATACCATCGCTTTACCCACTGTGCCATCAATCTGTGAGACTCCATTAGGACAAAGCTAGCAGTCACACATCAAAATCCACTGAAAATTTCCTAAATGAAATGGAACAAAAAACTGGTATCAAGGCCATACCCTTCACTGATATCCCTACTAAATCTCCCGATGTATCACCTATGGATTTTTGTGCTTTCGGACTTTTAAAATCTGCATTATCCAAACGCTGTCCCAAAACCTTTACAGGACTCTGGACAGCTGTTCAGGAGGAATGGGATAGAATACCTCTTCTGACACTTCAAAAGACATTATTATCCTGGAAATTGCGGTGTCGAAAGAAAGTTCAGAATAAGGGATGTCAAATAGAACATTTAAAACATAAGAATTTTATGTAATTTAGTTTTGTGAATGCAATATACATCGTCTAAAAATGTGTGAACAGCCTCTGTATATATGATGAAATTTTAACTATACATATGTTTAATAATTTTTGGAATAAAAACTAAAAAATTTTATGTGGATTATATTCATAATGTTGTAACATATGGTAACTTATAATATGCGAAATATTATTTCTGAAATGCAGGCAAAAAGACTATCGTTCTTCTTATGATACTAAAATATTAACTGTTATCATACTAAAGTACCCCATAAAGATTTTTGGGACAATATCTTTAAATGATTTCACAAATATGCTATTAACTTTAGTCGAGAACAGATAGTATGATTTACATTTACTGTACTTTATTGCTATGCTTTCTTCACTAGAAACTCAGATTAGAATAGAAATTTTCAGTTATTTAACATTCTGTGTAAGGTGATTTACTTACAGAAATACAAGTAAATTTATTATTTGTACAGTTCGATGTTATGGAATGACATCCTCATTTCTGTTGATTTCAGAGGTACTTACATCGTATAGAGGATTGAGTAATGGCATAGGAATCAATCGTAGGCTCGGATTTTATTCCCGATTAAAGCATTTACGTTCTTTTCCCACATGAGGTGTCATATTGTCTCTGTCTCTCTCTCTCTGTTTATGAATATATATATATATATATATATATATATATATATATATATATATATATATATATATATATATATATATATATATATATATATATATATATATATATATATGTATGTATGTATGTATATATATATACACTGCTGGCCACTGTAAATGCAACACCCTGAAGGAAACATGCAAATAACATGAAATTTACAACATGCATTAGCGGAGGTGAGATATGCAAATGATTAGATTTTCAGCGCAGACGCACATCACGAGCGCCTGTGAATCCACTTCAAAGCGCTATTTAAGTCTTGGAGATTTCGACGATTTCAAGTTCGGCAATTGTGTTTTTCTTGTGGTTTTTTCAAAAAACGATCAATTATGCGTCGTCGAAAACAGTGATCATATTTTGATCAAGTATCCGAGTTCGACAGAGGAAAGATAGTGGCCTACCGAGATTGTGGATTATCTTTCAGGGAATTCGGTAGTCGTGTTGGACGAAACCAAAGAACTGTAATGCGGATATGTGATCGTTGGATGCAGGAGGGTACGATGGACCGGCGTGTTCGATCGCATCTACCTCAGCACACCACTTCACGTGATGACAGGCAAATTGTGCGCATGGCAGTGACGGATCGCTCAGTCACATCACGAACCATAGCACAGCACATGCAGTCTGTAACGCATCATCCAGTGTCTGCGCGTACCATTCGACGCCGTTTACAGCAGAGTGGTCTGTCCGCAAGACGTCCATTGCTTTGTCTACCCTTGACGCAGAACCACAGACGTCTCCGCCGCCAATGGTGCGATGACAGAAGGATGTGGACGGCAGAATGGAATGAAATTGTCTTTACTGACGAGTCACGCTTCTGTCTGCAACTCCACGGTGGTCGCATTCGAGTCTGGAGACACCGTGAAGAGAGGATGCTGAACAGCTGCGTTATGCACCGCCACACTGGTCCTGCACCGGGTATTATGGTATGGGGCGGTATTGGATATCACTCTCGCACACCTCTAGTACGCATTGCCGGTACTTTAAACAGCCAGCGCTACATCTCCGAGGTGTTGGAGCCAGTTGTCCTTCCTTAGCTTCAGGGCTTGCCCAAAGCCATATTTCAACAGAATAATGCGCGACCACACGTGGCACGCATTGTCCAACGGTTCTTCGTTAATCGCCAGATTGAATTACTTCCCTGGCAGCCTCGCTCTCCGGATCTTTCGCCGACAGAAAACATGTGGTCCATGGTTGCTCTACGATTGACCCAGATTCCATCCCCAGCTGCCACAGCAGATCAACTTTGGCAACGTGTGGAAGCTGCTTGGTCTGCTGTACCCCAAGAACTCATCCAAAGTCTCTTTGAATCAATGACGATGAGTGTGGCAGCTGTGATCTCCAACAATAGCGGCCATTCTGGCGGCTATTCTCCGGCGGCTATTCTAGGTGAAATGTGGTTCCTGCTTTTGGCATTAACCACACTTCACAGAAGTCTATAAATTTAATCATTTGATACTTGGTCAACATGTTATCTACAAAATAAATTTTGTTGTGATATCTCTTGTCTTTCTTGGTGTTGCAATTTGGGTGGCCAGCAGTGTATATATATGTGTATATATATATATATATATATATATATATATATATATATATATGTATATATATAAATGGTAAGTATGTCCAATATGAGACCTTGCCTAATATGAGACCCCAGCTTACAGGACGTATCAAGCGCTGCCGCCTGGCACCTAGAGCGTAAAACAGTAGTCTATTGCATCATTCGCAATCGGTGAGTCAGTCGAGTGTTTGCAAGCTCACACAAAGGTGCAGTATTTTTTTCCTTAATGTGTGCTCGTCGACTTTTTTGCATCACCATTTTCATTGGCTATTTTCACCTTCAAGGTACTCTTATTAAAACTGTTAGTATTCGATAGGTAGCTATAAATGTGGAGTGTAAACATGCCTGTTTGTTTTTAAGCTAACATCAATCGTATCCTAAAAAATTCCTTGGTGTGTTCAACAACATGGTCATGCCCAATATGAGACCCCAAAGCATGCGTAATATGAGATAGGGTCTTATATTAGGCATTTTAGTTTTCATTCTCACAGCCTTGTTTCCTCTGAAGCTGCAGATGCAATGACGCCCAGGCGAAATCCGCAACTATGTAGCAGTAGTGACAATGTGGAAGGTATTGATCAAATAGCAAATTCAAACCAGTTCTTAGTGACTCCTGAGGAATTAAATCCCTTGCCTACGTTACCGGAGAAAAACACCTCGAAACCAAGTAGACCTCGTAAAGCCGATATTATCACATCATCGCCACTATAAAAATAAATTGATTGATAGCATTAATAAAAAAATTGCAGCATATCCGAAAAAAACTTCACTTCCTACAAGAGAAAAAAAAGAATAGACCTAAAAGATAAGAAATCAAAGGATAAACAAGGAAAAGGAGATCAAGATAAAAAGAAAATGATAAGAAAACAATAAAGGGAAAAAGCAAAGGGGTCCCTACAGGAAGGGGAAAATTAAGGATGGATTAAAATACAACAGTAGTTAGAAAACAGAGAACGAATAAGCCTAATTATAGCTTTGATGATCTCAGCTTAATTGAAGATGATGAAAAACTTTCTTTCCATGACAGCGGTTATGATAGCATTGATGAAAACAACGCGGATGTTTTTTTGTGGTTGTTTATTTTCAGAAGACAAAGGGGGAGAGTAGTGTCGTCAATGTAAAAGGTGTTTCAGGTGGGCTCATGAAGATTGTGGAGCTGACGAATTTACAATGTGAAAAGTGACAATGTGAAAATTTTGAATCTAAAAACAAAAATTAAACAAAACCTGAAGTGTAAACCAACTAATTTGTTTAAAATATCATTTTTCTTTTTCACTTATTAGTGTATATAGGTAACTGTTATCTAAGTATTGTGTACAGTTTTGTTTTTTACGAACTTTTCAGTAATTCTAATTCATTTTTAAAGTTGTAGAAAGGGGTCTCATATTAGGACTACTTTTTTTCAGACCTCAAAAATGGAACACTTGTGTTTATACTTTCATACAAGTGAAATTGTGAGGTTATTTTCATTTTCTTTCACTGTTATATGTAGTAAAATGTATGCATTAAAAGGATATCAAGTTGGTACCATAATCCCTCACTTACTTTCCTAGTTATATATGAACATCAAAAGGGTCTCATATTCAGCATAATTACCTTATATATATATATATATATATATATATATATATATATATATATATGTGTGTGTGTGTGTGTGTGTGTGTGTGTGCGAGTATGTGTATACACACAGACACACATATAAATGCTTATCAAAATAATGGAAACACCTATCAATATTTTTGGTCTATATGAATGTATTTTGTATTCATTAAAAAACAAGTCTTGCCACCGGATTTTTTAAAATAAATTAGTGTATTTATTATTCTACTGTTAGGTGGCAGAAATGAAGTTGTGGGCATCGTGCATCTACTTTTTTTTTTAATAGTGTAACATGTCAGACCTTATAGACTTCAAGAAATGATCACTTCTTGTCACTATCTGCTTAGAACATCTGTCACCGCAACCTCTAGGTTATTGGAAGTTTCCCGAACTACGGTATCGAGAGTCACACAGCACCCAGAACGCACCGAAAAACATACTCTGTGAAACAGAACAAACAGTAGACGAAAGGAAAAGCTAAGTGTAAGACGCTGACCAGTATTGTCATTATTATGTAATTTATTGTTATTTACAGAATCAAATCCTCGAAAACTCCCTATTGAACATTTTTAATCCTGCACTGGTCACGTGGCTTCTCATTGACCCAGCACTGTCTTTTTCAGGGTTTTGTTATTCTACTTGTAAAAATAAATATTTATTAAAACAGTAAGTGAAAGACATGATGAATGTGTAAGGTTCACATAAGATTCGATTCACAATAATCGAACTTGTAGGTGAATAAAGTTAAAGAAGCCGCTTAAGATATGCTAATTGCGGCATACGTGGTTGGTATAAATACCAAGCAGTTAGATTAAAGAGACGAAGTGAGTGGAAGTGAAAGGAGGAGTAGAGCTGACGAAACGAAGTATCGAAATGGAGCTAGGCTGAGAGTCTGGTTTAATAATAGTTGAGTTTTGCGAGCAGCCGCTGAAGGCATAGCTAGGTTGCTTCAAACCTACGCGAGTTCTTGTTAGGCCCAAAGTTTACGTGGCAGCACTGCTGGTTGACTTTCAAAGTATCTGTGAGTACTGCAAAGCGTATTTTTCTTGAATGAGTAGTTATACAAGTGAATATATTGAATTGTATTTCCCTTGAATGAATGCTATATATATATATATATATATCTCGTACTAGTAGTACGTATGCTTTATGCTGAAAAGCAAAATCTATACGTGCAAATATTTAAATAAACATTGTTGTTATGTAAGAACTGTGTTTGAATGAAATTATTTAGAGTGCCACTTCAAAATATACATACCCAAAGTTAGGGTAGAAGTGCAAATTCTCTATAAATGTAAATGAGAGCCAATCATATTTTTAAAAAAATTTAATTTTTTATATACACTTTTTATAATACAATAAATTAGTGCAAAAAAAAGAATTTCTATAAGCAATTTGCAGAAATGAAAACCAATGAAATTGAAGAAAAAAATTTTATGAGCAATTTTTACAATAGAAAAAAATAAAAATAGAGCAAATTCTTAAAAAAATGTATTTCTTTTAGCAATTTTTACAAATTTTGTTAAAGGCAAATCGGATGTTTTGGTGTATATCCATTTACTGTAAAAGAATGATAGAAATTGCAGGAGTTTTGTTTGTTTGTTATGACTCATGCATAAACACTTCGAAGGTATTGACGTCTGTTGGGCATATATGGCAATCCATCATTTCGTAAAATGTAAAAAAAAAAAGTGCTATTGGCGTCAGTGAGGTGTCACAAGACCGGTGCATTTAAAAAAATTATGTATCACCTCTTTTGTTTACCTAAAACGGGATAATCTGAAATCATGTAAATTAATAAAACCTGAACATTACAGGACATATTATTTTAAATGGTTCACTTTCACTTGAAAAATGCTTTTAAAATAAATGGAAATCATTGTGCGAAACGTTTCATTATGCAACAACAGAATTTATATTACTTTGGTGAAATTTCCATTATCTTTATTTTAATATTTTCTTTTCGGGAAAATTAATCTAATAAATATATATATATATATATATATATATATATTTTTTTTTTTTTATCCCTGGGGTTAACCTCTTCCCATTTCGTCTTTGATGCTTCAGCAGTGAATCATCCAGAAGCCATTCTGGCTAATGATATTCTGTTCCCAGGGCATTAATCCATAAATTTATGCATTACGTACTTTAATTTTGATGTCAAGTGATGAACTAACGTTAGGAGCCTGTGTTTAAATCACTTTATTATAGTCAGGTACATTGTTCAAGTAGTTTTAATTTATTTTACCAAAAAAGAGAGGCATTATTTTGCTCTATTGTTACAAAAGAGAACAAATTTCGCCCTTTATCAGTATAATAATGTTACGTTATAAACAAAAAACTTTAATCATTTATATTTAATTAAAAAAGGCTAAAATTCATATCGTTTAAACATGAACATTTTAAGTAGGTGTTATATAGTTAGAGGAAAATAATATGGCTTACAAATAATGTTAGTCACTTTAATGATAAGAGAACGCCTGTACTATTAGAATTTCAAAGTGAATATTTTTAATCAACACTTAAAACGAAGAAAATTTTGCTAAAAGGGATTAAAAAGGTAAATATAAGAAACAGTGAGATACTCTAAATTTTTAATAATCTGTTCCGGAAACTAGATTTTTTATTACAAAAATTTCAAGAGAAAGCAATGATGGTCAGGATAATTTTAAATACCTGTACGACCGCTACCACTTCTATTTTTTACCACGACCCCTTTTGTGGGGCACGACTCATAGTTTGTGCACCATTGGTCTAGAGTAGTGGTTCCCAACCGGTGGTTCGCGAGAGCCTCGGGAGTGGTCCGGCACCACATATAAAAAAGTTGTCAAATAAATGGAAATTTTGAAAGCAATATTCATTGAACTAGATGGACCGAATATATCCGATGGCTATCAGGTGTTGAATTAAAATTTCTTAAAAGTGTAACATAAATATTTTATTGTTATGATATGATACAAAACATTTTTCACAACTTATGTATGTTTAAATGAGATTTAGGATATCAAATTCTAAAGATTAAAAACAAGGTTATATGACAAAGTTATATGTTTTATCGTAAAACATATAAAATATAATATTTTGCAGAATATTTCTTCCCTAATTTCGTTTTCAGTAGGAAGTAAAAATGAGTGGAAACTCTCCCATTCTATATCTATATCATCCTCCAGACCAGTGGTTCGTAATCCGTAAATATCTGCTGACCACTAAGCCAGAAACTGAACCATGTGTGGACCACCCCTCCACCGACTTCAGGAGGGGGGACTTTCCGGGGGGCATAAGGGGTATAGAATACCTCTCAGGCAAAACGGATACAGGATAAACGTACTCAATTTTTTGTTTCAACCTTGTTTTTAATCTTTAGAATTTGATATCCTAAATCTCATTTAAACATACATAAGTTGTGAAAAATGTTTTGTATCATATCATAACAATAAAATATTTATGTTACACGTTTAAGAAATTTTAATTCAACACCTGATAGCCATCGGATATATTCGGTCCATCTAGTTCAATGAATATTGCTTTCAAAATCCCCATTTATTTGACAACTTTTTTATATGTGGTGCCGGGCCACTCCCGAGGCTCTCGCGAACCACCGGTTGGGAACTATTACTCTAGACCAATGGTGCACAAACTATTGGTCTAGAGGTCCACTTTTTTCTTGAGTCGTGCCACACAAAAGGGATCGTGGTAAAAAATGGAATTGGTAGCGGATATTCTGAAGAAAAATTGATATTATACTGAATATTTTAAATAAAAACATGCTTTAATCTTTCTATAATTATATATTCGTAATATTTTTATTTACATATTTTGCATGATTAAGAAAAATTTTTTTTTGCCTACAATGGATACTATCCCATTTCAGAATACCTGAAAATGAGGCAGCATATTTATTAAAAAAAATAACCTCAATAACCCTCTGGGTTCCCAACAAAATTTCTTATAAAACGGAATGTAAGATTATAGAGTAGAAAATTCAGTGTTCTCTTATTTCTGACCTTCGAAACCATATTCAAAATAAAGTCTGGAGTAAGACCTTGAATCGCCTTCCCGATGGCCCACGCGAAATTGCAGTTGTTCCTTTCAGAAGTGTAACTGAACACGACTGCCTTGCTGTATTCAAATAGAATGTTTTTTTATTATTATTTTTATTATTTTTTTTTAGTGTTATATATATATATATATATATATATATATATATATATATATATATATATATATATATATATATATATATATATATAACACTAAAAAAAAATATATATATATATATATTTTTATATATATATATATATATATATATATATATATATATATATATATATATATATATATATATATATATATCTAGCCCTATGTGCCCTCTTTGCAATTCCGACAACATGAACGGTAAGCACACCATGTCTTCCTCTTCTTTAACGGGGCGTTATTTGTAGAGACGTTATTGGAATCCAGTCATCGAATGAAAATTTAACTTATTTGTTTCTCTTGTTTATGTATTTTCCATATTTTTGTACTTTACAGATTTGAATTATTCCCTATTTTCCTATATACCTAAGGCTGTGGCACTGTGGTATATTTCACGGTTTTCTGAATTAAAAAATAAAAAATATATTTTCAAAAATGCATGGTATTATTTACAAGACTACATCTATTCGCACTTATATTAACAAGACTGAGTTTTCAAAATTAGTAGCTATATATATCCAAACAACGATGATATCAGAGTAGTTTCTCAAATATTTCACCAAATATTGAACAATTGCTATCTGAGGTCCTGTTCCACAAGTTTCATTCATTTTTTTCTAGTTTAGTTTTATATAGATAAATGAAGTTTATAATTTTGTATGTATCAAAATAGATCTCATAACTTTGAAATAATTTTATTTTTCATTTTAATTTTTACCTAAATGAAATACTTTAAAACAGTAATATTTAAATGCACAGGTTTAGTCAAAGGAGAACTGGCAAGAAAAAATGTCGACTGTAATGAGGACACTTTATTACTGTTATTTATGCAAAATAAATATATATAGTCAAAATCTATAGTTCATTGATTTTTGAAATAGTTTCTCAAAATTTGCTTATTACGTTTTTATATTCTTTTGTTTACATTTTCCTATATCTTTTTAAAAATTTGCTATTATCTATAAACTTCCACTGGGGTCACGAGGTATTTTATGTAAAGAAAATGGATCGCAGGCGAAACAAATTTTGCGGACCTCTGTTATCGACCAGAGGCTGTCAACGCTTTGTTAATCAAGGATCTGTTGTGAAAGCCACGACGAACTATTTTAGAGGGAAAAGTGGATTCAATTTTCTGAATAAACAAACTATTTGAGATAAATTTTAATAAAAAAGTGTTTCAAATAGCCTAAACAAATACAGGGTGGTTATAATAAAAGTTCAACTTTGAAATGGTCATAAAAGGAAAATTACTGGACCAAATATTATCAAACTTGGTAATAGTTTAAAAGAGGTCATGGGAATTTCTTTTCCGCCAAAAAAAAGTTCAAAAACTCACCACCAAGGGGGAAATGGTGCTCTATGCAATATTGTTAAACGAAATAAGACATGAAGACATGGGTTTAAAATGTGTTTAATCGTTTATGAAACGTGTTACAAAGCATGTGCAATGTGGCGGTGTCATTGGTCCTCGGCGTATTCCTCTTACTGCAAAGCTCCTTTGCAAAGCCCGCCGTTCATTGCTATAGCATTCATAATTGCATTTAACGAGAAAATAACGGTCTTGTATGGTTAGAGACATTGTCGATAAGTAACAATGAGAACTCTGACAAACAGGCTCCTTTTTATCTGGAAAAATCAAATGATGTGTAAAGCGGATCTCCATAAATCATTTGCTTCTTCCTGCCGTAAGCCAGTTACAAGCCATAGCGGTTTTGAATAACCCCACAAACAGTTTCGTTTTAGAAACGACTAAAAACGTTTTAAACCGATATCTTCGTGTCTTAGGGCCGAATTCAGGCTTCAAAATTCACAAATTAGCGATCTGTAAGAAAACGATTTCCAGAATGCGCACACTTTAAATGGTAATTTTGTTTAGGTCAGTGTTTCTTAAGGGTATACAAAATGTTAAACCCGTGTAACAAAAGATTAAGTTAGATTCCGACCCTTAGTTCGTTTTACAATATTGCATACAGCGCCATTTCCCCCCTGGTATTGAGCTTTTGAACTTTTTTTTTTTGGCGGAAAATAAATACCCATTACTTCCTTTAAACTTTTACCAAGTTTGATAACATTTGGTCCAGTAGTTTTCCTTTTATGACCATTTCAAAGTGGAACTTTAATTACAACCACTCTGTATAATAAATTGAATGCAAAAGTAAACTAGAAAGCAAAGATAAAAGTCTATCAAAACTTAATATCTAACGAGATTTTGGAGCTTGCATTTGCTTAACTAGCTTTAAAACTGTTTAGATGCTGCGATATATCTGTGACACCATCATTCGGCGCGTAAGAAAATTTATTAGGGATTTTAAAGCAAAACAGGATTTTTTCATTTTCGAAAATTCAGAAACAAAAGAAATTCTGGATTTTTCTAGAAAAAACTGAAAAACGGATTTTTTATAAATTCCCCCCAATTTTATAAAATTGTTACATTAGTGGTCATTTTGAAATAATGAAACCAATTTTTTTTTATCACTGCTCTCTTCCTGTACCACTGCTCTGACTCTTCCCTACCACCGCCTACGAACTGATACTCTGGATCAGTGGTACGAATCTATGGGTCGCAAACCACAGCATAGGCGTAGCATGCTTCTAACTTTTTTGTTTTGGGGGACATGAAATGATTTCAGTTAGGGCCCTTCTCAGCGCATTGATTGCCGGACTGTCCTTAAAATATGAAATATTGTAATTTTATTAGTATTAAATAACAATAGAATTTATTTTTGAGTAGTATTCAAAAGTTATGCAATAAGAAAAATAAATATAATATAAATAAAACGAGAAAAAATACAGAATCGAATGTTTGTTATGGATCATATCATTATTAAAAAACTATGTTATGGCTAAAGACATAATCGGGATCTTCAGCTTCACAGTTTGAAAAAACGAGAAAAAAACCCAACTTTCTTTAAAGTTTTCTACAATTTTCCGATTTTAACTGAACTTCTATTAACGTTTTAATTGGGGGCACGTGCTCCCTCCCCTCGACGCTACGCATATGATCCACAGGGGGGAGGACGCCAAAAATATCGGAAGGGTCACGGACAGTTAAATTTAAATCATGTAAATTTAAATTATATTGGATTCTTTAATCAAAATATATGCTTTACATTTTCTATAATGACATATTTAATTTTTTTATCCTTTTTATGTGTAAAAAATAAATGATATGATATCGTTAAATAAGGTTTTAATCTTTCTGGTAAGGCGATATATTATATTTATATTGTTTTCATTCCCTTTTATCTATCTGTGTGAAACGCGGTTGTCAAAATGAGTAGCTGTAAAAATCAAACAATAATTGGAGTTAACCTAAAGGATGATCAGAGAGTAGCACTCACATATATTTCATATAATGTTTAAGGAATATTTTCTGTTGTCCAGGCTCACCCTTCTCATTCATTTTTTTTCCTATTTCAGTTGTATATACATAAATGAAATTTATAATTTTCAGTGTTTTAAAAAGGAAGCTCATCAGTTTGAAATCAGGCTCGTTTTTAATTTTAATTCACTATATACCTAAATTAAACACAAATATATGTTATTAATATTTAAAAAGAGAGTCACACAAAATTTGGTTTGGAGAGCTACGGCCATTTTTTGCTACATGAGGGCTAATTAGACCAAGACCTACTGTTTAAATCCAATTAAGAACGGCAACAAACATCCATGCCAATTGTGGGACTCGAACCCACAGACTCTACTACCGACCGCCAGCGCCCTAGCCATTCGCCCATAGTCCGATGTACACACGATTTGGAAAAAACAAGGGAATAAGACAAGATAGACATTTTCAGTTGTTTTTATGAAAAGTAAATATGTACCACAAATCTACAGATCATTGATTTTGTTTTACTATTTTTTTGCTAAAATTTTCCTAAAAATATAAAAACGTTTTGCTACAAAAGATTCTTTTACATGGAGTCGAGTGACTCATGTATTAAATCTTAGTTTTAATCATAATATGATGAACTTAAAATATGTGTTTTCTTGCAGATATTCACTTAATAACACTATTTTTATTTGTATATATATATATATATATATATATATATATATATATATATATATTCATTTACCTTCTTTTTTATTGTATTTGCTTTCGAAATGTATTTTAGCCTATTTATTGAAAGAAAAACTTAAAGATTTCAGTAAGTAGTATATTTCTCAAGACGACCAAATCAGTAAAGTGTACTGAGTTTTATGTGGAGGCAACCACTTTAGAGGAAGGCATTTATGTCAAGTAGGATTTATCAAAATATAGTTTCGAAGTTAAAAAGATCATGATAATACAGACCTTTTATATACATATTCTAGAAATTTCGGAACACATTTTTGATTAATTTTTCCGAAACAAGTTCTTAAGCAAAATGATGTCCTAATGAGTGTTAAAAGGATTGTTTAATATATTTATTTATATAATATTTCGCACACTAGTTCCAGTTTAATACAATCGAACTTTGCTGTGATAGAAAACTATTTAACTTTCAAAATTTATTTTCCATATTAAATTTTCATCTGTTCATAAAAATGCTTTTCATATTTTTATGGGCCTTATATTAAAAAATCCACCTGGTTTATCACTAATTTATGACTTGTTAAATATAAGATTTTTTTATTTTCATCAGTCCATTAATGATCAGTCTATTATTCTTCTATAGGGTGCGGCAGATTAGATGCCCATATTTCAAAGGGTAATTTAAAAAGAACGAAACAATTTGCAGTAAAACGCTTTATGTTTTCGAAGATTACAAACAATTTTGTATTTTTTCACTGAGTTTTGAATATAACATCAACTAAGGTGGCATCCGTTGATCACAATACATTGCTAAGGCCAGTCTCTAAAGTTTTCCAACATTCTGTTAATCATCTCTGGGGGAATGGTGGTAACTTTCTCTCGAAGACCGGATTCATGGACTCGTTGCGCATTTCCAGTTGTTCTAATGTTCCGAGGACGACCACTTGGTTTCCTTGGTCTACTTGCTCTCTCTTTTCAAACTCATGGTAGGATATTTTTTCGACCAGGAATGGCATCATTTGCCTAGAGCCGGAAGCGCGTCCTAAATGTGCTCTGTAGCGTGGTTGCAGAAATGTTGTTTTCAAACACTGCCTCGATAACGAAACCTCAATGTTCAACAACAATGTTCAACAAAACATGGTGTCTACTAACAACTGGAAAATCCACCCTGACTGTTGCCTCGTCCCTGGCGCCCAATCCTTACCACTCCCTTACCAGTATTCTTGAGAAATGTAGGAGTCCATCCTGCCATGCTCTTTATTGTGCCGTTTACATGTGCCAAAACCCTGGGTCAAAGCAGGGTTGTTTCTTGCTTTTTCACTCCTCTTCCCTACGATAGGGAAAAATGCAGGGTGGAATTCCGACCCTGTTTCGAACTAGGATAAAACCCGCTAATTACCCATGATGCATTTCGAAGCAGGAAGCTAGTAGTAAACAAACATGGCGGATTTGAACATGTGCGAATCCATGAAAATGCAGCCAAATGATCGATGGAGGGATCTAGAACCCCTTAACGATCGCATATTTTTCAAGAAAACAGTAGAAAAGTGCCTATTTTTTTCCAGAGGATTTCATTTATTTCTTGATCTGCCACATCTAGTTTTTAAAAAATGCCATCCTCAATTGCATTATAAATAGACTGGTACTGCCATCTGGTATGTAAAATAAGAAATAAAATTTCATTTCAATAACATTTTCATTTAAAGTGTTATGGTAAAATTAATAAATTTAATAAGTATAATCAATAATTAAACGTAACATTAAAATTTATTTACAAATTAATTATTTTAGAATTGAAAGATAAAAATTAATTTATATCTATTTATGATTATTTTATTTATACATCACTAAAAATTACTGAAACAAAATTGAAATCAAAATTACATTTTTATTTTATAAAAGGATTTATTAAAACATTAAGTATCTTACAATTAATCTTAGAATTTAAAAAAATTTACTTATCGATTGGAAAATTTTCTTTCCAGTCTTTATTACTCCAGGAATTTAAAACAATTTCTTCCCGCCAAACAGAGTTTCTTAATTTTGCCCACATTCTTCGTTGTGGAAAAACTAAATTTAGCGATTAAGCCACAGATCGTACGATTATATCTAATATCCTCATCAATCTTCTAGTTCTTATATTCCTTTTTTCCAATCTATTTTCTAAATTTATTTTTAAAAACAAATCGTAAACGTTCCATGATTATCAACAGCGACTGACATGTGCTGCATTTAAATAATAAATAAACAAGGAATGATGGTGTATGATGATCACTTCCACCGAATCATGTGATGGCCTTTACATCCGGTAAAGCCACAGCAGGACGAAAATGTTGTCCTGTGTAAACGGACTTCAAAGGATTTCCCTGTTAGAAGATAAATCCCGGATATTATTGTTGTCCATGTAAACGCAGCGATATGTCGGTAGAATATTTCCACATTTTCTGAATAATTTGTTCATGAACAAAATATCTTTAAGCCATATAATATGTAAATATCGTGGTTAAATGTTTAGAAATATATATTTGATAGTTTTCATCTATAACATTTTTAACGAATCTAACAATTAGCAATAATTTTACAATTTAACATTCGTAAATAGAATTAAAAACAATATGTTCAGATATATTAATCCTTCGCTTCAGTTTTATCATAGGTTTTGATTTAGTATAAGTAACAAATAGAAATTTATGGGCTTATTACTATTTTTATAGTAATATAGCCTTTACTATACTTTAAAGAAATATTTAGTAAGTTAGTAGAATAATTAATCTTCATAACATCGCATGCATGAAAGAAGTCTAGACACGGATATGTAGTTTTAACATTTTTGGAGAAAGGGAATGACATCTCTGATTTCTATACAACAATTCTGTTCGTTTTGCATTGTTATTAAAATGTTTTCCCTGAAATATTTGCATTTTAAATGAAAACAACATGTTATCGGGATTCTTTTATCTTTTTTTTAAACCCACTATAATCTTTTAATAATACATGTTTATTCAAATTTCTTTGCATCTCTTTTTTTATAACGAAGACTATACACAAAGCCTTTCTTTGGCCTAACTTTGTAGTTTTTAAAATTTTCCTTTCCCCCATTAATTTTTTCTTTCATATTGCATTTTGGTAAATGTATATAGAAAAAAAGACTGTGAAACATTTTTACCACATTACAATTATTGTGGTAAATAAATCATTAATGTCATATGCAACGGAGCTTAGTGCAAATCGCTATACTTCATTTCTGGTAATAAAAGACACTTTTATGGACACTTTTTTTTGACAATTAAATGGAAAAGAGATAAGTTTTCTTAATCAAATACTCAGGTATCACATGTTTAAAAAAAATATTATATCCCTACAGTTCAAAATCGCTGCAATAGGCGAACCGTCACTACTCCTTATGAAGAGACATCAAAGGGACATCCATGTTTTGGCAGGAGTTGTCTAGACCACATAGACTGCTTAGCTAACTACCATACAAAGTAGTCTACACAAAATATGACTTAATAAATAAGTGGTACCTCGACTTACGAGTGTCTCGACTTACGAGTTTTTCGAAATACGAGCATTCTCTCGGCAGATTTTTTGCATCGAGTTACGAGTAAGCTTCAGATACCCCACAGCTAGTTTGCGCAGCGAACGCCATGTGCTCATCAAATGAGAACACGAGAAGCATATAATCTTTTACAACCTTTATGTACAATTATTATACAATTGTATACATATTATTCTAAGACTACTATCCAGTCTAACCTAGAGATTAACACTCAACAATTAGCACCCGGGGCAGCTCGCTCAGCTCACACTTGAGTCGCCCTCCGAAACCGAAAAGCGTCCTCCCTCTCTCGCAGAGATAGCTTCAATTCCGTCCCCCACACTAGTACTCGCCATGGGTTCTAGGGGATGGGATGACCTTGGTCCTAGGATTGCAAGCTACTTCTACGGATTCTGAGAAAACGATCTTCGGATTCTCAGAAAGAGGAATTTGGACATGACATCCCAGTGAACGATGCAACAATCGCTCAGCTTCCGTGTCTCACTTTAAGAGGCTAGCTCGTAATAAAAGCGAAAGCGAGGAAAATGTGGCGAAAAGGTAAATGTTGTACATTAAACTTAATAAAACAAGTTTATTGCCGTACATTCTATTGTATTGCGTTTTTATACAACGTTCATCATTTATAAGAACACTTTTCTTATTTAAAAACATGTAAAAAAAATTGCGATATTTTCGGGGAGCCCGGAACAAATTAATGGCATTTCCATTCATTTCAATGGGGAAAATTGATTCGAGATACGAGTATTTTGAGTTACGAGCTCCGTCATGGAACGAATTAAACTCGTAAGTCGAGGTGCCACTGTATAGATTTAAAATTCGAGTCAGTTTGTCTCTCTCCATACGCACTTATTTTAATTTCAATACGTGATAAATTTTGTAATAATGTAATTTATTACAAAAAAAAGTTTCAATTTAATAAGAAAAGACTATGGGTTGATGTTATATTAAACATTTCAGTTAATCCTGTACAGTTTTTGCAGGTTATATTTTTCTTCTTGATCGTAAAATTTAAATGTTATGCCTACCCCTGAATTTTTTATAAAGTGTATTTGCTGTAATGTCCAGCAGCAATTCTATTTGCTTTGCACTTCAAGTATACTGCTGCCCATAAAATATCTGCTTCTTAAGGGGACAAAGTAGCTCCAGCCTTCTTTTTTTTTATACATTTTCAATTTTTATCTCCACATACAAAAAGGCAATAATTAATATTTGTTTTTAGTTCATTGCAGATATTTAGAATTCACAAATAAACTTTTTGAGGCAGAATAAGGTCATTATTTATTCAATTTTGCTTTACAAGACTGCCAGCATTTTTACAAAATGCTCCACGGGCATGAACTTCAAAATTTGTAAATTGTAGTGATAGCTATAAATTGGAGTGTGTGTCACAAAAATGTGCAGCCTTCTTTGAAACCAAAATTTATTTTCCAAATTTTCTGGAAGTAAAATATTACAAAAACATAAAAAAAACAGGCAAATAAAAAAATATATATATATTTATGGAATCTTACTCATACAACTAAAACTCAGTGCACTGTGATGTTTATATTTGTATGGCAAACTTATTTTAAAAAAATTATGGTTTGTAAATGATACTGAATGAGCTTAGAGAATTTTGAAAAATAGTAGTATTTTTGAAAAAAATTTAGAAAATTAGACTTTTTTTCTTCACAAAATACTGATTTGTGAATTCTAAGTGTCTTCAGTTTAGTAAAAAAGAATATTAATTACGCCCTTTTTTAATATGGATTCGAAAATTTAAAATTAAAAAAAAAACAAGTCCCTTGTAACCTTAAATGAAAACAGCATGCGACTGTATTTCTTTTTATAATCTTTTATAATCCACTGTCTTCTTATCTTAATAATAATGCTCATTCAATTTTTTTTTCTTCTCGTTTCTTATAATAAAGACTATAAATTTTGCATTTTTTGGCCTAACTTTAAAGTTCTTAATTTCTTTCTTTATAACCTTATTAATGTTTTCTTTCACAATGCGTTTTGTAAATATATATAGCAATAAAGCAAGTCCTGAAGAGCATTTTTTTTACACATTGCAATTATTGTGCTAAATAATGTATTAACGTCATATGCCATGGGAATTAATGCAAATCTCCACATTTTTTTTTTCGTGGTAACAAAAGACACTTTTATGGAGATTTTCTTCCCTTAACACTGAAAAGTAAAAAAAAAATAGCATTGTCTTCAAAAGTTCTTAAAATATTGTAAAATGACACGAAAATGTGCTCTTAGCACTAAGTATATTCTATTTTTAGGGAGACTAACCTCAATAAGAACTTTTTTACTGCATGTTTGTTAAACATTTTATCTTACAACATTTAATTTTTAAAAGTGCCATTTACAAAGAATGGAGATAAATACTGGAGCTCTTAAGTTACAATAACGGCGCGGCGTTTGGAACAGTAACTTTTTATGTTCCCCAACTACTTTTATTGTTTTTTTAAAGACCATTTACGAAAACGTGGAAATGACAACCCTGTTTTGTCACCGAAATAAACGAAATACTTTGTGTTCACTAATTATAAAACGAGGAATATTTATCGGTTATAAACTATACTTGATATTAATTTTTAGTAATTGAAGTATTAATTAAAGGGGAAAATGCATTTAAAATAACCGTCTTGATATTTTTAATATTTTATACGAAAAAAAAAAGAATTATTTTATACCGGTGGAAAAAATTGCATATTTTAACGTAGGGGTAAAAATTAATGTATAACGGGCATATAAAAGGTCGTATTATTCCTGAATTTTTACTATACATTCAAAAAATTGGAATAAAGTTTTTGGCTAAATAATTATGAACTTTTACTTTCAATGGGAACATGAAAGATTATTCCTCTATCTATGCAACAGCAGTTCTGATACCTCACTTGCCTAATATATATGGGTATAATAGATGGGGGGCTGTCGAATAGCAGACGCTGGCTCGAGAAGTTTCACTGTATTTATATATATATATATATATATATATATATATATATATATATATATATATATACAATATAAAACAGTTCCGTAACTGACTCACTGACTGACTGACTCACTGACATACAACGCACAGACCAAACCGCTGTACCTAAAGGGCTGAAATTTTGCATGGCGATTCTTCTTATAGTGTAGAGGTGCACTAAGAGAGATTTTCGAAAAATTCTCCTTAGATTTTTTAAAATTAAATTTTTTAGCTGTTTTAGCAACTTTTTTTAAGTTTGCATTTATAATAATAATTTAAGGGTGTTCCGTCTAGCATCAAAATCGTTTATAGGTGACAGCACTGATCCAGTAATTTCTTATTTTTGTAACGTTGTGTGGCAACATTCATTTTTTGTTAAAGAGAAATCTGTTGTACGTGTAGCGAGCAGAGGATGAAAAGAAATGGCTCTTGCTCAATATCTCTGTTTTTTGATGTATTCTGAAAGTTTAAAGGTTTGGTTGATATCTGGGAAGGGAAAATTATTCATCATTCATATGTAAGTCAAATCATAATTCATTCTTTATGCTATTGGGATTATCATTTTCCCAGCGTTGACCCATTCCTCATATTCAACTGTATTCTGTTAAATGTGAAAGTATATTCTATTTGTTATTATTTTGTTTTAAAGTCAAAATAAAATCTTTAAAATTCATTACAGTCCACTAAATCTATAAATCTCACATAGTTTTGGTCCTAATCGACCCGGAGTGACAGTAGAGAATTTTTTAATTATTTGTTCACTCACTCTTTTGGTTTCGTTTCGCCATCTTGGCGAGAGTCGATTCCCGCGTTCTCGCAAATGTTTTGGCGACTTGACAGCTCTTTTCCGGTAGGCAAACGTAATTTGAAATGTTTTTATTTTTATTTCTAGCATTTGGTATTTTTCATTTTCGGCATTCTAGCATTCGCGTGTAATTGTTGACGTGTTATTTTCGATTAGTGGAATTTTGTCTTTGAGACATTGAAATTTTCTGATTTCGATATGGCTAAGAGTAAGAAAGATTCAAAAGTTGAAGCCAAGTTTTGTTTCACAATCAAGGAAATTGACAGATATGTTAAGCGTGTTGATGATTTAATCAAGGACGGTAAATCATTTATTTTGAAAAAAATAAAAACAAACTGTGTACTTTGATAGAATCTTAGGAAGAGTGAATACTTGAATTAATTGATGAAAATTATCTCTTTTATAATGAATACACCAATGCAAATGACAAAGTAATTAATGCTTGTGCTGATATAGACGAATATATTAGTAGGGCAAGTATTAATGAAAATTCTGCTTCCGAGCTTATTGATAAGTCAGTTTCGAATGAAACCCAAAATATTCGTCTTCCAAAATTTGAAATTCCGATATTTGGTGGAAACCTTGATGATTGGATTACGTTTAAGGAAATATTTTCTGCGACAATTGATTCAAACAAAAATCTGTCCTCACTTTCAAAATTCCAGTATTTAGTTGCATCAGTGAAGTCGGTCGCAGCAAAACTGATTAAGGGTTTTCCTGTTTCTGGGGACTTCTACAGACAAGCTTGTGAAACTTTAGTATCTAGATATGATTATAACAAACTCTTGGCTAATAATCAATTGAGTAAAATTTTTAACATTAAATCCCCCAAAGTTTGTAATAGTAAATCTCTGTTGGAAATCTTGGACACGTACAATCAAGCAATACGTAATCTGGATATATTGGGGTTTAAATGTAATGAATTGGTAGACTTGATTCTGATCTATACAATTCAAAATAAGCTCGATAGCAATATGCGTACTCAGTGGGAATTGAAAACGGAAAAGGGAGAATTTCCAACCTTTGCGGAATTTTCGGCTTTTTTGGAAAATCACGCGAGAAGTTTTCAAAATGTAAATGATTCGTGTTTCAAAGTAGAAACAACTAGTAAAGGTGATTTCAAACCTCAAAAAAGGACCACCTTTTGTAATACTGCGTTAGCTTCGAAACTACCAGTTTGCATCATTTGTAAAAACTCGCATGCATTGTACAGATGTCCAGATTTCCTAAGGATGTCATTGGATGAACGATGGGAATTTGTCAAAACTAATAAGCTTTGCATTAATTGTCTAAGAAGTAATCATTTGGCCTCAAAATGCTTAATTACTATTAGGTGTAAGTCAGAAAATTGTAATAAAAATCATCACACCCTTCTCCATCGTCCAAAACCTATTCAAAATGTTCAAACTGCTAGTAATTCAAATCAGGTAAACGAAGTGGAAAGTCCATGCCTTGTTAACAATATACAAGCAGTGACAACGTTGTTAAGCAACTGCATTGATCAAAATCAAATCTTCAAATGAGGACTTAATTACTTGTCGTGCACTGATAGATAGTGGCTCGCAGAGGTGCATGATTTCTTCCACATTAGCAACAAGACTTAATTTGAAGGTGATAAATACAAATCACATTATTCGAGGAATCACTAATTCTGTTGCAGAAACATCCTTGAAAGAGACTAATATGACGATATATTCACACTCCTGTGACGAATCATTTGAGATGAATGCTCTGGTCGTCAAAAACATTACCATGAACCTACCCAATTTTCGGATGGAAGTCACCAAGTGGCCTCATTTGGAGGAACTTGTCCTTGCTGATCCGAACTTTCACATCTCATCTCCTATTGAAGTTTTGATTGGAGCAGACTTATTCGTTCAAATTATTTCTGGTTAGAAAAGCATTGGCCCAAAGTTAACGCCTTGTGCTATGAAATCTAAGCTAAGATGGTTGCTATCTGGCCCCATCTATTCAATACCAGTAAGGGAAGAGATTTTCAGTTGTCATTCTATAATCGACAGCGAACTCAATTCGTCACTACAAAAATTTTGGCAAATGGAATCAGTTCCAGAATCATCAGTCATTGACCCAGTAAATGACAATTTTCAAAAAAGTGTGAAGCGAGACTGTACTGGAAGGTACGTTGTGAACTTACCATTCAAATCTATTCCGGTTCTCGGCGATTCCAAATTTCAAGCTTTGAAGCGCTTCCAATATTTAGAAGCAAAATTCAGAAAGAACCCAGAATTCAAAACGAAGTACTGTAAATTCATGAAAGAATACCTCTCACTAAACCATATGGAAATAGTCCCAGAAGATGAAGAAGAGGTTCTAAATCAAACTTTCCTACCTCATCACGGTGTTTTAAGAGAGGAAAGCCTAACAACAAAGTTTCATGTTGTTTTCGATGCATCCAGTAAAGATTCAAGTGGAAATTCCCTAAATGATTTCCTTGAGGTCGGTCCTAAGCTACTCCCAGAGATATTCAAGATCCTTATAAACTTTCGATCATATCGAATAGCCTTGTCAGCAGACGTCGAGAAAATGTTCCGCCAGATTCTGGTAACTGCTTCCCACAGAGATTACCAAAGAAAAATTTGGAGATTTCAAGAGCAACAACCGATCTCCACATATCGTTTGCGCACTGTCACCTACGGGACAGCTCGTGCTCCTTACTTGGCGATTAAAACTCTCCATAAACTCGCTGAAGACTCCCAGACAGAAAATCTCCGCATTTCTAAGATAATTAGGGAGAACTTCTACATCGATGATCTCTTGTGTGGCGCTTCTTCGCCCGAGGAGGCATCAAGACTCGTCTACGAAATAAATCAGATTATGGAAAGTGGCGGATTTACACTGACAAATTGGGCTTCAAACTGTCCAGAAGCAATTGAACATGTAACAGAAGAAAGAAGACTCATCCATTCAAACGGGAAAATTGAAAATGAACAAGACACGATACAGCTACACATAGCGAGAACAACAGAAGTTAAAACAAAGCGAGATTTGCTCTCGTTTATTGCGAGAACATTCAATCCGTTAGGTCTATTGTCACCATCTACAGTCATACTCAAAATCTTAATGCAAGAACTTTGGAAAGATAAGTTGTCTTGGGAAGATGAAATACCTCCAGAAATTTTGAAGGTATGGGAAAGTTTTCTAAATCAAATTGATTGTCTGAAAGCCATTAGAATTCCGAGGTTTATAAGTATGGATGAAAGCGCAACTACTCAAATTCAGTTGCATGGATTTGCTGATGCATCGCTGAAGGCATATGCAGCAGTCCTCTATCTGGTAAAACTAAGTCCTTTTTGGTAATACCTCTCATCTCTTAGCTGCAAAGACAAAGGTGGCTCCATTATCTATGGTCACTTTCCCTAGGCTTGAACTTTTAGCAGCATTATTATTATCACAGCTTACCTTGGCAGTGATGGATTCTCTACCTATTAACCTTGAAGATGTCCATCTTTGGTTAGATTCTCAAATTGCCCTATGTTGGATTCATTCCCCACCACTGAAGGGTAACCAATTCGTATCCAATCGCGTGCACAAAATCAAATCTCTAGTTCCAAAGGCTCAGTGGCACCACGTTACAGGAAAGTGGAATCCGGCAGATTGCGCTTCCAGAGGAAACCTTCCTGAAAAATTGCTTCATCATGATCTTTGGTGGTCTGGCCCGTCCAGATTGTGGGATAATTCTTCTTATCATCCCTTTAGTCAAGATTCATTCTCTGATGGAGCCGAAGAGGTGTTGGTCCATACCGCGGTAGAGAAAGAGATTCCTGAATTTCTGCTTAAGTTCTCATCATACACCAAATTGATAAATGTCATCGCCTATTGTTTAAGATTCATGCACAACTGTAGACACCCTAATGAACGCCTCACTGAACACTTGACTGCCAATGAAATCAAGTCTTCTCGCCTGCTCATAGTTAGACTGTTGCAGACGAAGGAATTTTCAAACGAGATTAAATTACTCCAAAAGAAATCACCATTGCCTACTTCAAGCAAGTTGTTGACTCTTAATGTTTTTCTCGACGAATCAAACATCCTTAGAGTAGGCGGAAGACTGTTCAGACAACAAAATCTGACTCATGATCAAAAATGTCCAATATTGCTACCCAAGGAAAACCTAATTACGGATTTGATCATTGAGTATTACCATCAGAAGCATTTTCATGCAGGGCCACAGTTAACGTTAGCTCTCATACTTCAAAAATTTTGGTTTACGAGCGGACGATCCAAGGTGAGGCAAGTGATACACCGATGTATTCTTTGCAAAAAATTGCGTGATGCATCCTGACAGCAGATTATGGCCGATTTACCATCTGAAAGAATCAAACCATCACGTTGTTTTCAGAAAATAGGAATTGATTTCTGTGGACCAGTCACAACCAAACCAAATCTCACCAGAAGTAAAACCAAAATGAAATCATACATATGTGTTATCATCTGCATGTGTACTTAAGCTTTGCACTTAGAGGCTGTATCCGATCTTTCAACTCAAGCTCTACTCGCGTACTTGAAACGTTTCATCAGCCGTAGAGGCTTACCCTCGGATATTTATTCCGACAACGGAAAGAACTTTGTAGGACTTTCCAATGAGTTTAAAACTTTGTACTGCAAATTGAAATCCGAAGAAATAATGCATTGTTCATCCTTTCATGAGATAAATTGGCATTTTATCCCACCATATTCACTGAACTTCGGAGGCATCTGGGAATCAGCCGTGAAAAGCGCTAAACACTTACTAGTGAAAGCCAGTAAATCTGCAGTTCTCAATTTCGAAGAACTGTCAACCTTTCTTTGTCAAATTGAGTCATGTTTGAACTCTCGACCATTAGTGCCTATGTCTTCTGACCCTTCGGAGTTAAGTGCTCTCACACCAGGGCATTTCATAATCGGCAGCTCTTTGCTGGACATTCCTGAAACTCCAAATTGCACCATCACTTTAAGTGACAAATGGAAACTTTTGCAAAAAATGTGACTTGAATTCTGGGACCGATGGTCTAGGGATTACTTAAATCAACTCCAGCAAAGACCAAAGTCTTGGAGCCTCCAACGTCAGAATCTTCAGATTGGAGATTTGGTGGCAATCCATGAGCCACAACGTCCTCCATTAAAGTGGCTTCTTGGACGTGTGATTCAGTGTTTCCCAGGAGCAGATGGCTGTGTAAGAGTTGTTTCCATGAAAACTGCTTCTGGTGATATCAAAGTCACTGTGCTACAGCCCGCCCCGGAGGCTGTTCCGTCTAGCATCAAAATCGTTTATAGGTGACAGCACTGATCCAGTAATTTCTTATTTTTGTAACGTTGTGTGGCAACATTCATTTTTTGTTAAAGAGAAATCTGTTGTACGTGTAGCTAGTAGAGGATGAAAAGAAATGGCTCTTGCTTAATATCTCTGTTTTTTGATGTATTCTGAAAGTTTAAAGGTTTGGTTGATATCTGGGAAGTGAAAATTATTCATCATTCATATGTAAGTCAAATCATAATTCATTCTTTATGCTATTGGGATTATGATTTTACCAGTGTTGACCCATCCCTCATATTCAACTGTATTCTATTAAATGTGAAAGTATATTCTATTTGTTATTATTTTGTTTTAAAGTCAAAATAAAATCTTTAAATTTCATTACAGTCCACTAAATGTATAAATCTCACAAAAGGTTATAAAATTTATATCACAAGAAAGATCTTAAAAGTTCCTTTAAAATAAAATCTTTTTCGAATCTTTACCTCCATTTTCTTATTTTTAGTGAATTTTAAAGATTAATTTTTAGAATTTAATTTATTAAATGCTGATCACGTGATTTCTTTTGAGGTGCTTTAAATAAATTTATCGTCACGTGCATAACAACTATTTAGACAAAAAAAAATTTTTTTCCTTGCTGATGCGGCAGACGATTGGACATTATTCTGTCTATAAAAATATCCCTTACGATTTTTTCATAAATATATATATTTTTTTCTACATCAATTGTATATATTTATCGTCGTATTTATTATAAATATATATATATATATATATGTATATATATATATTTTTTTGGCATTAATTGCATACATTGACCGTATGTATATATATATATATATATATGTGTGTGTGTGTGTGTGTGTAATGGAAATGGAATAAACTTGGCGTTGGAGCATCAGGAACCGGTAAACGCAGTGTCCAAGGCCATCTTGCTGTAGTCGTACCATAGGCGATGAAGGCAAATGGCGAGTCACAGATATCCAAACCGTTGGTGTAATAATCTTTTTTATTGTTGGATTGTTTCCTCTAAGCGGACTTACAGTTTGTTATTAATACAGCTTATGTTCATTACAGGACTATCATAGTTGAGAACAGGCATATTGCTGGAGGAACAGAACATGAAATATATAAAAACCGCAGCGCAATTTACGACATGTTACCAGGACGGAGAGCAGATACCCAAGACCCGCGAAAACCCTAGTTCTATTCCTTGAGTACAGGCACGCTGAACTTTAATTGGTTAGAATTAGCACCTTACTATAACGCGTCATATGGGGTGATCGTTCAAAAGTTCTACAAGATTCGAAATTATATAAGATGTAGGCGCGTGGCTTGCTTTAGGGGAATACTAATAGATTAATTTATTATTTAAGTCAAATTGAGGGATAATGTTTTGTTGCGATAGGACAAAGTTAATGAAGGAAAACGATTGAAATTTGTTTCATATATATATATATATATATATATATACAACATAGGACAACACACATACCCACACACAAAAGTTGCACTAGTCTTTTCCTTTTTCTCTATAGTAGATAAAAAGGGAATTCATTATATAAATGAATTACGACTATCCAAGAAAAATTAAACAATTCGTGCTTGCTTTTAATTATCAGTAGAAAGTTGACATACTTTTTGACATCAAAATTACTTTTAAGGTTATTACGAGACGATGTTAATTATGTATGAAAACAACCCCCTTCATGCATCCTTCGTAAAGAATGTGCTTTTAAAATAAACACGAAAGGATACGTTTTTTAAAATTTATTGTTTGTATATATATTTATTTATTTGTAAAGAAGAAAACCCGATAAAACCCACTTACATATACTTATGCATGTTTAGATAATCTGCATGAAATGCATGAATATCTACGACTTTGCTTCTAAATTATCAAAATAATTTTGAAGTGCTAACACTAATCCTCTAAAACAAATGTACCTCTGAGATTTACATCCTAGATAATTGCAACCTGAGAACTGATGTAGGGAAGTATTAAAAGTTAAAATTCATGACGGTTCTGAGTATGACCAGTGGAAGAGCTAAAATAGATTTCAGCATTTGTTCCTTTCGCCAGAATTCCTCTGCTCGCAAAATAGTCTATTATGTCTTCGTTTCCTTCGTAAACACATTGAATAAATTATCTATGAATCAATTTCTTATGACTGCTTAGACTGCTTTTATAAACTACTGAATTTGACTTTAGGGTAAAAATCCTATACTTTAACATATATGTAAAGCTTATGCATGTACTAACATTTTAAAGGTTTTTAAAAGACTATATTATACTACAATAAAGTATACATTTAAAAGAAAGTATGGAATTTCATTTCTACATAAATATTGCAACATATTTTGTGCTCCCTTTGTCCCAATTTCAGCATGCGTGTGGTCGTAAGCAATTATACTGAGTTATTTTGAATGTCAAAAGATCCTTATTGGAAGGTTAATCCTGTTTGTGTGTGTTTTTTTTTTTCCAGTTTTGAGA
Source organism: Dolomedes plantarius (assembly GCA_907164885.2). Lineage (NCBI taxonomy): Eukaryota > Metazoa > Arthropoda > Arachnida > Araneae > Dolomedidae > Dolomedes > Dolomedes plantarius. Next base: position 63,240,851 of record OU015497.1, on the reverse strand, counting down.
GGAGGATTCATCTCTGTTAACTGAACATTTATTTAGCGAAGACTGCTTATGTTTCCAGCATAAGCAGTCGTCTCTTAATAAAAGTTCGTGTGTGCGGGCGTAAGCAGCATTGCAAATATTCTGAATTTGTTGAATGTTAAATGTTTGTTATTAAAAGGTTAAACGCGATTGTGTTGTTTTCCTGCTTTGTGGAGGATTTATCTCCTTAAACTAAACATTTATTTAGGGACGATTGCATATGTTTTGAGCATATGCAGTCGCTTCTTAATAAATGTTCGTGCGTGTGTGCCTAAGCAAGCATTGCAATTTTCCTGAGTTCATTGAAATTTTGGAAATATTACACAAGATTGTGTTGTTTTCCTGATATGGGGACGATTTATCTTCGTAAATTGAACACTTATTAAGAGACGACTGATACGTGTTTCAGCATAATAGTAATTTAGAGGTAATTACTTAGAGCTAATTACTTAGAGGTAATTACTTAGAGCACTTTTATAGCAAAGAAATATTCGTTGTACTTTTGTATTTTGTATCTTAATACCAATTTATTCTAGTTTTATTTGTAATCTTTGAGCATTTTTTTTCAAACTATTAAAAGCGGAAATTAAAGGGGTTTTATATTTATAAATACAGACCACTTTTTAAGTATTTATGTTGTAAAATACGATAATTACACAAATTAATATGCTAATTAAGCATTTATTCGTATTTCCAAATTCAACAACAAGATGTTTTTTTAAACCGTTGAAAATAAGCTGCTTAATTGAGGGAATGATAGTAAAAACAGTTTCTTTTTTCACTGGGGAATACACCAGAGTAAAAGTACAACATCTTAATTTTTTTAAAAAGTATATTGTATGTAGTTACGAATTAGAAAGGAAAACCATAATTTGATAATTCAGTAGCAAAGTAAATAACGATGTCACTTGGAAATTTTATGATTCTCTGTAAAACTAGATTTGTTTTGAATTTAAAAAAGGTTTTGAAGAACCTAATTAAGGGACGAAATAAAAAAGAATGTTTGCAAAGAAAACTGGCAGAAGGTACTTTATTAGATTGCATATTTGATTAGGCCGAATTTAGAAACTTACATTTAAAAGAGAAATAAAATATTTTGCTTCATGTTCAAGAAGAAAACGTTCTAGATAGGAAAATACACTGAAAGAAAATACGTTGGAATAAGTTTTATGTTTAATTATCGTGGCAAATTTTCTTTATATATATTATTTCTTCAGCTTTTGACTTGAATTTTTTTCGAATACGTTACAATTTATTTTGTGCAAAGGATTTAGGCAATATATTATAACGGGATTACTTTTTTTTACTGTTTATCAGTTTCTCATTAGCCTTACTATAAAAATAAAGTAACATCATCACTGTATTACATTTAAATATGTCTGAATTCCATACGTGAATAGTTAGAAATCAGTGAGATAGACCATAGAATTTATAATTCGCATATATATATATATATATATATATATTCTTTTCCCTTTTCAATGCAGTAGGTGAAAAGGGAACTTTATTTGATGAATAAATTTAGACTGCCGAAATAAAAGACGAAAAATTTCATGTATAATTTTAATATCTCATTAACCTGTCTCTAAGAAAATAAACTATCATCATCACTACTTATTATTTAAATTAGTACGAGCTTCCAACATGAATAGTTGAAAATCAGTGAGCTAGACCAGTGGAGCGCAAACTGTTTGCTAGAGCAACCCACTTTTTTTTTAAAAAAGGAATTCACTCGACCCCAACAATTTTTTATTTATTGTAGCAATATATTATTCTGTTATATTAGATAAATATTAACAAAAAAAAGGAAACGAAATGAGCGAATATTGACAAACTATTTTAAAAATCAATAAACTGTAGATTTTTGGTCTATATATTTAAAAGTTCTATATGGCGGCCAAAATGTTTCCGAAAAAAAAGCAGCCGTTTTGAGGGGTAGCCGTCGAAAACAGGTTTCTTCCCTAGCATCGGCACTATGGAGTCTTTAATCAGTTCTCAACAAAATATATCCGTTTAGATAGGGTGGGGGCAGATAGAGAAGTTTCACGGAAATTACTTTCATAATAACTATAAAAAATGCCTAACTTATTTTTTGCCTTTGTTTTTTTCCAAATCTCTGTGTCAAAAAAATCCTATTTAAATATTAATAAGCATTTTTACTTCAGTTAGATAAATATAGAAAAAAATATAAAAAAGCCTGATTTCGAATTGTAAAACTTCCCATTTAAACATCGAAAATTATAAATTTCATTTACTTATATAAAACTGAAATTTATATAATTAAAAATTCAGGTAGTCTCTTCTAGCGAAGCTACCACGGGTTATAAACGTAGGATTACTTATCGGTGCTTACCTCTTTTGTATGTATATATGTATGCTTGTGTTATGTACATATGTATCTATATATATTAACGTATGCAGGGCCGTGCTTAGGGGTGGGAAAACTGGGCAACCGCCCAGGGCAGCAAGAAATTCAGGGCCACCATTTTTATTTCTCATCGCAACAGTTTTCTAAATGTTACGGGTTTTTTAAGAAATCCCTCATTTTTCGCGGTTTCTATAATTAAACTTATAAAAAAAAAATGCATGTTTCGATATTTTGAAAAGAATCGTAGAAAGAATCTTAATTGACAAACTACCCTCTTGGTTCGAAAAATTTCTCAGTTAGAAAAACATGATTTATCTTCAAATCAGTTATAGTAAAACCTTGATTATCAATCCTTGTTTTCAATATCAGTTTCTACTATTTGTCAGTCACTACATACAGTTATTTGAAGAACTATAAACCGTTTTCCTGGAATCTGTCCGTTTTCACGGAATAGCTGCAAGGTGAGAAAAACGTGAACATATCTTTGTGAACTCATACTAATACCATTTGGTCAAATGTTTGGTCTATTCAAAGCAAACAATAGACAACACATTCCTCCAGGGAGTGTAAGACAAGTAAGTAAATGCGCTCCAAACCTGTTGGGAAGAAAGGGGTCTGAAGGCTGAAGGAGTGAGGTAAACAAAAAATGGCGTTTACTTGTTCTCTCTATAATTATAATGTATTTTATTTCCCACTTCTCGAAAAATTGAAAATATTACAAAGCAGGTACAATCAGTATGCTTTGAATACGGATTTTAAGCCTGCCCTCTTCGGCACTTATTTCTAATGAAAAATATATTTCATCATCTTTGGAATTTTCACTTATAATAGACAATGTTACTACTCAGAAAGCAAGAAAAATTACTTTATAACCAACAAATTCATACATGTAAGTATTTGTTTTTAACAATTTACATTTTCTAAATCATGTAAATGATTTTTCTATTGTTTCATTATTCATACAAATTGATCAATTTTATATTTTAGTGGAGCAGTTGTAATTTCATGTATAATTTTATTTTACGTAGTTAGAGTGTAAGTTTTTTAGTATCGAAACGTAATGCATTAAAAGTAATAATTAGTAAAATCAGTAGTGGATACATTTTTTTTTCGGGGGTGGGGGACGGGGTTGTCTTACAAGATCCATTACTCAGTACTTAGAGAAATTTGATTGCCAGTAAATGTGTTTCTCCCAGGGCCGCTAAAACACCAAGCACGCCCCTGAACGTATGTATATATATATACATATATGTAAGTCAAAATTTCGACGCATTTTGGTACTTTTCTGTGTAACTGTTTACTGCTTGCCCAAGCGGTACAGACTGGGTTTGGTGCGCTGCCAAAATTATAACTCATGAGGTGCGGATGGATGGTTTTAGCGTCTGAAATTTTGCTTTCCGGAGAACCGTTATTGAGGAACATAATCCTACATTAAAAAAAAGAAAGACGATGGTGAACCTAGAGATAAGAAAGGACTTGTTCAATATTTTGTGAAATACATATGAGTTCTTATTTTAATCATATTTTGATTTCATTCTTCATCGTAGTTTTATTTTTATAGCTATCCATTTGATAACCGAGTCTTGCACAGATAGATAGAAGCGAATGGGATCAATGTAAGTAAGCCTAACAGGACTGTTTGCCACATTTTTAATCAACACCATATCATATATTTTAACACAAATAAAAATAAAAATGCTATGTAATCGAAAATTTAAAGCATATTTTGAATTTAAATAATTTTTTATAATATATATTTACTTCAAATTATCCGCGACCTCCAACATATTTTGCAATCCCTCTGTTGGTACCGACCTATAATTTGCATCCCACTGAGAATGACTATTCCTGCAATATGTATTTCACATAAAATTACTGAAATTTTTAGAAATAGTTGTCTTATTACTGTTATAGACTCTGTTATTAAGATAACTAAGTTTTTAATATCGGTAAATGAATACATATAATATTAGTAGTAGTAAAAGTTAAAAATAATAGTATTTGTGATAAGATCTGTTGCAAAAATAATATTAATTAGTAGTTTAATTACAGCTAGTATTAGTTCCGTCTTCCATTTTAGCTCTCATTATTATTGGATATAATATTACTGAAATAAAAAGAAAAAAAAATAATTGTAAAACTTCTGCATATCATATTTATAATAAATCTCATTTTAACAATTATTATTATCACCATCATTAAAAAAGGTACAAGAGTTTATTGTAGTTAAAAAAGGTGCCGGTATAGAAAAAAATGAATTTTCATTTATCTTAAAAATACTGTAGTTGAAAAGCAACTGAGATAATACAGAATTTAAATTAGCAATTTTAAATTTTAAATCATGTTTATATAAATAAGCATTTCAAATCATTGAGAATTAGATCAGGAAGTCACCATGTACAGTTCTAATTTAAAACTGATGTCAAATAGAGATAAAGAAATTAAAAATGATGGTGCATCAATTGTTTGTAATATACAGATCATCGAAAAAAGATGTCCGTGATTTCAGTTGTAGACACCGGACACAATAATCAACCGATCGTATTTTGCCTTGCAGCAGATGGTATGGTGACTCTGGAAGTTTTATCTTTCCATGTCATGGTGACCATGACTGCACTGAGGGCATGCGCCGACGCTGTGACGTCATACTCTCTCTTTCATGGGTTTTGACGTTGGATAGGAAGGACGGTCCAATTTTTTGGCCACCAAGAGGCCCCGAATCGACTCCTCTAGACTTTTTTCAATGGGGTTTACCTGGAAAATACAGTATGCTCTGAGAAGATCCATGACAACGCCATCTATTGGATAGAATCACTGCTGCAATAGCTACAGTGATTCCTGCCATGCTTGGACGGCGATCGACTATCACCTAGATAAGTGCCGAGCGACGAGGGGTGCTCAAATCGAAACCTACTAGGTAATGTCCAAAACTTGATTCCTTTCTGTATCTTTTGGTGAAATCACCATGAGTTCTTTTGTATATAGTTCTTTATTTCACATGCAATTACGGACACTGTTTTCGAAGGCCCTGTATAATACCCAATATTGAAATCAGATGGTTCTTATATGGCCATTAGTATATTGCATATTATGATTTATAATTAACACTTTATCCTTATATGCATTAACAGCCTCCTTTGCCTTGGTATTACTTGACAGGCTTATAATCATAATTCAAATAAATGTAGCAAAATTACACATTGCTATTTCGAGTTTTGATTAATATTAACATTTGAGAAAGTCATGCATAAACATTATAACTAAATAATTAGGGAGAGTGTTACTATGAAGCGTAATCATGAACTACGCCGGTCATTGTCAATGCAAAAATCATTTCCATGAAGTGAATATTGTGTTTTAAGAGGTGAAGCTCTTCATAGTTCGTTCATTTATGCAAGTCCTTCCATATCTGTTCCTTTTCAATAAATTTGCAAATAAAGATCTTTGTTTTAAGGCCTCATTCTCAACCTTTGTAAAGGGATCATTCCTCTAAGAACTTAGAATCTGAATAGTAATCCGTATGAATACATTAAATTTTTAACCACTGGTGCATTCTTGCTACCACCGACTCTCTAAAAGTAGTGGAAGCTGAAGATCTCTCTCGAATGACTGTGTTACCTCCCAGCATATGGGTATTTGTCCTTTTAGAACCCAAGATTCATTTTCTGGTCAGCTTACCTAAATTAAGTCTCAACTTCACATGAGTTGGAAGTTTCTCATTTATAAAATGCTCTTGCAGAGCATCCTTCCCTGACATCTCTTTCATTTCTGCCATTGTTGCTAACTCTCACTCAAATGTCAACTTGTATAAAATCCTTTTTAAGACTTCTTTCTCGTGAACCATTTTTCAACCTCATTCTCTCTTAAGCTTATATTTCTAACTTATTGTTTTCTCTGCCATCCAGACCTTTATTTCATTTTCGCCGATGTATTTCTTTCTATACCTAACGTAAATTTTTTTTCTCTAAATTATCTTGGAGGTCTGCTTTACTAAACAGCAGATAATTTTTCTTGTACCTCATCTCGCGTTTGTCATGTGTTCCACCCACTATTCACCTATTTGGGCCGCTTCCAAATTTGTGTATCCGCCCATGCATGGTGATTACCTTAATTTTTGGTGATATAAAATTGCTTCTCTACTCATATTTGAAACTCCCAAACCATGGCACCATATTCTTTGTTTTGTTTAAAACCTTTATATATATATATATATATATATATAGTACTACCATTCGGCAATTTTATATTCATTAAAATTTTTTTCGTAGGGAGCTTTACATTTCGTAGGAGGCCATTCATAAATTGATATCAAGTAAGAGTTCAACACTTTGACAACATAACAAAAGAAGTTCTTAAGCTAGAGGTTCATCACGGGTATTTCTTGAAATTCGTTGGGATTTTTTCTCTTTAAAATATTTTAATTTATTAGAATTTATAAAAATAATAATTTATTTAACTATCATAATTATTTTTTTTATAATTCATGTATAGCAAAAATCATTATTTAAAAATCTTATACTACTATTAATTGTAATGTAACTGTCGGTTTTAGATCTAGTTGCCCAAGGTAGCCTAGTTGTAGCGCGTTGGACTTGGAACAAGGATTGCTTATTTCGAATCCCACCAAACGCCATTAAATGCCTTCATGTCTAGGAGGGATAGATTCACGTTAACTCTATAGAGTGGAAAGTCCTTCTATGATATATGAACGGGTGGGAGAAAGTGCGATCAAATTGCAAATGTCTTCGTTGACCTCGCATGGATACACCGCAATTGTTTCAGTTCTATAGCTTCAATAATATTGTGTGTGGTATTTTATACAATTAATTTGTAATAAACATTTTAAAATGTAAGAAATGCTTAAAATGGAAACCGCAACTAGGAAAGTTGAAATACGAAAGAAATTAGTCTATAACCCTTTCAGGCTCAGTAATCCCAAACGCAACGAAACATTCAATATTTCAAAGCGGAGTATTACAACATATTACTAATAATGTTTTTTTCCTTACTTGGAGCAAATATACTTTTATGTTTATTCTTTAACCGTATCTTTTATTTTTTACCACTACGTAATTACCTATCTTTTTTACGGAATATATGTTGAAAATCGCAAACCTTTTTATTGTTAAATTGTAGTTATTGCTGAATTACATAGACATTAATTTTGATAAATTTTCCAAAATGAATATATATATATATATATATATATATATATATATATATATATATATATATATATACAGGGAGATTCAAAATGAATATAACGATTGAAAACGGCTATAACTATTTAATCGAAGAGAATTTATCGATAAGAATTACACAGAATGTCTGGCAAGAGCAGCGAGCCAGTGATCTGAACGTCTCTGGTTCAATGCTCGTCGGTGCAAATCTACCGCCGTGTTCACTAATGGTGACCGGGGCACGTAAAAAAAGGCGTGGCTACAATGTCCTCTATGTTCTCAAATTTACCTCTGGAGGTGCGGGGTTAAGTGTTTCGGTCTCGTCACTTGACTCGGTTCAAAATTACGGGACCGATCATTTAGCCAAGTCGGACTCCGACCCTTGTGGTGCTAATTCAAAACAGGAACCGCACCTTTATCGCCCATAGCCTTCGGTACTTGATCTGATCGTTACCGTCGGTCAAGGGGCATATGTAACAACAACAGCAACACAGAATGGAAAAGGAAGATCAAAATTTTTTTTGCATCTATATATATAAAAGGCAATGTGCGTATATTTGTCCTCTATAGACTAAAAAACTACTGGACCGATTTACACGCGGTTTTTTGCAAAATGATCCGTGTTGTCCCGAAAAGGTTTAAAGATATTGAAATCTTCGATCTGACCAGTAGAAAAAAAGTTTAAAATATTTTTCGTTCGATGTCTGTTGAAATATTATCTAGGAACCTTGCACTTTCAAACAAAACATACGGATGGCAGCACCTAACAACCCTTGATAGCCACCCCTCTTATGTAGATGTTCAACATTCCTGTGAGGGAGGCGAGGGGTAATGACCCCCAGGTAGGTCATGACCCTCGAGTCTTGAAGGAGGGAGAGTGTTTTCTGACACCCCACGTAAGAAGACATGTTTTCTGTAAGCTTTGTATGTTACCAAGAGAAACAGCTACTTAAAAATCAATATAATACTGTTATAGATCAAGATGAAGCAGTATATCAGTGGTGCACCCAGGGGGTAGGCAAAAAGAACCTCCCCCCCCCAATGAAATAAAAATTGCATTATGAATATTGAATTTGCATTATAAATATTTTTATCCTTTCAACTCGCCCCCCAAGATTAAATCCTGGGTACGCCACGTAAGTAAATTACACAACTGAATTATTAAATTCACTTGATTTATCTGAAGGTTTGTGTTCCTATCATTCTTCTTAGAAACATTGCAATGGTACCAGATTGGCAGTCAAGTGATTATTAAGCAATGTAATCAAAGCAACAATTTTAAGTGGTAAATTCAAAGGAGAGGATGTGCTAATACTACGTATATCAATGATACCAACAAATATGCAATTCCAATTCAAATGATTGCAATTTCCAATTAAACTGGCTTTTGGAATAACGATAATCAAATCACAAGGCGGGCATTGCAAGTATGTGGATTGAATTTGGAGAATCCCTGTTTTCCTGATGGACTACGTTGCATGCTCCCGTGAAGGAAAACCAAGGGTTTGTTTATGCGCCAAATGGAATCACCAAAAACATTGCATATACAAGAGCATTGCAATGAACTTAAAATTTAATAAAAGAGTAATCACAAGTTATGTAATCCGAAACATAAAAATTATAATGTGTATGCAAATATCTACTTTCAACTAAATACAATAATCGATATCAAACTTTCAATTGGGTTCGTTTTATCTACATATATATAAACTCAAATCTAGCAATAGCGAAGCATTGCTGGGTCAGCTAGTAATTTATAAATGTTCTACGTGACTCTCCTTGGTCACACGGACAACATCCAAGCGGTAGTCCATTTCACGCCATACATTCTGAGGAATATGTGGTGTCACCAACGCAAGAGCATTATAAGTGCGCATTCTGAGTTCTAGAATTTTTTACGGCAAAAGTAGCACATACACAAGGTCTTCCTCATAACCCCGTAGAAAGAAATCGCAGGGTGTCAAGTCCGGAGATCTAGGTGGCCAAGAGCAGTCCGCATCGTCGACATCTCCAATTCGACCGAGCCAACGCTTTGGAATATGTTTGTTTAAAAATGTGCTAACCTCTATACCCCAATGTGCTTGGCCACCTAGATCTCCGGACTTGACACCCTGCGATTTCTTTCTACGGGGTTATGAGAAAGACCTTGTGTAAGTTCTTCCTTTGCCGTAAGCAATTCCAGAACTCAAAATGCGCATTTCTAATGCGCTTGCGTTGGTGACTCCACATATTCTTCAGAATGTATGGCGTGAAATGGACTACCGCTTAGATATTGTCCGTGTGACCAAGGGGAGTCGCACAGAACATTTATAAAGTATATAAATAAAATTTTGAACTTCCTTTTACATTATGTGTAATGCTTATCAATAAATTATTTTCGATTAAATAGTTATAGCCGTTTGTAATAGCTATATTCATTTTGAACCACCCTGTATATATATAAGAAAACATTTAGTTAAAATAAATAAAAGAAGTATTCGACATATATGGAGCAATGCACACAAATGGCCAGAGAGGGGTTGTGACCCCTCTTCCCTGGTTGAACATGTTTTCATGCCAATGCGAACACTCCCACTGGACCATGGCATCGCGAGACCATAAGACTCGATGAAAGAGCTTATCTAAATAAACTGCAGAAAAAGAGCTGTATAAAAGAGTAAATTTTATTACCTAATAAAATCTATAAGATGTTAAAAATAGCTATGTACAAGAGTTATTATTTTTTAAATCAATCATGTATATCATGATGATTTTTTTAAAGAATCATAATATACATGATTCTTTATTTTTTTTTAAATTTCTCAAAAAATATTATGAACCTCTGCTCTAGACTCTGCAATTTAAAAAAAAATGTGCTTTGTAAATATAATGACTTTATAACATGAGATAAATTTTAGTATTTTACTTTTATGAATTTATAATATTTCTAATTTAGACTGAAAAAAATCTGTCTTTCTGGAATTATTTTGAATATGACGCCTATTCTTTTTGGTCGACTTCAGGTTCAGGGGAGAAATAAATTGCTGTAACAACAAAAGCATAAATTTAATCATTTTACTTGAGTGTCTCTTTTGAAATTCAAATAAAAAGAATATCATATTCTCAGGTGCACAAAAAAACGGAGGACACAGGGGATAAGTAAAAAGCTTTGAAGTAAATTCCCAAAAGCCATGGACAAAGTTTCTCATTTTTTCAGTGCCCTATTCTTATTTGTTTGGGAAAAATGTATTTCAACACAGCTCCAGGTAAACAAATAAAAGCTCTGAAAGTGCCGTTCATAGAAATTATTCTTGCTTTTGATGAATACAAAGACAGATTTTGCCGTAGAGGAGCATCTTTATTCATTAACATTTTTCCCAAGGTATGATTGTAAATTCTCTTTCACTGGGCAAATATAATTAATATATAAGATATATTTTTGTTTGTATTGCATTAGAGATTTATGTTAAAGTAATGCATTTTAATCATAGAACAATACTGCTTTTTCTTATATAAAGGTGAATAAACTATTTTAAATTGTTAGCTTAAGAATCATTTATATTTACTAAGTTTTTACTAATACAATGCACATAATATTTTTGTGTTTAAGTATGTATTCCTTTCAAACTGATGTACAGACATTGGGTATCTCATTTAATCCGTAAAAATAATTTTAAAAATTATGTTTGATTTCCAATTTTTCCTTTTCAAATAATACGAATGAACCAAACTATAGGTTTCGAAATGACTAAAAATTTGGGTATATTTTTCTATAATGAAAACGTGTTTTTTTCTTTTTCATTGTAGGGATTACAAATACTAGTTTCTATTGCTGCCACATACCTTTTATATTTATTACATTTAAAACGGCGTTTTGATTACATAACATAGGCAAAAGCATAGTTAACTTTAGACGCTCCTGGGAGCTAGAAATCCATATCCTACGTATTCAATGTGGAATGTATCATGATTACCGTTCTCTAAAATTGATTATAATACTACTGAGTATGTGTGTGAAAAAAAGGAATTAAATTTAATTAAATTACAAATAGTTTAAAAAGTTTAGGTTGGTAGGTAATGTAGGAATAACTGGGGGTATAGAGAAAAGATTATAAAACAGAGAGAAGATTTTGGAAAAAAATATTTAACCTGAGACAATCGAGGAAGATTCAAAACGTAAGGATGGTGGGACAGAGATCCAACGAGAACGAAGCAGTGAATTCTTCGAAGAGAGCTAATGAGATATGAGTCAGTGGGTGGAGCAACAGGAATGGAGCTGTTTCGGAAACCAGAAGTAGTCAAGCGAGTGGGGGTTTTAAGCAAGGGGAGGGAAATGAAGTTAGCTGTTGTGAATGGGAACAAGCGCAGGGTTTATTGTCAGTGTGCACTTAGGCTGCCTGGGAAGTTCTCTAGGTTCATAATCTGGGAGGTTAATTAGGTCTTCATTATTTACTGCATATAGGATATCATAAAAGGGTTTTGATTGCTTTTTAATCTATTACTATGAAATGAAAGAAATAAAAAGTGAGGAATTTTAATAAAAAATTTATCATAATTCTTTTTAATTATAATACATCAACAAAAATTTTGCTAAACACAACGGGATTTATTGTCATAAAAACACAAGTAGCGTAATTTATAGCAGATTTAAAGAAAAACAACACCCGTTGCGAAAATTAAAAACTAGAAACTAGTTTAAATAAAAATGAACTGTTGCCAGAACACATAAACATAGTACTAGTGGTATCAGCTAGTTCCAATTATTTCTATACTATTATTTTAGACGGAAGAGTACGTCTTATACACAAACATATTATTGAAGTACTCGTCAAATGGATGCCATTGTTATAAGCGACAAATATTATTTAAAAGTATTCTGAAAAAAAGCTTCTTATTTTACAAGTTTATCATAAAGATTATATGTAATTACTGCTAATCATCATAAAAACATTAAAAAAAGAGCTTCTTCATACACAGCCGCATTCTCAAAAATATGACACAAAATTTTAAACTTCATTTTTACTTACTGTTTCCTCAAGGCGACCATTACTGAAGCGCTTGATTGACCCATAGAGGCACTTGTATTACTTGGGAATTTAAAAACAACACAATTTTTATCCAAAAAAAATAATAAAAAACTGAACTGATGATCAAAAGGGTTTATCATCAAATTTTATATTTTTAATGAAATATTTTTAAATTAAATCCTTTTTTCTAAGTTCTTCTTTAACTATGCTTTTTTAAAAGTATCACACTATCAATTATTCGTTATAACCATCCTTAAATTAAAGAAAAGGAAATAGATGAAACAGATAACGCTTGTATACACACTTATAAATTTTTCTCTAATTTAGAGTTAATGATAGTTTAGAGCATTAAGACTGCTGAGTACTAACCATATTGAATTCCCTTAGCTCAGTGTTAAACTATAGAGAAATTTTTCTAGTGATTATTGACTTCTATTCAATTTTTTTAAAATTGTACTCCGTAAAAGAGAAGTTATTTTTAAACTGTTCTCTTTTTAAGTATTTTATTTTAAATTTTTCTTTATATCAATCCATAAATGAAAGAATACAAGGCAGATGAAACAAGTAACACTTGGATACACTCTTGGTAAATTGTTCGCTAATTTGGAGAGATGAGACTCAACGTTGCTGAGTAGTAGCCATATTGAATTCGCTTAGCTCAATATTAAACTATAGAGAAATATTTTCAGCGATTATTGACCTCTATTTTAATACTTTTTTAATTGTACTCCGTAAAGGAGAAATAAATTTTTCTGAGTTATTTTCAAACTGTGCTTTTTTTAAGTATCGAATTATCAATTTTTCTTTATATCCATCCATAAATTAAAGAAAACAAGATAGATGAAACAGATAACACTCGGATATACTCTTGGTAATTGTCCGCTGTTCTGGAGAGATGAGACTTAACGCTACTGAGTAGTAGCCATATTGAATTCGCTCAGCTCAATGTTAAACTATAGAGAATTTTTTCCATTGATTGTCTACTTCTATTTTAATATATTTTTTTTAATATTTGTACTCTGTAAAAAAGAAAGAATTTTTTTACTCGGGTATCTTTTTCAATCTCTAAAAGAAATAAAAATACTATTTTAAAACTCGAATTATTCGGAGGGAAAATGTGGTGTACTGTGTTTTAAACCTAAATAATTTCCTTTGGTGGATAAAATCTCTAAACTGAATAAGATAGTAGAGGAAAAAAGCATTTCTTTATTACGGAGTACAATTAAAAATATTTAATTCAAAGTCGACAACCATTAGAATTGTGTTCCATCGGTTAAATTTGAACTGAGCAATTCCAATCTAGCTACAACCTCACGGCCTTAACGTCTTCCTTTTTAAAGAGCATCGCACTAGAAAGGATTGTCTGAAGATATACGTAGATGATCTTTAAAAATATTCCACAGTTTTAAATAATAAATAACTATATTCTAAAAGCCTCTAAAAATCTAAAATAATAAGACTGTAATATCACCACCGTCCACACCCGAAGGTTATACGGCCCTTCAATAATAAAACTAATCATGCCGACGGCAATCCAGCCCAACCGGGTCCTGAAATTTTTCTTTTTGCAATATAATAAAAAACTGTAAATGCAAAATGTGTAATGTGACTGTAAATGCAAAATGTGCTTAACATTATATTACGACGAATATTATTTGATGAATACGTAGATTTCTTTTTGTTATATTTAGTGTCTCATGCATCTTATCATTGGCTAAGTGGTATAAATGTTGCTTTTTATCAGACTCCAGGACATTTTTCCTGATTTTTGCCAATCGTTTGGGACACGTTTATACTAGATAAAGATCAGTATGATGCATATTTTCTGTCATCAATGAGATTTAACACATATCAGCTGCCACAGTAAATAGTCATCGGAGATGTGTTAGAACAATCGTCATAATTTAGTTCTGAACTTTATAAGCTAATGATGAGTGTGGTTTAGATATCTGGTGACCCTGGACCAAAAAGTTAACCCCTTTCTTCTCTCTCCTCCCCGTCGAAAATACGGGGTGAGGTTTCACCTTCTATTTCTCGTGCCCGTGATATTTCTTGGCTGGAGTGTTTGAAAGTAGTGCACCAAAAATACTAAAACAATCCATTTCATTTACCCTGAAAAATTTTTATTTCTTGTTTTACATACCAGATGGCAGCACGAGACTATTTAAAATGTAATTGAGGATGGTGTTTTTTAAACTAGATGTTGCGGATCAAGAAATAAATGGAATCCTCCGGAAAAAAATTGGCACTTGTATTACCGTTTTCTTAAAAACTATGCGATCGTTAAAGGGTTGAGACCTTAAGTGCCGATCAGATTAAAATCAATTTGCATATTATTTCTGTTTCATTTATTACTTACTTCAGATTTGGAGAAATTTAATTAGACAAGGAATGCAGTATTATTTTAACGTCGAGAACTGTAAACGTGTGGAATTATTAACACGTTAATTCAATCCAAAATATAGACAACATCTCTTTCCTCAAATGACCACAAAAAATAATTTTTATGTACAGTGGATAACTTTTAGAGTCGTTCTCTGATGGCCCCTTTTAAAATACAACTGCCTATTTGAGATTTTAGAACTGGGCTCTAGGGTTTAGGCATCGAAATCCCTGCCCTCATTTAACCTCAGCATATTTGTTGTATTTTCTTGCAGAGGCACTTGAAAGTCAATGGCATTTTTACGGCAATTGCCGTAGACGATGATACATAAACTGGAGATAATGTTTATTGTAAATGAGCTTAGACATTTCTCGTTATTACAGAAATTCAAATTTTCTAGGAGAAAATTAACGACTATTCTCTGTGCAAATGTCTAGAATAATTTAAAGAGATATATTTCACCTGATTTCTTTGAAACAAAATGGACGTATCATTTTATCCAATGCTTGGACATTTCTCGTCTCATCCCACCAAACCTGGAATGTGTTACTCACTCGATATCACTTAATTTTCTTCTTTGTGTTAAACAAAAATATAAACCCGTTAGAGTTTATACAGTTAAACTTCTCTATGGAGGCCAGTAAAAGTTCCAAAAAAATAGCGGCCGTTCTGAGAGGTGGCCGTCAGAAAGAGGTTTTTGTTATAACATTGTCTCTATGGAGTCTTTAATAGGTACTCAACAATGTATGGCCGTTTATAGGGGTGGACAGCTAGAGAAGTTTCAAGGTATTTACTTTAATAACTCTAAAAAAACCTTGCTTACTTTCTTACCTTGTTTTTTTCCAAATCTTGGGTGACTAAAAATTCCTATTTAAATATTAATATGTATTTTTACTTAATTTAGGTAAATGTAGAAAAAAAAGTTTCTTTGTATTTATATTCTTATTAGTATAAACTCTAGTGTAACATTACAATAGAGTTTACACTGATTTTTTATTTTTATTTTCTAGGTATTCATTAATAAAGCTACATATTTCTTGTAATTACAATATTACAGAACTACCTATAAAAAGTAATAAACATCCATAAATTTTAGGTAATATTTTACTAAAGTCATACACTGAACAATTTATCATTTCCGTATATCATGGGAAAAAACCTTCGTATAGCATAAAAATTAATTAAATAAAATCATTCTGCCTCATTAGCTATTTTCTCGATATCTAATAAAAAATTCCCACCCTCTCTTATCTTTTTTACCTACAAAAGTTTTTGAGTACGACTTCCATATCTGTATTAAATTACACAGATCCTATGTTTTTATTATATTACCGACATTAGTACTACAGGCGATAAAAATATTTAATCTAAAATAAAATAGAATGAAATAAAAATTTAAGATAAGGCACAATAAAAAAAAATGTTACATATGCATCTGTTATATATATGCATTACTGAATCGTTTATCTTCTTCCTAAAAGAAAGACGACAACTTATACCAAGTTTTACTTAAAGTATAAAAATAGTATGATATTTGTTCTCTGTATTATACAGGAGTGAGGAAATGCATAAAATATTTGAATGTTTTTGTCACATAAAGCTATCATTTATCAAATAAAGAATTGTCTCTTAAAGATTTAAAATAGCCAGGCAAACATGCCGCCAAATTCTAACATTTTTTCATGGGAAAGAATAGGCTTGCAATGCTATCGTGAAGTAGAGACGTTTAAGTTCGTCTTCGCTTTCTTTTATGCTTTGACATTTTTATATATATGCTTAGCAGCTGAAATTTATTTATGTTCGCAGAGAATATATATTTTGATGTGACTAATTTAAATCGAATATAGAAATTTCTTTATCATGCGATTTCTGCTCAAAAAAGGTATTTCTTATGTGTACGTTCTTGGAGCAAATCAGAAAAATAGTATTTTATTGTTGAAATTTTTTAAATGATGTTAATTTTAATTACAGTAACACTGATGATTTTAAACGTGTCTAATTTAAAATCTTATGAATGAAATTGTGATTCAGTGATTTCTACATGAAAAGGAAAATCTCCATGTTCCCGAACCAAGAGCAAATCGGAAAAATATTTTTTATTACTGAATTTTTGAAAGGAAGTTAGTTTTAATAACAGCGACACTGAATGAGGATTTTAAATGTGGCAAATTTAAAATCTTATCTATAAATTTGTTGATCATAGGGATTTCTGCCCAAACGAGATAATTTATATCCATACATTCCCAAAGCAAATCAAAAACATATTTTTTTTTATCACTCTACCTTTTTAAATGAAGTTAGTGTTAATAATAGTGACACTGAATGGTGATTTTAAATGAGAGGAATTTAAAATCTTATCAATATATTTGTTAATCCTTGAGATTTCTGCTCAAAATATACACTGACTGGCCAAAAACAAAGTCGCAGTGTTATATATTTTTTTTAACTACCTTTTCCTCGAATTACAGAACGTATCTGTCTTGGTATTGATTTAATAAGAGTCAACACAGTCTACACACGTATTTTTGACCATAATTTTCTCAACAATTATCCAAGGTCCTTACTGGATGAAGTGAGATTAGAAGTACTTCTTAGATCTCTCTCCAGTACCATTGTTATGTACCTCCCACGTGTTCGCAATTGGATTGAGATCATAACTTTGTGGTGGCCAAGTCAAGTGCGTGAATGTGGACTTGTGCTTATGGAACCAATCCTTCACTGTCTTGGCTCGATGAATTCTTGCATTGTCATCTTGAAACACACCTTCGCCTTCTGGGAAGAAAAAGTCCATCGATGGAATCACATGATCATTCAGTACTTGCACATAATCAGCAGACTTCATTATGTTGCGGCACAATGTTACTGCACCTAATCCAGCCGAACAGAAACATCTCCAGGTCATAACACTTCTTCCTGAGGCTTGAACAGTTGTACAATGCAGGAAAGGTCGAACGCTTCGTGTACCTCCCCCCATATTATAATACGCCCATCCTCTTGAAAGAGGGTAAATCTGCACTCATCGAACCACATGATCTTCGAACTCATCGAACCACATCGACTCATCGAACCACATCGACTCATCGAACCACATCGACCACATTTCGACCACAGATTCTCCGAAAAGTCGTTGACAGTTCGCCGTTTCCAAGATTTAATAATACATTGAACAGTTCGCTTCAGGTGCTTCAGGAAGAGTAGTGGTATCTACAGTACATGGGCCGGGCCCACCACTGTAGGATGATATAGCAATGCATAAAACTTCAGGGATCAGTAAAAAAAAATGAAAGTAGGAAGGAAAATAGAAAGTGGGGAAATCAAAAAGCTTCGATAGTACAACTAAAGGTAAAACATGGGGAAAAAAGAGACAAAACGAACAAAGAAAAGAACAAACAATTAAAAGTTACGAGCAAGAATGGCACTGGGTAGTTTCTTGTTAGCTGGGTCAGCAGGGTCGTAATCGGCAAGATTTTTAATAAGATCATTTGGTAAATCTTTATGGAAGTTAACACTCGATTACTAAAATTGTATCCCTGAGATACACTGTAACTATTTTTGCTGTTTGCAAGTCCATCCGTAGACAGGGAGGCTGCTTCCTCCGCCTATCTTCCTAGCAGGAGGAAGCTAGATGTCAGTTTAGTTTTCGTTCTTATAAAGTAAAGGTTATTGACATCACAAGCCTTTTATCTCTCACATACGACGACAGCAGATTCGTAATTATTTTTGATCAATCCGACTCTTTGTTTTGTAGCTGTATTTTTGTGGATTGTTGTTGATTCCAAAATGATTTATTCAACCAGTTTGGAAATTTATGCAATGTGCTATTCAACCAATTTGGAAATTTATGCTGGAAAGCAAATGGACGAGCCATACCAATTGAGCAATAAGAGCACTCACATAGTAGAAAGATTGTTTACTCCCATCACTAACACCGAACGTAATGTCACTGCCGATAATTGGTTCAGTGATGTCTCTCTGATTCAAACCTTATCAGAAAATTTTTCCGTAAATAAAAGGCAAAACAATGCGTACCTCTAGTTATCCCCCCCCCCTTTTTCCTTGAAATAATAGAGTAAAAATTGATATAGCATGGTTTTTATGTCATGTATCTCACAGATACGACGACAGCAATGATGTAAGTTTTTTGAGGATAGTAATGGAGTGTTAATAGAAAGATTTTGAAGATAATTTTGAATAGTGGGGAGATTTCTCTTCCTATAAATGTCAACATTGCGAAAATACTATGGGGAGTTAGTGTTTTGCCAAATAGTCATATTTTGAGCAACAGACAGAATTTAAATGTTGGAATCCACTGCATACTACCAAAATGCTCCAGCATACGTAAGTGAGGGTCTTAAAAAAGATTTATAAATGAGCATTTTGTTACTATAGTTCAATTTACTATTTCGGGCAATTGAACAGTTCGCAAACCTGTACCAGTTATATCACTGATCCTTTTACAATATTTCTGTCATTGATGCAGGCAAATAATTTGGCCTCTTTTGAACTCCGAAACATCTCGATCGCGACCTTATATAACGTTAACACTCATGATTGATTCAAAATGATCAGCTGTACCCTGAATCAGCACTGTTAGAAAGTTGCACACAAGAATATGAAAATTAACAAAATGCTTAACCAATCATTCTCTTTTAACTATTTGCATGTGCAAATCTTCATTGCACATTTTTTTGGCCAGTCAGGGTATATTCTTCATGTAAACTTTCAAGGAGCAAGCCGAAATCCAAATTGATTATTAATTCAAATTTTGAAATAAAGTTAAACCTAAACACTTTAGTCCAGAATGTGCCACACTAACAATGAAACTACTTCCTTTACAATTGTATAGTAATAAAGTTCAATATGAAATTCGTCGGAGATGTCCTCTGCTCCCTGATCTTCTACCATGCAAAATATATCCCTAAATATATGTTTGGTATTATCAAAAAAGAAAATAAATGTTGCAATCATAACAATTAACAATATTGAGTACACTAACGAGAGACCAAAATATTTTATGTCCAGAATAATATGTCATGCTAACAGTGAACCTGCTTTTTTTTTTGACGGGCGATAACCGAATGTCTACGGCGCTAGCCATCGGTACCAATGTCTGTGGATTCGAGTCCTTCTATTAGCATGGATGTTTGCAGCAGTTCAGAATCGGCTTTAAGCAGTACGTTCCGGTCTAATTAGCCCTTGTACAGCAAAAAATTATCGTAGCGTCCACAACCAACCAACCACTTCCTTTAGAATTGCAGCAATCAGTATTCAATATAAAATTATTCGACGATTCATTACAACTTACCGGAAAAAGTATTCTCAGTTCACTTCTCCTAAATTTATCATTAATGTATCACTATCCTTCCAAATATATCACTAAAGTAGGATATTTATGTTCAAATTCTACTTTCGACCTATTTTGCAGAATTCACAAACAAGATATATGTAATTAGACTCCCAAAAATAAGTTTTTTCGAATTTACGAAAAGAATTGAAATACTGCTTATTTTGTATCTAGCCGCATGCGGAATTTATTTTTTAATTTAAAAATGATTTATGTCTGTATATCTGTAACAATATTCCCAAATATGCCTTATTAGCCAAAGTCCCTATCTGAATTAAAATAGGACAATTCTTTTCTAGATTCTCCCGATAAAAATATATTATCGTATTGTACAATTAAGGAAAAGAAAGCGAACCACTAAGAGCATAGTTTTTAAATATAATTTATAAGAATCCTTCAAAAATTTTCAAACCATGCTTGTCAGGAAAATTCACGTCCGGATCAGATTAATTAGAAAAATGCATTTAATGAGTTAGAGATTCCTTTACTTACCTTTAAAAGGCTCTCAAATTTCTTGAAACACCATGGAAGCAATTACTGAAGTCATTAATTTCAAACATTTTTACAGAATCAGTTTTGGTCAAAGAGAATTACATGATCATATTTTTTATAGCTCATTCTCATATTTTTGCGGTGACAGTGTCATTAATAATTTCTCTTTACTTTATTCCTGTATTTTTTTTTCTCAAGATATAACAAACTCTTCATTTTGATTATGCTAAAAATGAGAAATAAGTTTTAGGAATTTTTATGGTGATTATACGTCTTCATAAGAGAAACTAGTGTAAATATTTTCAGCATTTATGGTTTTCTCAAAAATATTAAATTTTTTTCTGAAACTTAATTTCTTACTGCACGAGTAAACATAGTCTAAAATATTTAAAGAACGTTTATACGAAATTTTATTTTCGATTTATGAAAACTATGTGTGTGTATATTACATATTAGTTTGTAATTATAGAGTCGGGTTATTTTATGACCATTCAAACTATGACCAGTCCAAAAAATTTTACAGTACATTTTCATTACTAGAAGAACTATCTAAAAAATAAAGGATTGCATACCGGATAAAGTATAATCCTTAATTTTTTATATTTTTTATTAATTTATGTTTCTATTAACGTCTGATTATAATATTGCCAAAATTGTCTTGATATTCGAAATGGAATTTCGGTTATCAGTGGCCAGTAAACACTTACTAACAATTATACTGACTGTTCATTCTGATTATGTTAAAAATCAGAAATAAGTTTGAGAAACATTTATGGCGATTATATGTCTTCAAAAGAGAAATTAGTGTAAATGTTTTGACAGTTTATGGTTTTCGTAAACATATAAATATTACTAAAACTTTGTTTCTTCATACACAAAAACATAGTCTTAAACGTTTAAAGAAAGTTTATGCGAAATTTCATTTTCGATTTATGTAAACTATGTTTGTGTGTATTATATATTGCTTTAGTAATTGTTGAGTCGGGTTATTTTTATTACCATGTTTTTATTAACTGGCTTTCTTGTTTGTTTGTTTGTGTGTTTGTGTGTTTGTCCAGTACAAATCTTGCAATCGATTTTTAATTAACTTCCCGACTAGCTAGACATTTGAAACTTTTAGAATAGCTTAGAACACGATGGCAATGCATTCTTTTAATACTTTTAGCCAAAAAATCCGCAAGGCTTCGCTTCGATCGAATTTCATGCTTGCACTTTTGCTTAACGGCGTTTCACGATTTTGAAACAGAATACGTGTGAATTTAGTTTGTTTACAAAAATATTGTGCGAAATTTTTTTAAAAATATAAAAATTAAAGTTTATAAAGTCTGTGGATAGTGGAAACGACTAAAAAGGTGATTAAAATTAAATAAAAGAAAGTGAAAAAGAATAATTAAGCGAAGGTTCGTGCAATTAAGACAGGATTGTCAAGTTTATATGATTCAACAGAAAATTTAAAAACGTGGTATATAAAAAGTTCTTTTTATCTTGTAATTATATGTCGATTCAAACTAAGTCATAATAAGCTTTAGACAAAGTTTTCATAAGTAGAAGAACCATCTAAAAATTAAGGATAATTATTAGGACAAAGTATAAACCTTAATTGCTGATACATTTTATTAATTTCAGTTTCTATTAACGTTTGATTATAATATTCTTGATATTCGAAAAATATTCTTATATTTGAAATGTAAATTGGGCTAACAACGGCCAGTAAATGCTTCCTAACAATTATACTTACTGTTCATTCTGCTTATGTTAAAAATGAGAAATACGTTTTAGAAACTTTTATGACAATTGTATGTATTTTTAAGAGAAATTAGTGTAAATACTTTGAGAGATTATGATTTTTGTAAAAATAGAAACTTAGTTTCATCAGACACGAGAAAACTTATAGTATAAAATGTTTAAAAAATGATTATATGAAACTCGATGTATGAAAATGATTTATGAAAAATTTTCGATTTATGAAATTTTATTTTCTATATGAATTATGTTTGGGTTTATTACCTATTGCCATAGTAATTATATAGTGAGGTTATTTTATGTCTATTCGGACAAAGTATATCCAAACTGGGCATTAAATTAAGTTTTCATAAGAACCATCTAAAAAACTAAGATTAACAATCACAGCAAAGTGTAATCCTTAACTGCTGATGCATTTTACTAATTTCTGTTTCTATTAACGTCTGATTATAATGCCAAATTTTTCTTAAAATTCAAACTTTGGTAGCCAGAAACGAGTAAATAAATGCTAATAATAATATTTATTGCTCATTTTGATTATGATGAAAATGAGAAATAAGTTTTAGGAATTTTTTTGGGATTTTAATGTCTTCATAAGAGAAACAAGTGTAAATATTTTGAACGCTTATGGTTTTAGTGAAAATAGAAATGTTAGTAAAAGTTGGTTTCTTCATACCCGAGAAAACGTAGTTCTAAACTTTAAAGAACGTATATACGAAATTTTATTTTCGATGTATGAAAAATATGTGTGTGTACATTACATACTTCTTTGTAATTGTAGAGTCGGGATATTTTATGTCTGTTCAAACTAAGTTCTAATGCTTTAGATTAATAGATTAAGTTTTCATATGTCATATATAAAAATTAAATGTAACAATAAGAACAAAGTATAATCCTTATTTTCTGATACAATTTACAAATTTCCGCTTCAAGTAACGTGTGAATAAAATATTGTTAAAATTCTCTTGACATTCAAAATGAAAATTGGGTTACCAACGACTTGTATATACTAAAAATTGTACATATTTATCATTTTTACTACGTTAAAAATGAGAAATAAGTTAGAGGAATATTTATGGAGATTATAAGCTTTCATAACGGAAATTGGGGTAACTATATTGAGTGTTTATTATTTTCATAAAACTATGAATAAAGGTGACTTTTTAATGAAAACATATGCTAAAAAGCTTAAGTTATGTTCTTCATAAGAAAACATATGCTAATATGCTTAGCAAATTTTTAAACGAAATTTTATCTTCTATGTAAACTATGTATGCGTCTATTACATAATCCCATAATAATCCCGTATAGCCGGTTTACCTTACTTTGACAAACTACATAAGGTAACGTGGTTTAGTTGAAACTTAAATGCTACATAACATTTTCAGCATTTAACTTTTTCATAAGTAGATGAACTATATTAAAAACTCGTAAGCAGCATTTAGGAGAACATATAATCCTTAACTGCTGATTTGTTTTACTTATATATGTTTCTATTTATGCCCAATTGTTAAGTACTCAAAATTTTTATGAAATTTCAAAGGTAACTTTGGTAACCAACACCCAGTAAATACTTAATAAAATTTTTTTGTGTCTCATCAGTTTCATATGGACATACACCTTAAAAAAACTATTTACATATATGATAAAACATACATGATAAAAATAATTTAGAATGTTTTACGAATTTTGTCCCAAAATGCATGATGGTTAGGAAACGTCACATAGAATTCGCAAAATT
>OU015497.1:63041576-63209076 GCA_907164885.2 Dolomedes plantarius | reverse complement strand
CATTGAGGGAGGTTGGTACACGCACCAAAGATCCCAAACTGTGCCACGAAAAAACACCCCAGACCATGATTGAGCCACCATGCCCTTGTGCAGTTCCATCCAGGCATGCATGATCCATGGCTTCATGAGCCTGACGCCATATTCTCAGCCTCCCGTCGGCGTTAAGTAGTCGGAATCGAGACTCATCACTCCATGCTACTCGTTTCCAGTCCTCTACACTCCAGTCTCTGTGCTCTCTTGCCCAGGAAAGATGTGCAGCCCGATGGCGAGTATAGAGCAATGGTACTCTCGTAGGTCGACGGATCCCGAAACCCATACTGTGAAGCGAGCGTTGCACAGTCCGTTTACTGACTGTACGACTGGCACCGTCATTAAACTGGGTGGTAATTTGAGTTAATGTTTGGCTTCACTGGCTACGTACAATACGCCTGAGACGTCTCTCACCACGCACTGTCAAGGCTAATTGTCCTTTGCAGTTTGCCCGATCGCTAGTTTTTTTTCCACCATCCATGTATTCTTGGTGTACTCTTGACACTGTCGACCTTGAAAATCCTAGCTGTCTGACGATTTCGGAAATTGAATGGCCCATGCGTCGCGCACCTATGATGTGTCAGCGATCGAAGGCGTCTAAATCAGGCAGTTTACCCATACTGGCAATTCCAACAACTAATTCAGAACAACCACAGTACGCGCTATATGTGCAGTTACCACAGCGCCCTCACTTGCGCATACATGATGCGCAGCGCTACACAATTTGCATAGGCTTTGCTATCCCTAATTCAGTGGCACTTCAGTGTATATATATATATATATATATATATATATATATATATATATACACGCTCACTACTCTATCCAAATCCAGTGCTCGCACATGACCTGTTAAGGTTAAATACGATACGCGAAGTTGTAACGTCGTTAGTTCTGTGTGAAATTATGACACTATGTTGAAACGAAAGGAACTTAGGGACTTTGAAAGAGGTGTTATAGTTAATTGTCACATCAGTGGCAAGTCGATACGCGCAATTGCGGTAAAATTATCACATCCACGGTCAACTGTTGGGGATGTGGGGAAGAAGTGGAAGACTACGGGAGTTGAGACACGAACTGCACGTGCTCGTGGACCCCGTAAACTGACCGAACGTGATCGGCGTGTCCTGAAGTTTGAGGTTCCTAAGAACCGCAAGAAACCACCCCAAATCATCAACAGTGAGTTTAAAGAGGCATCAGGTGATACGGTGCACCCCAATAGTTTGCGAAAACAACTGCATACCCTACATGGATATATCCACGGATATGTTGCAGCACACAAACCAAACATCACCTCATTCAACAACGCCGGCACACTGGCTTGGTGTTTGCAACTTTGCAACTGGACTGTGGACCACTGGGAAATTGTTTTATGGAGTGACGAGTTACACTACACGCTCTTACAGTAGGATGGGCATGCTTGGGTTTGGCGAATACCAGGCGAACGTCTGTTACCCGAGTGCATCGTTCCAACTTCTAACTTCGGTGGTGGTGGAGGACATGCTAGGGGGTGTTTTTGTGGTATGGACCGGGAACTTTGCATGTTGTTTCATGTAAATTGACCAACACCTTGCTGTCCTGTCTATTATTGTAGGGTATTGTATATATATATATATATATATATATATATATATATATATATATATATACCGAGAGTGTTTTAATGAATATATTTCTAATATTGATATTGAATAAGAATGACTGATAACTTTGAACGTCTCCGATGTTGAAATCACGAGACCCTAATTTCTAAATATACTGAAAATGACAAACTTTACAGTTATTGATAATAGTGGATTACTATAATGTTTCAAACTTGAAGATCGAATGTATTATTTCCAGCGATCTTTGACATGTTTTTAGTGTTTCGCACCCTTGGGGCTATAAACTCTTGGACAGATGCGGGAAGAAAAGCATCAGACACATCACAACAAAGAAAGAGTCAACACTTTTCAAACAGACTGCTCTGCTTTCTAACTCCAGGTAGCACATTTTGTTCCCAAATGTTTCAGTAATACTGCGCAGTGATGGTTTCGTTTGACAGTATTGTATGCGACATTTTCTGAGTTTTAGATGTGAATAGACATCGTATTCACCTCTTTAGTGTTTTGCCAAAATTAACTTTTGTAGGATTGCGAATATCAGCTGGTAGACGATCGTTTCCGACCAACGCAAAACATTTTTTATTCACAAGCACTGTGACATCATGGCAGATTTTGGTGAATTCTTGGCCGCCCTCCTTTTCGAAGGTTTTTACACAATATGCGAAACTTTGCAGGCGTTCCGCAAGCATCGGAAGTGCTTCACGACTCTGGATATCTCTAAGCGGCATTTTAAATTATAATTTTAACTATGCAATGAAGCTTTGGTGTTGAAAACATTGCGAAATGTGCTTTTTTCGACCCATCCTCTTGCATTTCATAATCTTTATATTTAAAAATAAGGCAATGTCAGAGGACCCTGATTTACAACTTTTGGCGAATTTATGTCTAATGCAGTAATATAAAGTATTATGTATTGCTCAATGTTTACTATTGAAGTGTTTGTAGTTTTGAAATTCCCTCGTATATTTTGGTATTGATAACTATAATTGACAGATAATATAATGCAATATTTCTCAAAAACGCTGAAAAACTATTCCGAGATGATAGCATATAAAATATATTTATAAGCATGTGAATTAGGTATATTCATAACTGCGTTTTCACACGGCGGTATTAAGTAAAAAACATACAAAAAGTGTTAAATTACATGCACATGTAAGGTTTAAATTACCTATGCATGTATTTTAATCTTTACATGTATAAATATATGTGATATTTACATACTATAACGGAATATAAAATTTAAGTATATGCTAATGAAATAAAGACTGGTACACACATTGCTGTGTTTTCATAGGGCTAGAATAAAAAAAATCGCTAACAATTGCACATGAATTTTTTTTTTAAGTATTGCAAATAGTCAATAAGGATATCTATCAATCTATCTATC
Organism: Dolomedes plantarius; assembly: GCA_907164885.2. Lineage (NCBI taxonomy): Eukaryota > Metazoa > Arthropoda > Arachnida > Araneae > Dolomedidae > Dolomedes > Dolomedes plantarius. Next base: position 63,206,052 of record OU015497.1, on the reverse strand, counting down.
TATCTATCTATCTATATATATATATATATATATATATATATATATATATATATATATATATATATATATATATATATATAAGCGTAAAGACTTCTTATGCTTAATTCCCGTGATGCCATGTAAAATTGAGGAGGATTAGTTTTTACCAGATAAAAAGTTCAAGATTATATCAACATCAACTTTTTTGAAGAAATAATGAATTTCTCCCGAACGATTAAATAAACCGTAATAATGGTTAAAGCTTGAATATTTGCTTGACTGTGTAGCGAGTAAAAGGGAAGTTCTTTTCCCACTTTTCATCTAGTCTTTAGATACAGCTGGCGGGCACATTAGTAAAGCAACCGGTTAGAAGAATTATTTTTCTTTGTGTTGTGCGAAGGAAAAGAAGAAAAAAGTTAAAAGCCGAAAGAAGAGTAACAATATAATAAATGAGGTAATGGTTAAAAGTGATAGTTATATTTTTTGTTTTCCCTGACAAAGGTCTTAAGATTCTTAGTACAAAAGGTTTTTTTTGGCGCTTCCATTATGAACTGTCAAAACTATGTCCGGATGAAAACCACATTTTGTTTTTACTTGTCTCAGAAACAATAGAAAAAAACTATATTTTTTTTTTGAAAAGCAGCAATCTAATTACAGAGTTAATACTTAATAATCCCCCGTAATAGAGTTTAAATAGGCTACGTGTACTTGAAAAAACTACTCGGGGATTGGGTAATTTGTTCTTATATACACTATTATATTTTACCCTGTCAGATTTATATTGCTATGCTGCAATTAATGCTGAAGGAAATATATATATATATATATATATATATATATATATATATATATATATATATATATATACGTATACATATATATATATATATATATATATATACGTATACATATACATATATATATATATATATATATACGTATACATATATATATATATATATATATATATATATATATATATATATATATATATATATATATATATATCATTGTGATCAACATAATTTCAAGCTCAGTAACAACATTTCTAGGACTCACTACTATATTGAACATTACACAGGGAACCCAAAACTCTTTATTTCTGTATGACTCACTGTATGTCTTTTTGCCGCTGTAAAAAAGTTTATGATATCTGTGGCATTATTATGAATATCGAAATTGAGGGAAGATAGATTAAATATCAAAATGTAGTAGAATAACAGAAGGACTAAATGAAAAACCTATATGAGCTTCCAGAGTAAACTAATATTTATTTTGCCTTGAACTATCCTTTTCTTACTTCTTTTACAGTGAAAAATGTAAATTTTTTAATTTTTAGATCAACTGGGATTTTAAATGTTTCAATAAGGACTGCAAGATCCATATACCATTTTTTCATAGAGACTTAGTCTTAAAAATTTTATAATCTAATAGTTAATGTATTGAAACTCTTGACAACAGCGCTCAACATAATTCAAGCTCAGTAAGAACCTGCCTGTTACAAAGGATTGTGTTGAAAAATATGTAGGAAACTCCACCATAAACTTCTCTATCTCATCCTTACTGAAACCGTTTTACAGAAATAAAACATTTGCGACGTCAGTTTCATTATTCTGATTATCGACATTCAAAGACGATAGATTTAATATTAAAACGCAGTAGAGTAACAAAAGGAGTAAAAGAAAAATCAATGTAAGTTTTCAATTTCTGAAACTAAAAATTGTTTTGCCTTGAACAATAAACTTGCCTTTAAAATCCATTTTAGCTCTGAATGTAATTATTTATATAAAAAGTCAGAGTGAATAATAATTTTTTGAACTCAGGAGATATTATGTTCATTGAAGGCTTTCATATAATATGTATTGAGTCGTAGTTTTCTATAACTGGTAATATGTTGTTTAAACATATATGTGGTTAATGCATTTCTTATCAATGTTTTATTAGAGAATTAGTATTTTCCTAATATATTAAATGAAAAGGAGAATCCTTAACAAGCATAAAAATAATGAGCCGAAATATCATAATAAGAAGCCTTTTAAATCCTTAAAAAATTAAACGATATTCAAATAGGTAATATAAAATAATTGTAAAACGGATATGCTAGATAAGAAAAGCGGTCTTATTAAGTGAGCATTCCTTCGTAGACGCACTTACACTATTTATTGGCATGCAAAATGTCGTGAATGGAGGTAAATCTTTTTTCCCCCGATGTCATCTCCTGTTTAATGAGGTTTAAGATATTTTAGTTCCTTTTATATATATTTAAGAGGGAGAATTTGTTGCAGAGATAGTGAAGAATATGCCCTAAAACTTTTCTCTTTTGTGCATATTCAGAAGGCTTCGGTTTTGCATTCAAGTTTTGAAAGGGGGCAAATTCTATAGAAAAATTTTAAATTTCATTTTTGTAAGACGTGAAGCTTTTATCTTGAATTTGATGCATCCTTTTTACCTCTTATGTTACTTTGAATATTTGACGCTGCGTGTAGCAGAATACATTTTGAAAATAATTGCATACTTATAGAACACTTTGAAAGTCTTGTATTTCAAAGGATACAAAATTTTACTTTGTGTATTTTGTTCGGAAACTTCTATTTCATGAAGGGGAACTCTTGAATTAAAATTTTTTATTCTATTGTATTTACTCTCTTAAAACTTATATACGCGCATCATATATAAGTATCTTTAAGAATAACTTAAATATATACATGAATTGAATTGAAAATACAACCACGTTATTTGAATTTAGATAAAAGTAGAAAATATTTCTGAATAACCAGTTTGACTCTAAAATTTTATAATTGTTAAAGCACTAGAAATAATGTGGCCATGATTTGAGATTCATGTGGTAGCTTTTTGATATTATACGAACAATACGCTCTTTACGAAAAGCCCAGTACCAGTATGCATTTAAAAATGAAAAGGACATTATACAGGGAATAACTATAGGGAAAACTTCATTTGCTTCTTTGGTATGATTAGGAAAAAAGTCTCTACTTCAGCAATTATTGAATTAAATATGACTACTATGACTGCGATCCCTCCCACATTGTTTGGTGGTTAAAGTACCAAGCTCAAACTGCATTGAGTTCGAGCCAAATTTCCGGTTAATGGAGAGATGGCTTTGATTTGCTCCCCCATAGGAAGTAAAGATAGATCAACTACTCGCAAGCTCCCATAATAAAATATTCACACACCCATAATTTTTAATACGACTGAACAAGCAGTCTTTTTCTAAAATTGTTTAAGTGATATTGCTCCATGTATCATGCAGCAATGTTTTAAGAATTTTATGGCACTAATGCTATAAATAGTTGCGGGTAATAGACGTGTTGTATAATGTGTCGAGCAAGTGTACATTTAAATATTTTACTGGACACATTTAAGGTTGTTGTGCACTAACCCTATTGTATTCGCTCACCTCAATGGAAACATATGGAGAAATTTTGTACAAGGATTGCAGACTTGGATTTAATTTTTTTTTAATGTACAAGGTACTAGGGAAAGAAATTTTACACCCTGGGGCATTTTTTGTTTAAAATAATGTAAGTAATATTTTAAAATTCAAATTATTCGGGAAACATATCTGGTATAGTGTATTTTAAACACTCATGAATTCCTTTGGTGGACGAAATTCCTATAATGAATCCTGTTGCAATGTGCAGAAAGGTTCATTTTCTGCACTGTTAATTTTCTGCATTTATGTAGCTGTAAATAGTAGACAAATTTTCTCCGTAGATTTAACATTGAGGTGAGTGAATCCAATAAAGTTAGTAAACAGCAGCCTTAAGGAAATTTCTGATGAAAGAAATATGGTGTGGGTATTCTTCTAATGATACAAAAAAAGAAATTTACATTTCTGTAACTATACAGTTTTGTTTTTTTAAAGGACATTTTTAAAAGGAATGTCTGTTGGAAAAGCTATATTTGCATCATTTTCTATAATTGCGAAAATAAATTTTCATTTCTGTTGTGATTTAAATACAGAATTTTATATGAAATAAGGGGAGTTTGCAGGGATTATATGTTTGAAAAATGCAATTTTCTTCATTGTAGTGACTGTGAAAAGAAATTACTATTTCTGTAATAATTGCAATGATTATGACTCTTTTGATTACAATTCTGCACATTTCGCTTAGTGGTTAGAGTATCAAATATCATTGTATGAGGCATTTGGCGTAAATACTGGCTATGTCATCTTAATACTGGCCATGCTCGTGGCTATGCTCTTCTTTTGGTCTCTCATATGGAGTAAATCTTATTCAGTTTGCCGAGTGGTCCAATAAAAAAGTAGTCAATGTCTTTTTCGGTGAACATGGGAGAGTGTCCAATATGGCAATTGTCTTTGATTATAAATTCCCTTGTGGCTGTAATCATAGTTTATAATCCGGCAGTCAAAAAATACAGGATATTTCTCTGAAACTACACATGACTATCAAAATTAAATCAAATCGGTATTTGTAATTTTCTGTGTTCGTATGTCAAGTTTTAATGACGAATCAGCTACTCCTGGAATACATTTTATCTCTACTTTCACACCAATTTGCAGGTTAACCATTTCATTTGGATTAACACTAGACAGACGGGAATTTTTTTTCTTACTAAAAAGAGTGTTCGCAGTCAATTTTACGTTTAAAAATAAAATCAAAACTTTAAAATATTTATTGTTTTTTAAAAAAAAAGGTTAAATACTTTATATTTTCAACTATATACACTGCTTGACAATTTGATAAGGAACAGTCCCATTTTTCGAAATATTTCATAATAGACATTGATTGAAGAAATGAAACTTAGTACATATTTACCAGAGATACTGTGCATTATTTATCATGCAAAATGGTACAGATTTAGCCACACGGAAAAAGAAGAAAACGAAAAACACAAAAGATGCTCTTTGGGGCATTTCCAAACAGTCACATAAAATGTGTCTTCCTGCCAGAATGAAACAGTTATGAGTACCTTAGTAAGGTGTGTGATCTCTTCGGATACTATTGCACATTTTGCATCTGTTTTTCATGCTGTCTACTAAAGCATTGAGGAGTCCTTGGGGGATATTGTCCCACTCCTCTCTCAAGATGATTTTCAGTTCTTGCATGGTTCGGAAAAGGCTAGGTCTTTGAGAAAAACGTTTGCTAAGAGCATATCCGACATGCTCTATATGATTTAGGTCAGGAGAGTAAGCAGGCCATGTCATACGTCCAATATTTTTTCACTTTCTAGTGTGTCCGATACTTCAGCGGTCCTATGTGGGTGCGCATTGTCGTTCATAAACAGAAAATCTGGACCTACTGCACCCCTAAAAAAATGAACATGATCCAGAATAATATCTCTGCAATACCGCTGCGATGTAACGGTACCTCGCTCAAAAATGTGAAGCGGTGTTTTGCCATTGTGCATAATGCCTGCCAACACCATCACGCCTTGGCCATACCGATGACGTTCCTGAACCTTCTGTGGTGTATAACATGTTCCCCTCTCTCCCCACACTAACTGGTGGCCAGAATCACTTGTCACAGTGAAACGGGATTCGTCAGAGAACATCACTTTGGACCACTCTTGCTGACCCCAAACAATATGTTCCTTACACCAACGTAATCTTTCTCGACAATGTCTGGTTGAAGTGGGATGCATTGAACAGGCTTCCGTGCATATAAACTAACCTGATTTAATCGCCTAGAAATGGTTCTGGCTGATACATTTGTACCGGTAGCGGTTGCAAAGGTCTGCAGCTATCTGACTAGGAGTGAAATGTCTGTTCCTTTTCGCCACTAGGGATATATATGTATAGATCCTCTTGAGGTGTGGTGTTCCTTCCATGACCACCGCAATGTTTTCGCAAAGCATTTCCACCTTCAGCGGCCTTCTTTGATCGCAATATGACACTTTTTGCCACTCCCATTACTCTGGCTACAGTAGTATAACTTTGTTCTGTTTAGAGCTGTCCAACTGCTCGTCCACGATCGTTCGCTCTCAAATGATGTCTTTCAGATATTTTGCGCTTAATTCCTGCCCCCCCCACTGATTTTCACAGAAATAACTTCCAACAACCTACGGCTCTATTTTCGTCAAACACCTAACTGCAATAACTCTCGAATGAATAAAGAGTTTTCGTGCACTTCATTTTATGCAGATAACAGGTCCTGCCCTATTACACCCTCTGCATTAAATTTTGCTGTGATTGGTCTGCTGTCGGGAACGCTAGTTTTAAAAAAACCAGTTGTTCCTTAGCAATTGTCAAGCAGTGTAATAACAATATATAATAAATTAGTATATACTATTTAGATATATTGTTATGCAGTTATGCCGAGCTGACAACCTGGTATGGTTTATCCTTAAAAATATGTGCATGGTTTGTGCAGTCCTTATTTTTCAACACCAATATTTCGGAAGAGCCAATATTTCTGTTATTTGCAAAAGGGGGAAGAGACAGAAAGTAACTAACATTTTTCCGGTATTATTTTAAAGATTTCTACCTGTTTTCTATATTGCCGTCAAATATTCTATATTGCCACTTTTAGTCTTAGTAGGTATACGACACATGTTCTCCCCCTCTTTACTATCGAATATAATTTTATAAATGTGTGTGCATATGTCGCGTAAAATTTGAAAATGTCATAAAATTTCAGAAGTCTGAGGACAGACATAGCGCTCAATAGTATGTCCGAAACCACCAAAATGACCGAAACCACCAAAGTAGAACCTTCAAAAAGATACATTCATGTTAACAAAAGATTACGATGTTTACCATCAGATGTCATTGTTAAATGTCTCACTTTTCTACGCTTTTTTTAAACAAATGTAAACTAATTGCACTTAGCCACTGTTTTTAAACAAATGTAAACTAATTGCGCTTTTCTAAAACACGTTGCCTCAGATCGTAGACTGAAATGAATATTGTAGATTAAAATCTGTTTTAAATACTATGTAAACTCACAGTAATCCACAAGTTTCAACGAAAAGCAGTGTCTTGATGGTACAGTCTTGATGATGAAGGAAATGAAAATATCTTTTGAGTTATTTTATACTTCCCTTGGAAGGAAATTGCTCACATTGAAACTGATATCGTTTTATATTTTGCATTACTAATTTTGAATACAATCATTTTTTTCCCGATGATCCATAATCTTTACACCAATAATGATAAGATGTTGGAACTATAGTTTTTAAATTAGATATGCAGTATTCGCAGAAAGAAAGTTTAATGGAAAAAGATTACGGCGGCCACCGATCTCGCCTATACGCTCTGTTCGAACTGAAGACCGGGACTGCGTAGCAATTCTTGCAAACTCAGCCGAAGGTTCATTTCCCCTGTTCGGTGATGTTTCTTATAGGCCTGGGCGCCGGACGGACAGTACAGATCTGCCGACCAATTTGGGCAACCCTAGGACCTTAGAAAGTAAAGATAAAACAATATGTGAAAAGTTGAATTCTTAACTCGAAAATTAAAATCGCGTAATTTAGGACCACATGTATTGCTAATTTGAAATAGTTGCAAATGGACAGCAGACAAATGACATTGCAGCTCGAATAATAATGAGGACTAGGGGCTAATGTAGGAAGTACCTTTCTGTAAGTTCATAAAATTTTAATTCGGTGCTTTAATAAAAATATGTAAATATCCACAACTTAAAAATATTCAGTTTGATATATCAGTATATTATATAAAATTATTTACCTCTATCATCTATTTTTTTATCCTCTATCCTCTATTTTCTTCCGTCATCTATCCTCTATTTTTTCATCTCTCCTCCGTCCTATACTTATTCATCTATCCTCTATTTTTTTAATTGATCCGAAGGGAAATGGATATTGTGTTAGATATAAAATGCTTCCAATTGAGTACAATTACTTTTAATGCAGGGAAATTTCACTCATATTTTATAGTAGAAAACTACGAAAATCTTTACTGGCAATTTTAACCCGATCTTCTATTCATCAGATCTCAAATAAAAACGGTGTTACCGTATCTCTGAAGCATATTCGAATATTAGAACTTCTAACATTAAAATATGTTTGAAAGCTATTGTAAAAGTATAATCATTTGAGATTATCTGAATGGTATAACAATAGATAAAAGCTTATAAAAAGGTTTTTCATCATGACTTAATACACGTTAACACTCGCAATCAACAGTTCTTCAATTCTAGATTTAATAATTAGCGATCGCTGCATGTTTCAAACTATTATACAAACTTTACACATATATTATATATTCGTGTCAAACGCGTACATGATACATTATATATATTATATTATATGACACATATGTTGTGCATTACATATATTATATTGCATAACGTATATATTATACACTATATATTATCATACAAACATATTTAGTATCATGCTATAAAATGTATTTTACTCCACTAAAAGATATTATGAGTGCTTTAAAATATCAATTTCAAGGATATGGAACAATGCATCAATGCGTCCAAATCGTTGTCAAATGCCAGCAATGAGTAAAAACATATTTCTTTTGATTTCAATTCAAGTGGTCGTGCCTTTAACAATGTAGCATTAATGGTTTGGTGATTTATTTGTTAATGAAAAAAGTTATTTAAAAATTAAATTTTTCTCACCTGAATATTTAATTAAAAAATTGTATTAATGACTTGGAAGCTTCAAATTCTGGCGTCTTTAACAATACATTGTTAAAAAGGCAACCACTAAAGCTACATTTTTAACAACGCAACATTAAGATTCCTGTGTGCTAACCCTGTTGTATTTGCTCACCTTTTTAACCTATGGAGAAAATTTGTCCAAAGATTACTGACTTGGATTGAAATATTTTTTTGAAAAAATTCGTAATCCGTAATAGGGGAAGAAATTTTACACCTTGCGGCTTTTTTCGTTGAAAAAAATGCAAATAATTTATAAAACTTAAATTTTTCGGGGAAAAACTGGTATAGTGTATTTAAATGTTCATAAATTACTTTGGTGGACGAAATTTATAAAATGAATCCTGTTTCAAGGGGCAGAAAATTTCAGCAAATGGAAATAGCATTTTTAATGGATCATCAGCATTTATGTATCTGTAAGTAGTAGGCAAATTATCTTCATAGGTTAACATTGAGGTGAGTGAATCCAATTGGGTTAGTACATAGCAGCCTAAATAGTTTGAATGCTTATAAGTTAAGAAAATAAGTCATTTAAAAGCTAAATTTTCCCCACCTAAATATTTACATAAGAAAATTGTAATAATGTCTTGAGAGCTTCAAATGGTGGTGTCATTTGCAAACCATTGTTACAAACGCAACTGTTAATGTTTCATTTTTAATAATGCAAAATTTTTAACAATGCAAAGAATTTGGTTTAGAGATTTATTTGTTAAGAAGATAAGTAAATTAAAAACTAAATTTACCTCACCTTAATCTCAAAATTAAAAATAAAATAACTGTAATAATAGTTTGAAGGCATTTACAAAATATGGATAAATTAATGAGGTGTGAAGGGATACTTTTATGACTGAATAACTATGACAAAAAATAACGTCAGTGATTATTAAAAATTTAATTTGATACAGAAAGGAAACTTAGCTATATAATGACCATGCAAATTTAATTATTTGGCGTCAGTATCCGAACATATTTAATTTTTAGGACATTTGTCCATCACGTCACCAGACAATTTTGCAATCTGTATAAACGACCGCCATGCCTAAATAAATCTCATCGCAGCCTTAGCGATCTTTCATCACCAAAATATTTTAATAATAAAAAATGCAACAATGGCTTGGAATCCTATAATAAATATAGTTAAATTTATCAAGTTTGAAGGAATAGTCTTATTACTGAATAATTATAACTAAAACTAAATCCAGGAATTATTAAAAATTTATATTAATAGATCTTAATAAAACTTATGTATATATATATATATATATATATATATATATATATGTAGTAATCGAGGATATACGTCATGCACGGAGAGGCAAGGATGCCGTGAGGTGGTGCTGCGATTCACCTGGCCAATGAGAAAGAGGCGCTACGAACATTTGAAATTCGAATTCTTGAGCATTGCTTCCGGTGCCGTAGGGAGATAATCTTCGTAGCGGCTGAATGTACTAAACCAGACCGGATATGTTCGGCCGTTATAACTCCAAGACACTAAGACTTTTGTAAATATTTTTGTATATAGATTAATTAAATGTAGTATACTTTACGTATTATTATTTTCCGTAATTGCTCTTCGAACGTCGAAACATCCTACATATATATTACCCTTCCAAATTTAATTAATTGACATCATTACCTGGGTATACACTGGTTTTCAAAAATTAAAGAAAAGTCAGAAAAATAGCGATTACTCAAAAAGTTACGCGTAGAATTTAATGAAACTTATACACATTATACAACACATATGTAGCTATTAAATAACATAAAAAGAAATCGCTAGACAATTATGGTGTTATAGAAACTAGCATATGTATACAATGAACAAATCGAATGTGTCAGTTTGGTATAGGTAAAGAACCTTTAAGATGGCGTATGATCCCCCCGAGAAGCAATACAGAACATACAGAGATGTGTGATGCTGTCAATTATGCGGTCTATGAGTTTGGTAGGAAGTGAGAGCCATTGCTCTTGCAAGCAATTGAAAGCGGGGCTAGGGTCCTAGGAGGAGGATTGAGAGCAGCTATACGTCGTCCTAAAGCGTCCCAAAGATGCTCGATATGATTCAGGTCCGGTGATCGAGCTAGCTACTCCATGCGCTGAATTGTTTCATGCTCAAGATAAGCATCCACGATGCGAGCCTTGTGCGGTCTCGCGGTTTCGTCCTGTAACACGAAAGCATCACTTATTGCTCCGGCATAAGGGCGCACATAAGCATCAAGGATGTCATCTCTAAAGGTGTGAGCATTCACATTTCCACGGGGAAAGACATAGAGGTCCGTGCGTCCACCCAAAAAGATACCACCCCAAACACAGATACTACCTGATCTGTATACATGTCTTTCATGGATGTGTGATGTGTGAAAACGAGTTCCAGGCTCTCTCCAAATCAAAATACGACTACTATCGCTTTGGAGGCTAAACCTGGACTCATCCTTAAAGAGAACAATCCTCCATTGATCACGCGTCCAGTGGATATGTTGATATGCCCACTGTAAACGTTCCCGCCTTTGGCTTGACGTGAGTGGGACTCAAATGGCTGGTAGCCTCGCAAAAAGACCACCTTCGTGAATCCTTTTAAGTACGGTTGACGTTGATACCAACCTTCCGGAGCTTGCAACGAGGGAGGATCTGAATCCAGATGGAGTTCCGGTTCGATTCCTTCCTGCGCATAATGATAAATATCGGTCATCGGCACTCGACGTAGCGTATGGCCGTCCTTGGCTGAACCTCCTGGATACCGAATCCGTGGTTAGAAATTGTTGCCAAAGTCTATGAACCACAAACGGACTCGCATACATTTAGCCATCTGGTCACTTCTGTCTGACTTTGTCCTGCCTCTAGTCTCCCAATAGCTCACCATCGCAGTTCTTCGGTCAAATTATGCCTGGAGGTCTTTGTTACAATTTGGCTGTGCCAGATTTCTAATGTCAGCCTCGCAGATACAATTGCCGCTTTGCTCTGAGACATGCACTTTTATGCTCCTCACAAATGACGTATTCCGACTGCAGCGACACTATTTTTCATAATGTAGTATTATTCAGCACCTTTTACTTAACAACATATTCAAATTTTAAACAGATTGGCCTAGTTTTGAACGTGTTATATCTCTGTTTGTGACTTTTCCTTAATTTTTGATAACTAGTGTATTTCGCTGTTAGCACATTTGTCCGTTAACAGAAAATTCTGCACTCTGCCTAAACGACCGCCTTGCCAGGATAAATCTCAGTGCAGCCGTATCGATCTTTCCTCACCTAAATATTTTGCTATTGAAAAAATGTAATAATAGCTTGAAATCATGTAATAAGTATAGATAAATTAATAAAGTTTCAAAGGATACTCTTATTACTGATTAATTTTAACTGAAACTAAAGTCAGCAATTATTAAAAATTCCCCTTGATAGATCTTAATTAAACTGATTGATATATATATATATATATATATATATATATATATATATATAGGGTTTGTATAAAATGTATCGGGAAAAATTTCGGAAAACTAAATTTATTTGAGATATTACTATAATTCCTGAAAAGTCTTCAAAATACATCCCTTGAGCGTCGACACACTATTGCCAGCGGCTTTTCTACGACTCGAAATCTCCCTGGTTGGCGAATTCCGGAACGTCCTTAAGGGTACGCGTGCAAGCTTTTTTGATGACACTTTGGGTCCCATGGTGGTGTCCTTTGAGGGAGGATTTCACTTTTGGGAATAGGAAATAGTCTGTTGGTGCCAAGTTGGCACTGTAAGGGGGTTGGTGAATTGTCGCGATGCTGTTTATCGTCAGGTACTCGGTGAACTTTGAGCAGGTGTGGCTGGGTGCATTCGGTCATCCGTCAAGACCTTCGAGGCGAGTTTAGTGCAGATCTTTCGCATCGCCAAATTTTGGTGATAATGCTGTGCACTGACATCTTATCAATACCAATTTTATCTGTAACCATGCGCACTTTTAACTGACGGCTTGAATTCAGCACTTCACGCACTCGTTTCCTGTTGTCGTCGTTTCTTGAGGTTGATGGCCGTCCAGCGCGGGGCTCGTACTCCACAATATCTTGGCCATTTTTGAAGAGCTTGTGCCACTTAAAAACTGCAGTTTGTGACATGCCTTCATCCTTGAACACTTAGAAAATCATGCCCAACGTCTCCGTACCTGATTTCCCGAGTCCAACACAAAATTTGATGGCGTACCTCTGTTGAATCATTCGCTGCATTTTGCACTTCCACCGAGTCACTCGACAGGGGTTCACTAAAAACACGATCTACCCTGAACGAACGCTCGCAAGCGATTGGCGCTTGGTGCGTCTTGAAGGTCATATTCCCCACCACCGAACATGCATGGCACGAGCGAGCTCCGACATACAGTCGCGCCAGGAAAAAATTGTTCCCGATACTTTTTATACAAACCCTGTATATATATATATATATACATGCATACATACAAACTTTGCCCTTTGCCTCAACGACCGCCTTGCCTGGATAAATCTCAGCTCAGCCGTACCGATCGTTCCTCACCTAAATATTTTACTATTGAAAAATGTATTAATGGCTTGAATTTATGTAATAAGTATAGATAAATTAATAAAGAATCAAGGGATACTCTTGTTACTGAATAATTTTAACTGAAACTAAAGTCAGCAATTAATAAATATTCCCTTTGATAGATGTTAATAAAACTGCTATATATATGTTTATATATACAGGCATACATACATACATATACACACACGTATATATATTATATATATATATATATATATATATATATATATATATATATATATATATATATATATTCTTCCAAATTTAATTAATTGACATCAGTACCTGGATATATTTCGCTTTTAGCGCGTTTATCCATTAACAGAAAATTTTGCACTCCGCCTAAACGACCGCCATGCCTGGATAAATCTCAGCGCAACCGTAATGATCTACGGCAGTGTCCTTCTATTCCGTATCGAATCCTTTCCGTGATTAATTTGCAAATGAGAATTAGTGTCACGCCATTGTAGGAACCCGCTGCATCCCTCTCTTTGAATAAGCCTCTGGTAGACCTGGGGGGCACGTTATTATTAATTAGGCTTCCTTTATGAAAATTATTGTTAAGTATATCTTTCTGTGTACAGTGAATAGATTAAATCGTATCTATCAATATGAAGGACGTTAGAGTGAATTAAGCGAGGAAAATGGACTTTCGAGATTGATGAGAAGTAAATTAAGGAATTTGGATGAAACATTGCACTCCAGGGCTGGGAAGAAGATAGACAATTAAATTTTCCTTCGGAGGGAAGATTGGTATGTGGACATATTTTCGAAATAAAATAATAAAAAATGAGTGGGAATGAGTCATGAGTTTGTTGATTATCAATTCAATCTTTAATTTAATTACCCACATTGCATATATATCATAAACTTAATGAGACCAGTCTTTGGCAAGTTTCGTCCATAAAAAATACATAATTAATCTATTTTCTATCAAGAGATGGAAACACGAAACAATAATTACTGTTTAACATTAATAGTAAATAAATTTTTAAAAAACGTATGCATGTATAAAAATTTTGTGAAAATAAGAAACAACAAAAAAGAAATTGAACGGATTATCAAATTATTAGCTTTTTATAGTTTCAAGCATTGATACTCAGCTAATAATAAATGAAAGCTAAATGCAAGATTGCAGTTATTTTTAACGATAAAAATTCAAAATCAAGGTTCAGGTCTTAATTTTAACAAAATATGAAATAAAGCAGTATACTTTATAATGTTCTTAATAAAGTTTTCATTTAATAACTTATTTTTTCATTATTTACCATTTTGGTTATGACAATATTATTTTCCCACATAAAACGTTTCAGCACCCGGATTAAATTTTTTATGTACCGACATACATAGCAAAAATTATAGTCTTCTGGGACATCATAACAATGGTATCAATACTAGTCTGAATTATCATGCCTTGTACTATTTCAAAGATAGATTCTTTTCAAGTTTCAAGTTCTTTGACTTTCATGCTTCTTAAGAGCATGCACAACCTTTTAACTAGAAAGCTTAGACTCTTTGAAGTTTTCATACATTATCTTTTATGTAAATTTCAAAGGACGACGTCTGGTGACCGGCTGAATTACTACCGTTGTAGGCTTTCTGCAGGATACGAAAGAAAATAAAAATGTTGTGAAGGGCTGCATATGTTTCTAAACATTTGTGGATACTCTTTATTTCTCCATATTTTATGTTGCTTTTGCGTTAAATACTGTTAATTAACTGTCATAGAGCGTTAATTTCAAAACCCCATTGACCCTTTGGCGACAAATTTAGTGACATTTCGGGAATTTCGTGGTGCCAGGAGAGCCTAACGGATTTCATGTGCATGGCGTGGTTGTCAATTTCTAGAATTTCCCATGTCTAGATCAGTTGAGAACGTCTCCGAAAGTATATGAGCATGTCGAACTCGGATCCTGCAGTTTTCCTTTCATTCATATATTAATTGAAATTCAGTTGTTCTGGGTGAACTGTAGGCCGATTATTCTGCATGTGTGTAGTGAAAATGTGTTTTCTTCAATTTTTCTATAGCACTATGTGACTGTAATATTTCGGATCTGTTTAAAACTAAATATTAAAATTAATTTGTTTTTTGCTGTTACCCATAGATTGTTGAGCGAAAAGCCACAGTATAATAAAATTTCAAGGGTTCAAGGGTTCTGGTCTTGTCACTTGACTCGGTTCAAAATTACGGGTCCGGCCCATAGGGGGGGGGGGTTAATGCTGATCCACCTATACTGTGCTCCCACAAAAGTGGCCTGCAAAACCGCGGTGTCATATGACGCTAAGGGTAATGACCAAGTAACCGTCTGTCGCATTGGAGAAGAAGATTTATTTACTTGTTACTCAAAGTATTTATAAAACATAATTCTTTATTTCTTTGTTATTTCAACCAATATTCTGGACATCATCAGAAATTTTACGAAGTATTAATAAATATATTATGGAAGTAAATACACTAGCAAGTAGCATTTATAAATCACAATGAATAAATATTTATTTTTAATTATAAATTATAATCCGGTAAAAGCACTAGAAAATTCTTAACAATTAATTTCACAATGTACCGCTTGTCCTTCATTTGAAGTTAATTAAACTAAAATTGAGCTGCAAAGAACTAATTAATTTGCATTGTGGCTATGAAAATACTATAAAATCAGGTATCTAATTAATCAAATAATTTATATCGAAAATTTTAAAAGATTTTATCGATCATTAGAAACACGTGAATGCATAATACTCATAAATATAATTATTTATGATTATAATACTCATAATATAATACTCATAAATATAATTATAAACGTGTGGTCGTATGCCAGACGCATAAATTGGTAAACAGGCAGGAAATATTTCCAGTAAAATAGATAGATATATATAGATTTGTAAGTTTTTAACAATATTCGTAAACAGATATATACAGACAAACTTTTTCGCACATCTCCCCCCAACCAACACACACACCCACATATATATATATATATATATATATATATATATATATATATATATATATATATATATATATATATATATATATATATATATATATATATATATATATATATGTGTGTGTGTGTGTGTGTGTGTGTGTCCGTCCGTATCCTATATGCAAAAATTGATGAAAAGTAAGGTAATTTCTCCAGTCAAATGGACAGAAAGATATAAATTTGTAAACAGTTATATAAAAATGCTCCATAGATGATTTAATCTAAAATTTCTTTAAGAACATTCCCAGAATGATTATGAAAGTCACGAACATGTCTTGTCATTCTTTGATTTCTTGTGGTCATTTCATGACAATTGGCCGACAAGATCATGACATATTTACCGGAAAGCAATAAAAAAAAAGATGCTGCAGACAGCAATCTTAACCACTGTAATAAAGAAGAGTATTATTTCGTGCGTAACAACTATTACCCAAGGCATTTTAGCTATAAAAAATATCTCGCGTGATATGATTTATTTCTCATCGGTAGATATCTGATGTATTATCTTTGATGGGAAAACACACATCAGAAAATTACACAGGTTTTGGGCTAGAGGCTTTAAACTTCTGTTAATATTATATTTTGAGAATTTATTTAGTATTAAAAATCGATTTAGAACCTGACTGATGATAGTTTTTATACTTTTGGTGGAGTAAACCTAGGAAAGTATAATTCATTTTTAAAAAATGTGACTTCATATTTTATAACAAAATTAGAATTTCTATGGATCTGATTGATTTCATTTGATAAAAAAAAATCTTTAAACACATACGTATGAATGAAAATATAAACAATAATGTTAATGCTAGCATAGAAAAAAATCTTTATCTTTAATTTAAGTTTATTGTTTTGTTAAATATTTTTATTTGCTGTTGTTAAGATTTATAATTCAATAGAAACAGGTATTGAGCTCCAAATAAGGTGTTGGAATATATTTGGTATGTAAAACTTCTTGAATCGTCCTTGGAATAGACGCATAGAATTCTAGGGGTAGAATCTCTAGGGGTATATTATGCATTCTTTAAGGTGAAACTGCTTCATTTCCTTGAAAGATATTGGAGCAGAATAAAAGGATCTCATCTTATTTTCCAATACAGCCCACAACGGCTCAATGATGTTTAAATATGATATTTTTCAGGACAGGGAATGTGTTCAATATCCTTATCATGTTCTTCAAACCATGATTTAACTAATCCAGCTCTATGAATAGGAACGCTATCAGTCTAACCGATGTACCTTCTACAGGAAACAGTGTCTGCGCCACTGAATGGACATTGTCACCCAAAATAGTTAACTAGTAACTGCTAGTTATCTTTCCTCTTAAGGTAATAATAGGACATGCTGAAAACCTCAATGTGACCACCTATGGCAAGATGGAACCTCGACTATGATTTACTGTTGGAAAGAGAGAGTTTGGGTTGTAAGCTTCTGCAGGTGTTCTCCGACGTAAACACGTCCTGGGGTGGGGAATAGTGTGATGGTTGATTCATCTGAAGACAATAAATGTTTTCATTGAACAGCCCCTTTGAACCACTGTAGTATCTGTATCGGATTTATCTGGGACACAAGGAGTTTGGGAAAAGCAGCTCTGAGGTAAATATTTTAACTGTTTCTTTCTCTCTGTATGAGTTACGACTGAGTTCAGTACATGTATATTGAGCTCATTAGTCTCCTTTGTCGCAGCGGTCTTTTTGCTCGTGGGGAAAATAACCTTTAAGGTCATCCTGTCTCTGCCAGTAAGTTTCGTTTTCTTTCCCCATTTGTGACTCCCAAACAATGTATTACCACGAACATTGTACTCTGTCATGAAGTTCAACACATTAAAACTCGATGTTCCCAATAATTTTGCTAATAATGTTGCCGAAGCTCTAAAAAGGCGTGCACCTACAATTTGCACTTCTTAGAACGCTGTCAGGTTGCTCATTTTATCTCTACGTTGAGCTACTTTTTGTAAAGCCTAGTTTAAAATGTATTCAAATACAGCCTTGAGAACACAAGTTAAAAGATGTCACAAAAAAGTGGTAGCTATTTATGCAGTTGTTATTTGTACAAATGTACTCCTTTCGTTCGAAATTATTCTCGACAGATGGCACCGGTTACGATTCCCTTAAATCATCATCACCTGCCGTGTTCATCTGTCAGATCTTATGTCTACCACAGATATCTATCGCTTTTATTACGCTTGCGGACGAACCATACACGAGAAAGTGTGTGTTGCTGCACATTCCGAAAGGAATCGTCTATCCCAGTTATTTTGGCACTTCAATGTATATATACCAAAAAATCTCGACCATAATACGCACCCGAGTGTAATACGCATGCTTGATTTTGCGTGAAATTTTCGGGGAAAAAATAAAATTTGACTATAATGCGCCCCCATAACTTTTCCATACTTTATTTCAAAATTGCACAAATATTTATTTATGTTAATATTTTTATTTATTAACATAAATAAAATTTGTAATAAAAAGAAACGGAATGTCAAATTTGGTAGAAAAAAACTTAAATTCTTAATTCAAAACAAACAATACTGTCAATTATCAGTCTTAATCACTTTCACTAGAATAAAGCTCATCTATTGTTGTTGCGTCCGTGTCATAATTATTGTTGCCGTCGTAATATATATCGCCATCACCATCCTCACTTGATGACACCTGTCCATCTTCCCATAATATATTGTCCTCACTGCCGTCGAAATTATTCGGTACACAACATTTGAGGAAGACGTTTAATAACAGACGGATCTAATTCATTCCATGTCAAAAGTACCCATTCTGCAATGTCTAAGGGACTGTTCACATAGGAGTCTGTTGCGTTGCGTTAAGGAAAATATGACGTTGAGACGAAAATAAACCAATCATAGGCCTCCAAACGATTAGCAATGAAATTTTTACGCCTATGATTGGTTTATTCTCGTCATCTTTCCCTTAACGCTACGCTACGGACTCCTATATGAACAGGCCATAAGAGAGACGGTTGACACATACGACCACCTGCCGTATATGTGTGATTACCGTCGTTTATCCATGCATTTCATTTACGACGGATTGCTTCCTTCAACAGATTATTGACTGAAACGTCTAAAGGTTGAAGTAGGAGGGTCATGCCACCTGGAATAAGAACCAGATATGACTTTATTTGTCGCATTTTCTTCTTGATAGGAGACATCCGATGACATCGAAAATAATCGAGGCCAACATGAAAGGCGGTTTTCGTGCCATCACCTGGACGATGCCCTCAAACACATTTCAACGAATTAATAGTCAGTGCTTCATCCATCCGGCCCTTTTCGTGGACACGGATGTGTACATCTTTTGGAAATTGTAGTTTTGGAGGAGTCTTCCTTTTAAAAACGGTGTACGACGGCAACTTTCCTCCATCTGCTGTTCATGCCAGCATGACAGTAAAGTGAGACTTGTCGTGTCCAGTTGTTCGAATTGACACAATTTTTTTGCCTTTCACGTCTATAGTCCTGTAGTAGGGCATATCGAAGGTCAGGGGCGTTTGATCGCCGTTTCCAAACTGTGAAAGGTCATGCATATGTTCCTTTCTCAATTTTAGAGCGAACTTTTGGAACTCCAGAAGTTTATCTTCATGGTCGTCAGGAAGAGGCTGCGCGATGGTGGTTCTTCTACGAACAGAAAGCCCATGTCGTTTCATGAAACGAACTGCCCATCCGTATGAAGCTTTGAATTCTATTGCGCTCGCATAAGATTTTTTGACTTCTAGAACTTTCAGCCTAATTTCAATGCATGAAACTTCGATGTCTTGTTGTCTCTTATCGACTACCCACTCCATTAAAGTTTTATCCAGTTCTAGAAAACTAGGTTGTAAACCTCGATTCGCCTTTTTCTTCCAAGGCATAATTTGTAGAGTTTCTTTGCTTTTTCACCACAATCGGACATTTGCTTCATTTATTGAATAGTGACAACTTGTTCCTCGATTTCCATGAGACTCGGCATATTGAATAATTGATCATTTTTCTGCTGCCATATAGGACCGTCTTGACATTTTGAGGGACATTTTGAAGACATTTTGAGGGAAATAAATAAAATAAAATAATAACTTTTCAGACTTGCAACAGCCGGGATCTATCACTATTTCAAGGAACCTGTTATTAAACGAATGCGTGTGCGATGCGAATTGCGAGTTCCGTTTATTTATTTAAAAGGAACATCTGTTTAGTAAACTGGTGGATGAATCACGGAGTTGAGATGCCCACGCACCTGTGTTGCGACAGTATCTTACAGCTGTTGTACGTTCGTTTATTCTATGTTTAAAACTATTTATCTCTCTCTCTCTCTCTCTGTATGTATATATATATATATATATATATATATATATATATATATATATATATATATATATACAGAGAGAGAGAGAGAGAGAGAGAGACGGACGTGAGTGTGCGTTTCATTATTTTTATTTGCATTGTTACGCAATAGATTTACTTTTATCAATCTCTACTAAGGGTACGCCACTGATATACTCACTTACTGGGGGGTAAGCGAGGTGTAAAAGGTTGAGAACTGCTGTCCTAGAGGGATAAGTCCTTGATTCCTTAAATGTTCACTAAGTGGTTTACCTCTCTTAGAGTAAGATATTGCAGACATGATTACAGCTCATAACAAGAAAGCAGATTCTGAAAAACAACCTGTGAAATAATGTTTTATAAGTCAACATTTACAGCGAGGGGATAATTGTCTTGTCTCACTAAGAGCGAAAAAAATATGTCATTACATCAAGAATGAATAATGATATGTAAAGCTCTCATTCACTCTGCAGTTTAAAGATAATTTTAATGAGCTCATGAGAAAATAGTGTCGGCTCGGATATTTTTATCAATGCCTGCAGAGAAAATTTGCAGGTAATTAATTTAGTATGTAATTATTTTTTTTCTAAAATTTACTTTTTATAAACCAGGAGCATGATCTATTTTCTGTGTGTAACAAATATGTTCAACCTTTAGATATGAGATTTTTTTTACACGCAGAATGCCTTTTTATAAATTATTAATAAAGTGATATATTTTTGCAAACATTTTTTGAAAGAATTATGAAGGAAAGAGTATCTCTAGGATACTTGAACATTATTAATTTAATTTTTTTTTTTGCTTTGTGCGTACCATATTTATTCAGTATAATACTCAGTAGTATAATACTCAGTGAAGAATTATTTTTAAATTTTATGGAAATAAGTATGTATCAACTTTTAATAACAAAAAAAAGGAACATACTTCTTTTTAACGTCATTCATTGATTTTTTCATATGGAATTGCTACGTTTGATATTTGTGAATCACGACTCCAGATAACAGAGGTAACTTTATTTGCATTTTAGCTTTAAAGAGATGAAAAATATAAAAAAAACAATCACATATGACTGGAGACAATGTCAGCAAAAGACTTCGAATTTGGCCCAACAATACACACAACAACAATAACAAATCTACAATTCACACAGAGCAGCCAAGCTTCAATTGAGGAACGGATGAAACGAAATTTTAGGAGCCAAGTTGGGCATGCTTATATATCCCTGGCAACTTTCTAGAAATTGAAAGTTCCAAAACTGGATAACCACGTCACTTAGATAAAATATACATTGTCGTCCGGACACTTAAAAAGTTTCTGAATCTTTTGCCAAGCTGGGTAAATTTCTCGGAAATATCTCCAAAGGGTCACATATTGAAATCTAAAGGTCAAATTTTCAGCAAATAAACTGTATTCAACACAATATGGGCATAAATGCAGAAGAAATAGAAAATATTAAATTTTTTTTTTCAAAATACATACAACTATTCACAACACTATCTTTGTAAATTAAAATAACAAACTTTTATGTTCTCTACTATATATACATTTTCTTTATTCGTCAATATATTAAGAACTAAATGAGTTAGTACAGAGAAATGCTAAACTGAGTATTGCTTGAGGTCCTTTCTCAATGGAATTCTTATACTTAAATATCGTTTTATATGAGCATAAAAAACAAAATAGACAAAAAAATAACCAATTCAATAACGGAGAAAAATATAATTTTGTATTTTTTATTGGTTTAACTGACTTGGAAGGTTTAAAATAAATATTTTTCAATACGATGGCAATTCGTATGTCATTGCACTATACTTTATTTATTATTATTTATTTATTCAATAAATACATTAAATAGTTATTAGGAAGGTAAAAACAGCTGTTTCAGTTTGACGAGTATTGATAAAAAATTCTTCTAACTCTTTAACGTTACATTTAACTCTCATTTATTCTCAAACACATTGGGAAAGAACGAATTATTAAAACTTGCTGATTGTTTACCTTTGATCCATTGTTGCGTAATTGTAAAACTTTTTGACTTCGTTGCAACAATGAATAAATTAATTAAACGCAGTATTTCTATACAACTACCCACGTTTTTGTATTCATTGTAGTTTTCAAAGGAGGGAAATTTAACATTCTCTCATTCTAGTGCCTCTAACAACAACGATAATGAATGCGATTGGTTAAAATTTCTTATCTCCTTAGTACCTCAACTTTTCATTATTCTCACTGTTATCTCGGGAAATATGACTGTTATTAGAGATGGAAAAAAATATGAAAACTTCATTTTTCTCTTTTGAGCCAAATTCAAATATGGTATATAGCTGGAAAAACAGCTACGTTTGATAACAAGAGGTAGATTGGCTTTTCTTGGCGTTACCCAGAATTAGAGCTTTTTTACTTCGTTGATTTCTTCTACTTCCTCTGAGTCAAATATGCAAGTGAATATAAATTATAAGAAATCTTTCCAGTTGAATGGTAGATTTAAATGTGCTATATAGATTGAAAAACGGTGTTTGATCATACGATGTAGATTAGCTTTAAATGGAGTTAACCCTGAATTAGAGCTCACATTTTAACTTCACTCCTATGCACTCGAGTTACGAGTCAAATATGCAAGCCAACATAACTTATGTGAAATCTTTCTAGATAAATGGTAGATTCAAATGTAGTTTCATAGATGGACACATTACATTTGATAATACGATGTAGATTGTATTTATATGACGTTGTTCTAAATTAGAGATTAATATTTTCCTTCATTCCTATGAACAAGGCGTTGCGATTCAAACATACAATATAACATGAAATCTTTCGAGTTAAGTGGTAGATTCAAATGTTGTGTAGAGGTAAAATAATGTTTAATAATTCGAGGTAGATTGCCTTTTCATGACATTGCCCTGAATTAGAGCTTAGTTTCTTTACTTTATTTCTTTGTACTTCACGCTACGAATCAAGTATGCAAGTAACGATAAAATATATGAAATCTTCGGAGTTGAGTTTTAGATTCAAATATGGTTTGAAGATGGAAAAATTGTATTTAATAATATGAATTAGATTGACATATTTTCTACATTGCACTGAATTAGGTGATTAAAAAACTTTTATACGTATTCTTTTACTTTATTCCTATTATTACATGTTACTAATCGCTTAGTTTATTTTACTTTATTCCTATATATTACACGTTACTAATCAAATATGCAAGTGAATTTAATATCTGAAATCTTTTGAGTTAAACGGTAGATTAAAATAAGATATGTAGAGGGAAATATACTAGTATTTATTAATATGAGGTAGATTGGCTTTGTATGACATTGCCCAGAATCAAAACTTAGCATTTTACTTCATTCCTATAAACTATATTAATCACATAAATTGTAGATATAATTTAATATTTGTTTTCGTAAAATTAGTTATCAATTACACTGTGAAATGAGAGTTAACATTTACATGCTTAAAAGTAGTCGTAATGTCTTCCATAATAGTTTACTAATTTTATTTTAGTTTCTATCATGTATTGCATAACATAAATGCTTAAAAGATTTTAAATCACCTAATTATTCTTTCACCATCCTCGCATTATCTCAGACTAATATCATTCCTGAGTGAATATACAAAGCAAGCCAGGACAATGTAATTTGGCAACGTTATGTAAACAGAAAGTACAAGCAACTGAAAACTGAAGCAAAATTGCGACAGGAAATTATTCTGTGTAGCAGGAGCATAGATACTGGGCATCAGACCTAAAGCAGCTATCTTCGATAACTGAAAGGTTGGAGATTTATCAGTTAGTTAAAAGGGTGAGAGTTAAGATTTTTCTATAAAGTGGTGACGAGTCATTTGATATCATTTAATGTTTACTTAGGAGCTACGAGATTTGCACCTAGATATTATTAGCTAAAGTTATTTGATGATATATATTTTTTAGGTGAAAAATAAAGTTAGGTGTATGTAAATTACATTCCTAGTAAAGTTTGTCGTTTCAATGACTAGAACCTAAGAAAGAAACCAAAAACGAAAGTTTTATGGAATGGTTATTATTGAATCATTATTGTATGTGGTAGTTATTGAAAGCAAATAATTGAAAAATCCTTTGTTTTACGATATAGTAATCAATAAAACAGGTTATTCTCTTTTTGCAACAAAAGTATTGTGTATTTTACATAATTTTAAGGTTGTGAGTATTACGTTATTGTTTCCTTTTTGCTAATATGTACTTCTAAATTCACTGTCATATCTACAGAAACGTTCGAATTAATTTCTTAATAAGCCAAGACACAACTGTCGTTCTGCATATGAAATTAAAATAAGGGAAATTCACCTTTGCGTAAAAAATGCGAACTAGAATGTGTGGGTTTGCAGCTTTTTATTCTGAAATATATAAATTGTAACAACTACCCCTGTTTTAGTTAAGCTTCCATAAAATGTAAAAAAAAAAAAAAAAATTAACAGAAACAAAATGAAAAGAAACTGTTTCCGTGG
Organism: Dolomedes plantarius; assembly: GCA_907164885.2. NCBI lineage: Eukaryota > Metazoa > Arthropoda > Arachnida > Araneae > Dolomedidae > Dolomedes > Dolomedes plantarius. Next base: position 63,181,131 of record OU015497.1, on the reverse strand, counting down.
GATCACCCCTTATCGAATAAACGAGGAAGCATGTGAAAGAAAAAATGTAATTAGATGGGCTGAAGAAATTCAAACCTTTTTATGCAATTCTCATTTTTATTCGATGCTGATAAGGTTCGCGTTAAAAAGGTTCAGTCTCAATAAGTAGCTTATATTTATACAGAGCTAAAATATGTATCTTTTCACTGAATGCCTTAATGATTTTTCTATGCTTATACTATTTTAATAATGATACCATATATCTTAATTATTGTCCTTAGTATTATTAATCGCGTCTTTTGAGAGTTTCAGCTTAGACAGATTATATTTTCTCCTACACCACTTTGGGAAGCTTTTGCATTTAACTTTGTACAAGTAAAGGATTCCTTTTATCTTAATTAAAATACAGGGTTCCCACCTATATCCGTTACACCCCCCCCCTCCTACTTATAAACGGTGACAGTTTAGGCCATAAAGTTGGTATCTAGGTATAGTAAAAAGGCTATGCGCTACTCGATGAGGCAACTTACAACGCCATCTATCAGCAAATTTTGGAATTAGAATTTTTATCTCAAAAATAGTACGAGATACGGGAATAAGTCAACTACAAAGTTGTTCCATCAACATCGATTTAGTAAGAAAAGACACCTTGCGCACATTAATACTTAAAGCAGACTGTAGAAACGAACATTTGTTTGGTCACGATTCTAAAAATTGTCATGTCATAAAGAGTGGAAGAAAGAAACTGAGACACTTCCCTATCTTCAAGATCATTTATTTATGTTACTAAAAATTTTCTCCATTAGCCACTATACACATTTGCACTCTGGACTGGATTATTTGGTCTTTTAGAGCTTCGCTCGCGTTTCATGACACCGTTGTGTTGAAAATCACAATAAAATAAATGTTCATTTTTTACATTCTGTTTTGAGTAATAATGTACGCAATGTGTCTTTTCTTACTAAATCGATTATGCTGAACAACTTTGTAATTGACATTTTCCCCGTATCGCGTACAGTTTTTGAGATAAAAATTATATTTCTAATATTTGCCGATAGATGGCATTGTAAATTGTCTCATAGAGTAGCACATAGCCTTTTTACTATACCTAGATACAAACTTTATGGCCTAAGCTGTCACCGTTTAGAAGTTAATGGGGGAGTAATGGATATAGATGGGAACCCTGTATAATCCATCGATAAAAATATACTTTTAAAAGCAGCTATTTGTCTTTCAGTGAAAGGGCACCGGGTTGCCCAATTGGTCGCCAGATCTGTGTTGTCCGTCCAGCCCCCAGGCCCATACTAATTAACCGAACAGGTACATAACCATCCGCTGAGTTTGCAGGTATTGCTACGCGGCGACTGGACTTCAGGTTCTATGTACAAGGCGTATAAGCGAAAGATGTGGTCTCCGTATTATTGTCGAATTGTCTTTCCGTGAAGGTGTTTGAAATATGTGAACATAATATGTTACGTTATAAGAATATGGGAAATGACAGAATATAAGAAACAAGCATATAATTGAATTTAGCTTCAGAATAATGGATAAATCTTTAGTGGAATCAAAATAAATTGAGTCACTGGTTATGTGGTTTGCCAAATTTAAATATGTCCACTCTGATTTGCAATTTTTTCTTCTTATTAGATAATATAATACTTCAGAAAAATTGCTTTTAATTCGATAATACACTCTAAAATACTTTCTTCTAGTCTCGGTTTTTTATTATACTTTTTTTTTAATTTCCAAGGGTAAGCAATATACAAAAGTAAAAATAACAAGAAGATATAAGGATACACACAGAAGAAAACTGGATGTATTAATTGCAATTGACTCCCAATATGGGTTACAGAGATCCCGAGTCGATAGTGCCTCACAGGTATGAAGGTAGGTAATGTGGTCTTGTGGGTTATTGCAAATAGGGCAAAAAGGCCTCTGCGTATGCGTATTCATGCTAGAATTGGTATACCACATTGCCTTTTTTAAATAACCGTTGCCCAGGAGCCCCACTTGGATGTGCTGTTGTTGACCACGTATAGTCCCAGATAGACCAAATATTTGAGTCCGATCACCCTCAGAAAATCATAAACCAAAAGAAGATCTGAGAAAAGGTCGTCGAGAGTTTATCGCAGACACTCAGAAATGTGCACTGAAGGGGAGGCCTGGTCCGAATGGCATTTAAGGCAAACGAGATAAGTCTTGACCATGGTTGTATGTGAGACTCTTCAGATGGTCACTGAAAAAACAAGAGAGTGCTTCTGAGTGGGACTGTCACAGATGAGAGAAAGAGATCTTCCGTGATGATTCCACGATACCAAGAGTGTTCTGGGGGCACAGTCCATGTCTGCCTATCAAGATTTTTTCTAATAGGATAGAGTTCGAGAAACGTCAAAGAGTGAGAAGCTGGAAACAGCTCATCAGCTACCTCCTTTGTCAAATTGCCTGCCACGTCGTTTCCTGTAAGGTCCCCGTGAGAGGGGATCCACTGTATATGTACCTCACAGAAGAGAGACATGGATGTAGTTCTGCTATATTACCTATGCTAACTACACTGCTGGCAACTCAAATTGCAACACCAAGAAAGACAAGAGATATCACAACAAAATTTATTTTGTAGATAACATGTTGACCAAGTATCAAATGATTAAATTTATAGACTTCTGTGAAGTGTGGTTCCTGCCAAAATCAGTAGCCAGAGTAGCCGCCATTGTTGGAGATCGCCGCTATAACACGCCTCGGCATTGATTCAAAGAGACTTTGGATGAGTTCTTGGGGTACAGCAGACCAAGGAGCTTCCACACGTTGCCAATGTTGATCTGCTGTGGCAGCTGGGGATGGAATCTGGGTCAATCGTAGAGCAACCATGGACCACATGTTTTCTATCGGCGAAAGATCTGGAGAGCGAGGCGGCCAGGGAAGCAATTCTATCTGGCGATTGACGAAGAACCGTAGGACAATGCGTGCCACGTGTGGTCGCGCATTATCCTGTTGAAATATGGCTGTCGGCAAGCCCTGAAGGTAAGGAAGGACAACTGGCTCCAACACCTCGGATATGTAGCGCTGGCTGTTTAAAGTACCGGCAATACGTACTAGAGGTGTGCGAGAGTGATATCCAATACCGCCCCATACCATAATACCCGGTGCAGGACCAGTGTGGCGGTGCATAGCGCAGCTGTTCAGCATCCACTCTTCACGGTGTCTCCAGACTCGAATGCGACCATCGTGGTGTTGCAGACAGAAGCGTGACTCGTCAGTAAAGACAATTTCATTCCATTCTGCCGTCCACATCCTTCTGTCATCGCACCATTGGCGGCGGAGACGTCTGTGGTTCTGCGTCAAGGGTAGACAAAGCAATGGACGTCTTGCGGATAGACCACTCTGCTGTAAACGATGTCGAATGGTACGCGCAGACACTGGATGATGCGTTACAGACTGCATGTGCTGTGCTATGGTTCGTGATGTGACTGAGCGATCCGTCACTGCCATGCGCACAATTTGCCTGTCATCACGTGAAGTGGTGCGCTGAGGTGGATGCGATCGAACACGCCGGTCCGTCGTACCCTTCTGCATTCAACGATCACATATCCGCATTACAGTTGTTTGGTTTCGTCCAACACGACTACCGATTTCTCTGAAAGATAATCCACAATCTCGGTAGGCCACTATCCTTCCTCTGTCGAACTCGGATACTTGATCAAAAGATGATCTCTGTTTTCGACGAGGCATAATTGATCGTTTTTTTTTTGAAAAAATCACAAGAAAAACACAATTGCCGAACTTGAAATCGTCGAAATCTCCAAGCCTTAAATAACGCTTTGAAGTGGCGCCACAGGCGTGCGTGATGTGCGTCTGCGCTGAAATTCTAATCATTTGCATATCTCACCTCCGCTAATGCACGTTGTAAATTTCATGTTATTTGCATGTATCCTTCAGGGTGTTGCATTTACAGTGGCCAGCAGTGTATATCATTGATATCCGGGACCCCGCTGTACTTAGTGCCAATGCTATTTTCAGAAGTATAGAATTAATGAAATTCATTTACTTAGGGAACTATGTGTCCTGAGATTGGCTACTTCCTTAATGCAAAACACAATTCAAGGTCAAAGAGTGGGTGGTAATGTCCGTATGGTGATTTATTACGAACAGTGAATAAATGACTATGCTTATTCATGTTAAAATTGTAGACCATTTCGCCATTTATAAATAACCGCAGCCCAGGAGAACCACGTGGATGAAGTTCTACTATACACCCTAGGCACACTACAGGATTGATATCTGGCACGCAGTTGTACTTACTGAGAACGTTCTTTTTTCTGGAAAACTAAAATATCACTGCTTAAGAATGCGGCAAGATTTATGGAGTAATAGGGATTTATGGAATAATCATTTTAATAAAGAAAACCTTTATTAAAATGATTTGCTTAATATCACAAAATATAATAAAGGGTTTGCTACAAAAAGGAGGTAGGTCCACCCTGGGGGTGTTTGGAGTTATATGTACTATCTTGTTATAAAAAAAAGAAAAAAAAAACCTCTTTCATTTGATGCCAGAAAGAGGTAGCTTCAATAATAGTTGGTTTTTGTGTTATTCAAAAGATGGATCTGCCAGACTCGTTAGTTCATCCATTTTCCGTCATGTGACTGACGTGGTTTGTTTACAGGAAGGTTACACAACGCTTATCAACAATAGAATTTTTTGGTTCTAATAAACATAATACTGTAGTATTGTTTAACTGCAAAATATAAAGATGTAATGGAACTCGCACAAATTGATATGTGGGTTTAGGATGTACTACAATCAAACAACGCACCGGATAGGCCAGACGTTTCAGAGGGGGAATGGGACAATTACGAAATATAATTTTCTGTTTGTAAAGCCAAAATATATGCTTTATTTCAGTTGAAGTTTTCTTTAAATAAAATATTATGATAGTAGATAGTATTTTTTTGCGTAATACTTTTCCTTGAAGCAGATAGAACATCCATTTGGTGGCAAGAAAGAGATAGCTCCAATAATCACACATGTGCCAAGTTATCTAGAAGATATATTTTTGAATGAAAATACTGTCCTAATATGTAAGAACAATTAAGGAATTTTATCAAAAAAGAATATTTTCACACAACTTAGAATATTGAATTTTCAAATGTTTTTTTACCGTTTTCCGAAAACATGAAAAATTGGAGATACCTCTTTTTTGCACCAAACCCTTCAATACTGAAACTCATTATTAGACATAAGGATTCATCTGACCTGAGATTGTCTGCTACCTCACAAAAAATGCAAGCTAAAATATAATCGTATTAACTATACCTATCTGATCTGTTTATGCCGGATATGGGGTTCGTTAAATCCGTAGATTGGAAAATTCTTTTATGTTGTCAGAGGGATGGGGGAAGGTATGAAACTTCGATATTGCTGTCCTGGGTCTGTTTAGTCAAACTTCTGGTGGTAGAAGGAATATATGTTGACTCATCTGTAGGGTCCTTCCACAGAAAAAGTAGTCAACAACTTCCGTGGTATATTATGCGATTGTCTAACGAAACATATAAAAAAACATATAGATAAAAAATAAATTTAAAAAATAATAAATAAACACAACTCATATCTAGTTCTCGCCCCTTGAACTGAAATAGCTCATAAACCAAATTCTGCTGAAGTTTTATTTCTTTTGGAAATCTGGATATTTTTTTTTAGCATTTTCTACTGTGTGCACATAATACTTTCTGCATTTGCATTTTAACCAGAACGTCTCCTATTCCATATGCACCTGATAAACCGATAGGGCAAAATAAATACAACATAAATAGCCGATAACAATCCTGTGTTTTAAAATAAGCGAATATTTACTGGCATAGTAACACGCACATGATTTTTTTAAATATGATTTAAATCCAGAAACAAACAGAACCGTGACTATTTGCATAGTTTAAATGCATAAACCACTATTTACAGAAACCCTGCTGCTCGCACAAAAATATTTAAAGTTTATGTGTTTAAAAAAGAAATATTTTTAAACACAGACGCATTTATCTGTATTCCAGACGCGTAAAAATCCAAGAAATGAATGAACTATGTGATATTTATTCCAGTATAAAACTTCATGCTTCAAGATGCAACAATAAAACAATAGTTATTTGCTTATGTGCAATTATAAAATTTTGTACGGTAAATTTTTCATATAAACCATTTAAGATCAAGAGTATTTTTGATCATTAGTAAAAAAATGTGAAAATGGAAATAGATAACGTTTGCTATTGTCAATAATAAAAATAAATCTCAAACAAAGAATTTTATATGATAGTCATTCGAAGAACGATATGCTCTCCATAGACAGAGTATTTAAGCTTTTTAACTTGTTGCTTTTAAGGCAATAAGCAATCCCTTAAACATTTTCATATAAATAACTTTAAAGACATTTCATTTGTTTAATCTTTAGCTAAGGATTAATCATACGAAGTGTATTACACAGTCACGCTGTTTACTTTGCAGCGATATTGTTTCTTATATATATATATGTATATATATATATATATATATATATATATATATATATATTTATTTATTTATTTATTTATAGTGTAAGTGTGTGTGTATGCATGTACAATTTTGATGAAGGCATGAAAGAAAGCTATTTGAAAGTTACTTGAAATTATTTATTTAATAAAATAATCATGGAAAAAACGGAGATATATTTATTTCTCTTAATCAGAACTTTATTTAAGACAATGCATAGAGAGTAAAAAATGATATTAAAAGAATAAGAAAGGTAAATCACAAGTATTTATTTCTGATTCATTGGTTTTTGGTATTTTTAAAGTTAAGTTTCTGAAAAATTAATGAGATTTGTAAACAGAATAATTTCTTCCCTTATTACTTGCAATGAATGTGTTACGAATAAAATAAAACTGAAGAATCTCCTTTTTTAATCTAAATCGGTAACGATAATGAAAAGAAATGACACAGAAAAAAAAATATATCTTATCTCATTCCTTTCTCAGTCTGCTAAATTAGGTAAGCAATGAACACTGCCTAAGAGAAAATCTGGTTACAGGTGTTAGATAATTAATTGTTTCTGTTTTCTGTCAGGTTTCTAGCACCATTAAGTGCTGTTAAATATTTCTAGTGAGAAACAAAAAAAAATAATAATAAGGGCATCTGTTAATGCTGCGATTATTAGACATATGATTCTAATAAAATAAAATATCAAAACGAGGAACTTTCTTTCATCAAACCATTTTACTATACAGAATAAAAAGTAACGTTGAAAAATCGCATCTGTAAGGGAAATCGTAAACATGCGACCTCATCGTGCAAGAACAGAGACAGGAAAAAAAAATACACATCTTATAAAAAAAACAATTCTTTTAGAAATATTCTCTATAAGAAAATATTTCTAAATATATATATATATATATATATATATATATATATATATATATATATATATATATATATATATATATATATATATATATGCTAGTACAGCATACTGCTTAACTAATAAAAATCGACAAACGTGGGTGCTGTGTCCCAGTTGACAAAAGCAGCGAGCCAGCGATCTGAACGTCTCTGGTTCGATGCCGATCGCTGACACATCCACCGCCATGTACTCTTATGGCGGCTGGTGCACGAAAAATCTGTCGTGGCTGCAAAGTCCTCCAAGTTCTCAAAATTGGCCTCTGGAGGTCCTGGGTCAAGTGTACCGGTCTCGTCACTTGACTCGGTTCAAAATTACGGGACCAGTCCTCTTTAGGTAAGTCCGACTCCGACCCTTGCGGTTTTATTCAAAAACGGAACTACACCATTCTGCCGAATAGCCTTTATGAATTAAACTTGATATACTGTCAGTAAAGGGACATAAGCCACAACAACAACAAATCGAAAAACGGTGAGTTTTTTATCTGCAGTTATATCCTTTCATTCGTTAACTTTTATGCTTAATACACATTATTGCGATTCTCGATCGATGATATTAGGGAATGTCGAATCCAGAGAATAAGGACACAAATTTATTTTGATTTTTAGTCAAACAGTCATTCAGAACTACAGCGAAGTCCAGCCAAAAGACTTCACCTTTGACACAATACATACGACGGACGAGGGCCGAGGCTTCAGCTTGGCTAGGGCGCTGGCATTCGGTACCAGAGCCTCGAATGCCAGTGATTTCGAGTACCTTTCATGGCATGGACGGATGTTACGGTTCGGAATCAGCTGTAAGCAGTAGGTCACGGTCTAATTAGCCCTCGTGTAGCTAAAAATTACCGTAGCGCTCTAAATCCAACCAAATCCAACCAAACCAATCCAGACACAATACATACAGGTACAATAACAGGTACAATAACAGAGCAGCTGAGCCCAAACTTAAAAATTAATGCAAGACCTCCTGTACCTGAGTTTGGCATACTTTATAAACCCTTGGTGACATTCTAGATTGTTCTAGAAATGGAGAGTTCCACCGTTCGATAACAACGCCGTCTAGGAAAATTCTGTTAGGTTATCCCGATACCTACAATGTCTCCAAACTTTCCTTAAAAGTCGCTAAATGGTCACATGCTAAAATATAACATTCAATGACAGTAAAACCGTAAGCCTCTATTTTAATTTACTGATTCTCAGTGATACATCGAAGTTATTTTTTCATTAATAGTATATTTTCCATATTGACGTGGACGCAATTCAGTTTAATGCTATCCAACGTACTTTCCTTGATTTGAAATACCTGTTTCCACACCGGAAATTTGTGTTTATAGGATTTCATGTCTCATTGCAGGAGCCGACCATGACGTTTTTCTTCGTCCAGAAATTTTCCTATCATTTAAACAGTTGTTGTGCTTGCTCCAACTTTTTTTAAAACTTTCATTATATACAGGATGGGGCAGAATGGACTCCGAAATTTTAAAGAGTAATAAAAAAGGAACGAAACATTCCACAGAAAAAAAGCTTTATATTTTTGAAAAGTACTAACAATCTAGTTTTTTTACTACTTAATTTTGAAATAAAATCACTCATGTGGCGCCCGGTATTTGTAATCAACTGCAAAAGCCGCGGTCTAATGACTTCACCACTCTATTGGTCATCTCTGGTGGAATGACGCCAACTTCCTCAAGAATAGCTGACTCGAGGACTCGTTGCACATTTTCAGAAATTCTAATGTTCCGCGGAAGACGACGTGTATTCCTTGTTAATTCAGGCCCACTTGCTCTCACGTTTGGAATCCATCGCAAGATTGTTTTGCGATCAGGAAAGGTTTGGTTTGGTTAGAAGCACTATGGTCAATTTTTGCTATACGAGGGCTAGTTAGACCGGGACCTACTGCTTAAAGCCGGTTCCGAACGGCTACAAACGTCCATGCCAAGGTGGGATTCGAACCCACAAATTTTGGTACCGAATACCAACGCCCTAGCCTTTTCGCCATTACTCGGCCGATCAAAAAAGGCGTCATTTGCATAGGACCCGAAGCTCATCCTAAATGTACTTTTGTGTCGCGATTACAGAATAGTTCTTTTTTTTAAGTCTCAATAATGAAGCCTCGATATTCACCGGATCATGGTGTCTACTGGCAACTAGAAAATCAACCCAGACTGTTGCCACCTATCGTGTCACCCTACCTCTACCACTCCCTTCAAACATGTGGAAGTGCATTCTGCCGCATCCTGTAGCTCTGTTGTCTATAAATGTGTTCGTAATGGTCTCAAATGTAGTTAAAAGCAAGAAATAGGCCTACAAACTTCTTTCGAGAAACATTTTTTGAATTTCTTTTCTAAGTCAACTAAAAGGACATACGAAACTTAAACTCTTAATAAATAAATATTTTCTAGTGTCCTTATCCTGCGTATTTTTACTCGTCGTGTACCATTTTGTAGACATGAGCTAAATATAGTAGACGTTTTACATAGGGCGCACACATAACAAGTATGACGCTTCCAATGATTTGTACGTCTTCCAGTTTAGAATATTTCCTCAGATTTTCTATTATTATAATCATAACTTCTTAAAACATTAGAAAACGTAGAAGCTATTTTAAGAGCACACTTTGTATTCTGAAAGTCCTGTAATGTGAGAGAAATTATTGAAAGGAGAGCGGTAACCTATTCCGATGATTCAGAAGGAATTTAAGTGAAGATTGAGTTAACTTTTTTCCCTCCGCAAATTAGAAAAAAAAATCGTTTTTACCTATTTATTTCCTTCATTTCAGTGTGGCAAAATTTTGGTTTTGGTGCAGTCCCAAAAAATATTGAGTTACTTTTGTTATTTTTATATTATTTTCATAAGACCAGTCGTGTGTTTGTTTTAATTTCCTGTGCAACAGAGAAAAATTATATGGGCCATCTTTTATTAGTGCCTATATAACCTCTCAGAAGTACTCACTTATGTAAAACAATCATCCGAAGAACTACAACCCAACTGCATTAAAATTTGTGGATTTCGTTTTTGATTAGCTAACAAATTTTGCTAATGCCACACTATTATTTTTTGCTTCCGAGTACTCATTACTTTGTGAAATCCTTATCTCGTTTTTTTAAAAGATCTTCAGCATTGAGGCTATTTTCCAGTAAATTACTGTGTACTGAAGCTAGGACACTGATCAAAGATATAAATTAGCTACAAGCTACAGACTCATTTTTAAGTTATAATGAAATCTTTTTCATACCAAAAAATACTCATTTGTGTATAGAATAAAAATGTTTAAGAATTTCATTACCTGAATTCTTGTACATTGTAAATTAGATATACGGTAGAGTCTTTTTAAAGAGGACGAGTTAATTAAACAGAATTCCGTTTCAAAAAGTTCTTAAAAATAATCCCATGAATGTATTATTTTCAGATTTTTATTCCTTATTTATAATGGCACGAGAAAATAGATTTCCAGTTCAGCTGTTGGACTGAAAGCTTTTCTTTTTTATAATATGGGGAAAATACAGAAAAAAAATGTTGCTTCATTTGAAATTCATTAGATTTCCATAAATCCTATTGAAGATGAATCCCTGATATGATATTTTTTAACAATAATCATATTCACTGCATTGTACCCGTACATATAATTTCAGTGACATGAGCTAATACTCACAGATGACTAGAAAACTTTCTTCAAGATTATAATTTTCTTCATAAATGTGAACTGAAAATGAAGAATCACGCTTGCGTACATTAATATAATAGACTTGGGACACGCATCTTCAACCCCAAAAAACTGAAACAGAAGAGATAAGTTAATCATCAGCTTCAGGGAGATAAGTACATATACATAATATTAACGCATTGAATCAAGATACTCACTGGAAAATGATTGAAAAATAATGATTTTTTTTAATTGATTTACTTTTAAATTTTCGTTTGTGAAAGTAAAGAAGAAATGGATGTTAAAGTACAACTCGTTATAATTAAAAAGTAACAAATAATTTGAAGTGTTTGACAAACATTTAACTTATAAATTTTAAGTCATTTTAATAAGGAAAGTTTCTTATACATAGAACATTGAACTCCCGTAATGTTTTTATACAGTATCTAAATTTATAATTCAGATTATAAACAGTTAAATATTTTCAAAAGGTGTTGATGTTTGTTGAACGCAAATTATGAAATAATTCACGGGTGGATAAAATACAATTTCCCGTGTGTGAAGATACTTTTATTCAAGAAAGAAACTGAAATTAAACTTAAAGTTTAGAGCTTAAATGAATTGACCTTTCCATTTGGTCTCTCTCTGGAGAGCTATTGTCATTTTCTACAACTTAAACGATATACATATTGGGAGTAAGATCCTGATTTGTATAAAGCAAATTTTGAATGATTAAATGTACCCATGCTTAAAAAAATATTTCATACCGCGAACAATGGTTCAGAAGTCCACCACTCTAGTTGTTTGGTCGTCGTCTGGCAATTTTGTGCAAGACAATATGTCATTGCATCACAAGGATAATAATAAAATATGTATCAATACAACATGAAGAAAAAATATTAAATTTATATAAGTTCCGACTAAATTTTACGAATGCATTTCATCCTTAATTTTGTGATCTATGCACTTATGACGAGATATAAACTCGAATAACATGGGACTTTAAAAAATAATAATAATAATGAGTGATGATTATTGGAAGCTCACGAAAAAAATATATGTATAACTAGCTGAAAACCCACGCTTCTCTACGGAGTACATTCAAATTAAATACAACGGTCAACGTATGCAATTTATGCCAAAAAATAAATATATATATTTATAATAAATGCGATGATCAATGTATACAACTGATGTAAAATATATATCTATCTATATATATATATTTATAAAAAAATCGTAAGGGATATGCATTTTTTTTGGATAATATCTAATCGTCTGCTGCATTAGAAAGAGAAAAAAATATTTTTTTTGTCTATTTGGTTGTTACGCACGTGACGATAAATTTATTGAAAGTACCAGAAAAAGAAATCACGTGATCAGCATTTAATAAATTAAATTCTAAAGATTAATCTTTAAAAATTCACCAAAAATCAGGAAATGGAGGTAAAAATTCGAAAAACCATTCATTTTGAAGGAATTTTTATGATCTTTCTCGTGATATAAATTTTATAACCCTCAATGTATTATTTTAAATGCAAACGTAAAAAAGTTTAAAAAACAGCTTAAAAATTTAATTTAAAAAAATCTAAGAAGAATTTTTGAAAAATCTTTCTTAGTGCACCCCTACACTATTAGAAGAATCGCCATGCAAAATTTCAGCCATTTAGGTCCAGCGGTTTGGTCTGTGCGTTGTATGTCAGTCAGTCAGTCAGCGAATGAATGAGTCAGTTACGGAACTGTTTTATATATATAGATAATATTATTTCTAAGGATTTTTTTATGGATGGGACAGGGAAATTAAACTGGCTATCATGGTATCGCATTTCCCCGAACGTTTGCCTAATGATCCCCATAGTGTATATCTTAAAGTATTCAAGTGTAAAATTTCATAAATTATGAGATAGAAATAAAAACCTCCCACTCGCACTACAATATTATTAACACTGGAATAATTGAGAAAAAAGAATCTTCTCTGAGGAAATTACTAAAATTATTAAACAAGTGGTAGTGTTTTAAAATCATCTTTGTTATTCTAGCGCAACAGAAACTGAGACTTAAGCAAAAGTCTGAACAGACATTAGGGAAAATAAATAAATTCGTAAAAAGGAATTATTAAAATTATATCTGAATGAAGGTGAGGTGATACCTTTAAGGTATTAGTAAAAAAACGTCACGCATTCAAATACAACAGAAACTGCGTGGGATACAAAATTTTAGGCTATAAAGAAATTCTATTTTTGAAAGTTATTTCTATGTTATCTACAAAAATCCAATATGCTAACATGATAGCGGATTTTATTTTCTGTGTGAACTTGTTAAAATAGAGATTACGGAATAGAAATGTGTCTATTCTGAAGTATTTCAAAAGTTTCTAGAAAAAATAATTGAACTACCTTTGTTGTATCAGAGTCGATTGAGTTTGAAATTTAATTTTCATTTACTTAAACACTTGAGGTGAGTGACCTTTCCTATCAAGAAAAATGTATTTTTTTGTAACACAAAGCTCTTAGTAATTGTCTGTGTGTGTTTTTCCTTTTTTGCTATGAAAATTGTTTATCCCTGATTAATTTTCATTCTTTTTTTTTTCGGGACAAAACTGTGGTTTTTTCTACTTTAAGTGAATATATGCCAACCATAGAATTTTAGTCATAAAGTAAGATACACAATTTTGATTTAGAGTATTTCGTATTCTTCAATGTTTGAACTAAAGGAAATGTAAAATTTAATGCTTAAATTATGAATTTGTGGTATTTTCATCTCTAGAAATAGGAGTGATTTTCTCAGTAATTAAAAATATAACTTCATAAAAATCATTTTGTTTTTCGACTAAAATCGAGATTCTAGGAAAAATCCACTTTAGTTAAGCCTTTTTTATTATTGATATCACAGACCTCCTGAGAAATAAACGGCTAGTTACTGTTGCAACAAATCATAATCTAGTTTACTTCATATTTTGCTTTGTCTTATGAGAGGATTATTGACAACATTTTAGGACAACGAAATAGTTGTAGGACCATATGTATATTTTTCCAAACCATGACTGTTTTTAAGGTAATTTGTATTATTTCAATAGATAAATATAAGGGTTTGTCAAAATATTGGAAATGTCAGACCATTTCTGTTGAATCTTTATTCTTAAACTTCTGGTCCCAGTGTGTCTTGCAAATAGACATGAATTTGTCATTTGATAAAGTCATATCAGTCCTGCACATAGTCTATTGAAATTTAGTACCATTCATTCTTCACCATATGTTGAAAACTCTTTCAAAGATTACGGAACTGGAGAACGTAATCCGAACTTTCTCTCCCAATGTTCTTAAAAAAATGTTCAGTAATGTTAACGTAAGGTGACTGAAGTTTCCAGAGCATATAGAGACCAAATCCTCATCTTCTTCAAATTACATGCTATCACGTTTCGTACGATGCACGGGTTGAGTATCGTTTTGGAAACACGACCGGTTATACGAAAAACACCCAAATGTTGAATATGGCCGAAACGGATGTTTCCGTATGCTTTCGAAGAAACTGAGCACTGAATAACGACAAAGGTTCCTATGGAACTCCAACAGAGTGCCACTGTTTCAGAGAGCGATTGCCATGAGTGTTGACACCAAACAGTCTGGCCATATACTTGATTGGCATTTGCTCAACGCATACTGTACCAGTGGTAGGAAACACTGTGACGTTTATTTTAACCGACTCTCTCGCATTTTACCAGTCTTTTTCAACTCCAATTTTAATGTTCTTGGCACCATCTGACATATCTTCTTTCATTGGTATGTGTCATGAATGCCTTCTGGATTGTAGCACGACTATACAAGTCAGCTTTATGCCCCTTCCGAAGAACTGCTATGACTGAAATGTCATCATTAGTATTCTTATTCACTTCTGTTATTTGCATGTCTGCATTATTTATGCAATCATAGTACAATTCGTACATTTTCCTTTACGTCTCTGACATATTCGTGACACGTCCGTACATTTTGCCATTAGTGGCAAAACCTTGTTAATTTCTGTATTATGTCATAATCTTTGATACTGAACTCCGTAATTACACCGATGGAATATGTTGTTCTAGTTACGAAAGTAACCGCAAGCTCCGTGCTAATTATAATCCCTTTATGCAAGTCTCACAAATCCAACAGTTTTCGCATTAATTCCACAACAGCTAATTCTGCCTTGATTGTACAACTCTGCGCGACCGCTGATACATACTTTTTACCGTATTATATGCCTTTGTTCCCTGATGTTGGAATTTGCATACGCCACAACTCACGCACCATTTTATAACAATGTTTCCATAATTTTGTTAACTTCCTATACATTGTGCTTTCGGTACATGCAATATAAAACTGGGATAAAGGCTGTTTAAATGCAGGAAAAATTTCCCTAATCATGTTCCAAGTAGCTTTATTCAAACTAAATTATGTTTTTTTTAAGTGAAGCTACTTTAGTCCTGACATCAGAATTACACTGAGGCCAAAATTACTCTGAGATAAAAACATTATGTGCAGAGGTTGAACAACTTCTTCTGTCAGTTTCCAGTGTATGGAATATTGTTTAAACAAAATACCTCAGCTTACAGTTGTGTAAAAAATAATTGTTATAATTTTTCTTGGAATGATAAGAAATTTTTATTTGTTTAGATTAGCTTTCATTTGTTTAAATTTATACCAAGATGTTGTCACCTAAAAAAATTATAGCCTATATTATTTCGAGGAAAAATTTACAATTATGTATTCATAGTGGCAAAATTGTTTTCACTTTTATATATTATTGAAGAAATTTTAGATTTTTCATTATTCTGAATTTTTTTTCCCACACACTTATGCAGCTAAAAATGCTGCAAGTTTAGTATACATTTTTTATAATTCTATATCCTAATTAAATAAGATTTGTATGTTAAAGATATGTATTTAACATTGTGCATTTATCTGTTTATTTTTTTGATTTCATAATACTCGGAACTAAATATTGAATAAATATCAACATTTAGAATGATTCTGTAAATATGATGTGTTAGCATAAAATAATGAAGCACACCACGACAAATACCAAAACAAACAAAATATTTATATTTTTTCATGATGTCCAGTGATTAATTATTCACAAACTTTAGCAATTTTTAACATTTGAATCCATAAATTTGCCATATTTCTCGTTTAGAGTAATAAGGAAGAAAAATTATAGATTAAACTAATGGATTTAAGCTGTAATGTTTCGAGTAGCTGCGGCAGCTGTTCCGAAAACAGAGACACGGGCAAAAATGACAAATGGCCACATTAATGCGTCGATTCTCTTACCACAGCTGCAGTGCAGTTCGTTGGTACAACGATATTAGTTTTGATTTTTTTTAAATAATGTTTTTCCAATTTCATTCAAAATTCAGTGGAGGTATTTTCTTTTCATGTTTTATGATTATATAAATTTATTTACAACATAACCAGATTGGGACAATTGAACCTATTGAAATTTTATGTTTATGCATGGAAGAAATAAGGGGAAAAGTCTTATTGAGGTTAATCTAACTATCCACTTTATGAGATTAATTTGACAGGATCACCATATGGCCTGTTGCTATAAGGATAAGAACATATGTGTGTAAGGGAGAAATTCCTGAATTCGATAGGCATGACTGAAGTGCTTGCCAATTATGAATGTTTAAAATTTCGTTACTCAGCTGTTGACCTTAATGTAGTAGTCATACCTACATCCGGTTTACCTTTGAGACGAGAATTAATTTGGAGAGAAACATATGTAAACTTGCACTTACAAAGAAAAACAATACGAAAGTTTTAGTGTCTAATCATGCAAAATATTTGAGACTAGATTTTCAATTTGAAAACTTTTGTTGATGCAATTGTCACACTTTATCGTCAACTGTCTAATTAGTCTTTGTGTATTAATATTTGACCATAGTGCTCTAAATCAACCTAACAATCAACCTTGAGCGTCAAACGTATCAAATGCTGCCTTGCATGACAAAGGTTTAAACAGGTTATTCCAAAATTGAACTCAAGAATCGGGCAAGATTACTGTTTATATAAGGTTTTACTTTTAATTATTTTCGTTAGTTGCAAAGAAATAACACTGTCATAATCATAATGTAATTGGTTATAGCATAAACATAATTCAGATTAAGTTTTGGGTGAAATGGAACAATTTTATCAAAAATTGAGTGGAGTTGAATGATATTTCAAATATAACACCCGATCATTCATTTAGAAAAATTAATATTCGCTGAATTACCTTTCTCTCCCATGTGTAGGTGCTATTGTTTTAAAGTAAAGAGCGAAATTACAAAGTGTTTTATAGGGAAGCAATTAACATTCTTTATTTAACATAAAAACTATTCCTTTATGAAGAAATATTATCCGAGAAGATTGAAAACCCCTACCATTTGACCTAATTTTGGTAAAAGCACAAAAACGCCTCAGAAATTAGGATATAAGAGGAATTGCCATATGAATTGATTTGGAATACGGTTTTTTTAATTATACAATAGCAGCTAGCTATAAATCAAAGATCAAGCACTATTATTTTCCATATTCAAGCATAGAAATATAGAAAAATACATTAAAATATTAACTTAAATTTATATTCAGAGCTATAATGAAAATTTATGAAAAATATCAGGGGATTTAAAAAAAATTATGTAAAAGTATGATTCAGCAAGTTATCAAAATGACACTTTAAATGCCATCATATTATATTTGGAATATGCTTTAACAATCTAATTATTTGTTAAATATTAAATGGAATATACTTTGCACACATGTAACAAGTGTTCTAGTAACAGAACATTTAAAACCTAACAGAGAACAAATAATAGTTTTAATTTACGTTAAGTCTAGTCTTCAACGTTCAAATCTAGTCTCGTATATTCTGTGAGAAAAATAATCGTAACCAATAAGGAGGAATCAAGAGCTCTTAAAAGATAAATGAAATACTTATTTAATTCTCAGATATACTTTTTAAGTGGAGAAATAAAATATATTTTTATGCAAATCCCCGCAATCATAATTTAAGCGTTAGATTGCGAGCCACTTTGAGCAAATAAATAGTTTCAGTGGAAATTTTAGCTTAGTTTATCGCCATAAAAATCAATAGCCTGAACTGGTTTTCCAATTCGATTCAACATCTTAATCTCTATCATAGGTTTGAAATTGGGGGATTGTGAAATATATCTCCTCTGAGATTCTTTTCAGAGAGGAGAACAAAATGATTTTCGCAAAAGCAATTGTTGGTACGTTAGTGCTTACGCTCTCGGAAAGCTATTGCAGATTTCGATCTCCTTTATCTGAGCATTTCCTTTGATCTGTCTTTATCAAGATTTCATTCCTCTTGAACATTCACTTTTAGCGTGGGTTTATATTTTGTAGGCGATACCACAAGCTGTGAAGAGAAGCCACTTTTTATGGTCGGAGATAAAGCAATTATAATTTTTAACGTAGCTTGTAACGTCAGTTAGTTCACATTATTATAAATGTTTTGAAAGGATATTTTTGAAGATTTAAATCTTTATGAAAACTCTTTCAGTGCACTTTTATTCGGCTTTGTTTCAAACAGCGAAATAGAATCAGCATCTTGAGTTAGAAGACTGAAAACTCTCCGATAGTTGAAGCTAAAACTAATATCAATTGAAAGTAATATCACATGCTCTCAAACTTTATTGCCTGATCGTTTAAAAAATGCTTGCATCGATTACGTGGCACTTATCAAATGGCTTGCAGGACGTGAAAATGTCACGACTATGTCGTTTATAAAAATTAAATTCTGCCTTGAAATGCTAGTTTGAAAAAAATAAAACTGTAGGGTATTTCTCGATGGGGATTTTTTTTAATTGTAAGCATGCGAAGAACGTCTTTGCTTTTAATCTTTAATACTTTCTAAAAACCAGGACATAAAAAAAATAATTTTGAAGTTATTTTTTTGTATCAATACTGTACAAATAAGAACCCGATATAATAGAACATAGTATATATTTATCATGATGTCTTAACATATCTTTCACTATCAAGGTTTACATGAAGCACATTTAGGAGAATTATTTTTGAAAACCATAGTTGGATAATATATAAGGGGAATAAAAAGACAAATGTAAATAAATTGTTTTTTTGCAGCCCACCTCTTGTTGACTGTAGAATATTGTAATTACAGTCTTAGTGCTTGAATATGCATACATTTATATGATCTGGACTTCTTCGAACATTGTGATTCGTATTGTTTAATAAGACTAAACTAATGATTTCAGTACATATACTAAATTATATTTTTCTCGTAACCCTAAATACCCAAACTACCATTCTGAATTGTGACACAAAATCCACGCATCATACTTCTCTTTAGATTTATTTGGTGATTCATATAACCTACGCTGTTGTCCAAGTATTCAAAAATCGCAGTCAGCGGCACCCTGTAAGTCAAAGTCATTTATTGTGTAAGAGATACAGCATATAATATCTTTAAAAATAGATTCGTTGAGAAGCTGGAATAAATCCAGTGTAGTTTATAGAAAAGCATTCCTGAAATAAAAAGTGGAAAAATTCTGATCATGATAAATAAACAAGGTTATCAGGAGATGGATCCTAAAATTTTATGAAACAGACTTTTTTTCATTTTCCCCGCAATGCTATATTAATAAAATAGACTATTTTGAATTTTTTCATTAATACAGTAAATTATTTTATGACTTACTCATTTATCATGATTAGTTTGACCAGTTGTGCGCACTCTTTTTGAAAAAAAATTCCGTAATAGTATTTTTTTTTTGTTATTTAGGAAAATCTTAATAAAAAAGTTTAAAAAAGAAACAAGCAAGCAAATTTTGACAACCTATTATAAAAATCGGAGTGTAAATTTTAGGTAAATATTTACTATGCATATTTTCTCTCCAGAAAAACAAAGCTTCTTATCCATAAAACTATCGTTAGACCGGTTCTAATGTATGGTTTGGAAACTTGGTCTGCAACAAAAAAATGGAGAATACAGAATTGCAGTTTTCGAGAGAAAGGTTCTCAGAAGCATCCTTGGTGGATCCAAAGAAAATGGCCTATGAGGGAGATGTTTTAATTCAGAAATCTATAGATTTTTTAGCCCTATATTATTAAAAGAGCCCTATATGTTAAGAGCCCTATATTATTTAAAGTTTTAAAATTAAAAGAATGAACTAGGCCTCTCATAGTGCTAGAATGAATGAAAAAATATCCAGTAAAGAATATTTTTGTTTCAAGGCCCTTGACTAGTCGAAAATATGAGAAAGGCCAAAACTAAGATGGCTCGACTATGTTGAATCAGATTTTAGAGTGATTGGAGTGAGGAACTGGCAGACCAGGTCTGTCAGACCGGACCAGGCAGACCTGTCCCGGAGGAATCTTCAACAGAAAGCCCTGGCCCGCCCTGGGCTGTTGTGCGAAATATGATGATGATTTACTATGCATAATAACACAACTTTAACTTTACATAATAACAATAAAAAATGGTAGCTTTTACCTTCTGCACCTGTTTTTTGGCAAACCTCAAGTGATTAAAACTTCCTATTTAACTATTAATATGTATTTGTTTCATTTAGGCAAAAATTAACAAAAATTAAAATAAAAAAGAGTATGACTTAAAAATTATTAGCCTATTTATAGCAATTTTTTAATTAAATAATTCAATATGAGATAAAGTTACTTCACACTATCCGGGACCCCTCTAATTATTTTCACCACTGAGTTAGACGATACATCGGATACAGAATCTTCTGTATTCTTCCTGCTTTGTTCCTTGGTTACTTTTGAGCTCTGGGGTTATCTATTGAAACGTGAAATCTTAAAAACTTGTATGTTATAAAGCTCAATACTCAATAAATCACTTTTATCTAGATTATTAGTCATTAGTGATTTATTGTATGGATGTGAACTGAAGATAAATAAGCTTCCTTTCATTTATTTTGTTTACATTAAAAACCTTTTATTCTGTGTTATAAGCTAAAATAGTCAATATATCATTTCAAATCAAATGATTGGTTGTTTTGTTAATTATTGTATGGAGGCAAACTGGAGCTAGATAAGCCTCACTTCATTTATATTGTTTACGTTAAAAATATTTTATTCTATATTTTAAGGTAAATAGTCAATAGATTATTTCTATTTAAATCGTTGGTCTGTAGTTAATTATTGTATGAAGACGAACTAAATATGTTCCCCATTATTTGTGTTGTTCACACTGAAAACTCTTTTATTTTGTGGTTTATTATTATTATTATTATTATTATTATTATTATTATTATTATTATTACTATTATTATTATTGTTATAATAAAAATTATTTTTTTCAGGGTATTTAGTTCGTTGATAATAATATAAGTAAAATTTTTAAATTTTCGTACCGCTGAGATTTTCTTCTTTCAAAAATATATCCAGTTTCACAACACACAAACATATTTAACTGCTTTATAAATCTCTTACATTCCTATTACTTTGTTTTAGATTCAAAGAGCACCAAATAAACAATACATTTACTTCTACAATAATTTTTTTTAACATTAAATAAGAAAATTTCTACTCACAGTCTAGAAAATTTATGCTATTTACAAATATTTAAAAATTATTGTTTTGGACTTTTAAAATTATGGTAATTACGCTAGGCTGCAATCTTGAAATACTGATGATTAGAATCTTGAACAAAGATAGAATAAATTACCTATGTATTTTCATGCATAAATGACTGTGCTTAATAAAGATATCTAACATTTTTTTCCTTGTTTAAGAAATGATAAAATATTAACAATTCTTTTGAGTTTATTTTATAGTACGTTTCAATCGTAATTATTCGTTTTAAATTTTGCGATGTATAAACTAAAATAAATGTTTAAAAATAAAACTGAAATCATCCTGGTTTATTTCAAATAGAATTGATTTTGAATGTTTTAATATTCCACACGAATATATTAATAAAGAATATTTTTAACATGATCGCACCATCTCTTATATTCCGAAGAAAGTAAAAATTTGCATTTTTAACATGCACTTTGGGTTGTGTATCGGATGTGATTATTGCACTTTGGGATGTGATTATAATCACATCCCAAGGGAGGACATCACAAGAAGGGAGAAATAATTATTTCTCCCTTCTTATGAGTTCTCAGACTTGAAGCCCGCTAATGAATACACCTCAGATTAAAAGTTCTACATGCTAAACAGCATGAAAGCTAACTCATTTATCCAATATTGTGAGTTTCTGACTTGAAAACTGATAAGCTACAGAATAAAAGCTCTACTAGCTAAACAGTATGAAAGCTAACTCATGTATCCCTTCTTTTGAGCTCCTGACAGGAAACCTGACAACAAATAAGCTTCAAAATAAAAGATCTACTAGCTAAACAGCATGGAAGCTAACTCATTTATCCCTTCCTGTGAGCTTCTGACCTGAAACCTGGTAACTAATAAGCTTAAGAAATAAAGCTATACTAGCTAAACAGCATGAAAGCTAACTAGTTTATCCCTTCTTTTGGGCTTCTGACCTGAAACCTGATAACGAGTAAGCTTAAGAATGAAATCTCTACTAGCTAAACAGCATGAAAGCTAACTCATTTATCCCTTCTTGTGAGTCTCCAAGTTGAAGCCCGTAATGAATACGTTTCAGAATAAAAAATTACAAACCAGACATAATTAAGGCTGCTGCGTACTAACCCTATTGGATTTGCTCACCTCAATTTTAACCTATGGAGAAAATCTGTCTACTAATTACAGTTACATAGATGATGATAATAAAAAAATAGTATTTTCAGATAACCTGAACATTTATGCACCTTGCAACAGGATTCATTTTATAAATTTCGTCTCTCAAAAGAATTTATGAGTATTTAAAACATACTATACTAGATTTTCCCCCTAAATAATTTAAATTAAAAAATATTATTTGCATTTAAAAAAAAAAACGGAAAATACCCCGAGGTGTAAAATTTCTTTTCCAAACAAGGAGTACACTTTAAAAATATCTTGAAATCCAAATCAGCAATCCTTGGACAAATTTTCTTGGAAAATTTTTCCTTAGATAACATTGAGGTGAACGAATCCAATAGGATTAGTACACGACAACATTAAAGCGATATATTAGATTTTGACCGCTTTGGTCTAACACTTGATAGTATTAAAATGAAAGTCATATTTTATGCTTGTTTTTGTTTTAACAGGTCAGTATATAAAGTCATTTAAAGTGATACACTCGGAGAATGTTTCATTAAAAGGGGTTTCAAGTTTTTTCTTTTATTTTTTGTGAAAATACTTTTTAACCATATCATTAAGTTTGAGTTGTAAAAACTTGTGTCACTGATTACTTTCTCCTTCTGTATATATAAAAAGTCGAGTCTTATGATAAATTCCTTTTCTAAATTTTTATTTTTCGTATACTCGTTTAAATAATGTCACTTACTTCCAGGGGAAATTTTTCGGGCCGAGTGAATAAGAAAGAACTAAATATTAAGAGTTCTTGTAGCCGATTGGTAAGAGTAAATTGTAGACTGAGCTACAGTACCATTGTATCCTCCTAATAAATTTTACGTGCGTATTTGGGAAGTAGATGTTTGAATTATATGACAGTACGTGGTACTTACTACAAGTCATTTAAGTGGATAATTCATTTTTACAGTTTTAATTGTATAATACTTGTTTGTGAAGTTAAAGTACTTGATATATGACACAATAGTGATAAACATCTCAATCTTTGAACAAGTTATAAACGTTATTGATCTCCTCAGTCTTGATCAAACAATGAAATTTAATTATCCTCTTAGTTTTTAACAAGCAGTGCAAAACATTTGTGAATTCAGCAATTCATTTCACATGTCAATAGCTGTTGAAATAACTATCAGCATGTTCATCCATCAATACACATCTGAATTAGGCACAGCAACTGAACACAAGAAGTCAACTGTAGGACAGAAAATGTAATTTGAAGATTCATATCTCATGGGTTAAGCACGATAGTTAGACACAAGGCATGGATTTAAGTTAAATCTCCATTTACAAACTAATTGAGACATACAAATCGTATCTTGGGAAAACCCAAATCAAACTTCTACTATATATGCTAATCAAATTCTCATCCCTGGCTTACATGATATTTAACCAACTTGTCAATTTCCAAGGTACATAGCAATGTGTAGTGAATTGCTTTGATTCGTTTCACAACTGAAATATCTTCCTTATTCTGGCATTATCTTTCACGTAGAAGCGTCAGCATCCTGGATGAAATCACTCTACTTTTTGTTGACATATAACGATGAAGCATCTTTTGAAAATTCGTATCTCCACTTTTCCACTATAATCTCTTATTTCTAGAATATCTTATTTTCCGGGCAAATATGCCGGCTATTACACACACTCAGTTGTGTTCTTCCTTCCGTGTGATTCCTTAATCAATATCCCATTCCACTACACGTGTTTGGTACACGCCAAGATAGCAACAAAGGCTTGGCAGTAATTATAGTACATTACTGAAAATGCTTTACCTGTTAAGAATGGTGCTATATTTTTGATTTCGATTATTATTTCTTTAAGTTGATGCAACATAAATTTTTAGACTTCTAAGATTTTTAACGAGATCGTAAATAATTCTCCTAACAAATAATAGTTTTTTTTTTAATTTTATTTTCTGATTCATACTGATCGCGCTGTTTTTTAATAAATAGGTTTTTTGCTCTTTTCAATTAGTCAATGGTCTTCATTTTAAACTCTCGCGAATTAAAATTAGATTAAAACAAAACAGTTGAGAAGGATGTGAATTAATAAAAAAATAACTGAATAAAGCAATGAGTTCAAATGGAAGTGGACAACATTATGATGTTAATATGATATATTTCGGTGGAAGGGAAATTTGCTTTGTTTTCAAGGAGAATAATTTATTTTTTATTACAAAAGTCTAAGAGGATTTAAGCAAGGAAATGTCGATGGACTGGAAGTATGGTCTATAAGATCCTAGTATAAAAGCTTTTCATAACCAGTAACGGGTAGGAAAAGCCTAAAAATTACCAAATAAAAGATTTAGGTATATATAATGAGGCGGGAAAAGGTCTTTTAATAGGCGGTGCTCTATGTGTAAAGATGGATATTTCGGGCAATTCAGTGTTTCATACCATTAATACGGCTATATGATGAGGATAATGTGCAAAGAGTTCTGCACTATTTATGTACTTTATTGAGTACTTCTGCAATGAAAATGTGTTTATGAAATTGAAAATATGTTTTCACTGATGTAAAACTATAAACATGCCTTACCACTGTTAGTGATTCTAAAGGCAAAGGCAAATTATTGAATAAGATAAATATGCGTGTGTGTTTGTGTATATTGAATTATTTATGCCCTTTATTGAGTACTTCTGCAAAATAAATGTGTTTATGGAATTGAAAATATGCTTTCACTGATGTGAAACTATAAAAATGCCTTATCCCGGTTAGTTATTCTAAAGGCAAAGGCAGATTAATTAATAAAATAAATGTGTGCGTGCGTGTCGAATGAAGTTTCATTTAATTCCTTTGGATATATCCTTTTATCTGGGGACTATAGACGCAGAAAAATAAAAAAAAATCGAATGGTATAACTAAAAATTTGTGACTAGGAAGATTAAACTTTGTGTTAAATTGATTCTTTTTTCATGTTATTAAGTTAAAAAGTGCAGATTTCGTTTAAATTCTATGTGAGAAATATTTAGTAAATTTTCAGGTTTTAAGTTAGAAATACCTTTTATGTCACTCATAACTAAACGAATGTATACGCGTGAGTTCGTACAAATGATTTTGAGTAAAAAATTGCCTTTAGTTTTACTATTTGGATTCTAAGAGATTCCATACTAAGAGCTACAATATCGAGCATATGGTGTCATAAAGACAGAATACAATGGAACCTTCCACCTATTTATGAATCGTAACAGTATGAACATTAATACTGCTGAATATATATAAGACCTGAAATCGAAGTCAGAAACTTGCAAAAGAACGGAACCTCAAAGTTCTTCTCAAAGATTTTCCCCACCCGAAAAAAATAAACTTTCGACCACATACAGATTTCATGCTTTACTTTCTATGACCTTTCCAGATATTGGATGTTTACAAGCATACAAATACAAGTTAGAAATGCATTAATGAATAAGTTCCTTCTTTCTGGAAATGCTTTTAATTTCAACATTTGTGTGAACTGAAAATTTCTCATATCGAAACGATAGCTTATTACATATTAAGGATGGACAAGCAATCATATTCTTGTCGCGATCAGATGACTTTGAAGTAAGGTATTCATTAGAATTAATTTATATGTACATATATATATATATATATATATATATATATATATATATATATATATCGACACGAATAGCAAATTGGCCCAGCATGAGGTCTTGGGGATGCAGCATCCTCCAAACTCTCCGAAATTAGCACCGGCAGGCTTTTTCTTGTTTCCAAAACTGGAAGATTTGCTGAAGGGAACAAGATTTGAGGATGTCAAAGCCATCAAGAAAACTGTAACGTCCACATTAAAGAGCATTCCGAAAGAGGACTTTAAAAGTTGTTTCCGAAACTTATACAGCCGACCCCAGAAGCGCATTACGTCAGGTGAGATTTACTTCGAAACATATTAAATGGGTATGTATTTCATGTAATATTTTCTGGAATTATTAGATCAATCCTGGAAATTAATGGCCGATATATATATATATATATATATATATATATATACATATATATATATACATACATATATATACATATATATATACATATATATATACATATATATATACATATATATATACATATATATATACATACATATATATATATATATATATATATATATATATATATATATATATATATATATATATATATATATATATATATATATATATATATATATATATATATATATATATATATATATATATATATACACTCATGTTAATACGGAAAAGTAGGTTAAAATAAACTTTAGGGTACGCTGAGGTGATAATATTTATGAAGTTATGAGCTATATCCTGAATTCTAAAGGAGAATTTGCCTTTTGCCCCATAAAATAATGAATATTGAAAATCCTAAAAAATGTACAAAAAAGATGAAAATACCCTTTCATTTCTGAAGACGAAAGTGAACTGTGATGACTGTGAGAGAATTAATGCGGCCGACAGATGTTGCAGCGAAGGGGAAAAAATACCAAGGGTACTTATTCTTGTGTCCATTAGCTAGATCTTGGAACAGCTGAAACACGTATTACAGAAACATCAAATTAGAATCATTATGTTGAGAAATATTTCGGGTATCGGAACCTATGCAAAAATGTCCTCCAGTTGTGGATTAGTGAAATATTCTGGTGAAAATTTGATTAGAAATGTGGTGAAATATTTTAAACTTATTTTTCGTACATTCTCAGGAAGACAGGCGCATTAATTGCCTTTCACAGGAGCTTCTTTTATAGCCATTCGGTAATGCGTAATTAGTTTCGTTAAATTTGAAGTACCTCGTATTCGCTTATAAAATTTTCAATATATATATATATATACTAGCTGAATACCCGTGCTTTGCTATGGAGTACTTTCAAATTAATTACACCGGTCAATGTATGTAATTAAGGCTAAAAAAATTATATAAAAAAGGTAACATATATTTTTATAGACAAAATAATGTAGAAGAAAATAGTCAAATTAAATACAACGGTCAATGTATGCAATTAATTTACATGTTTGATATCCATAAAACATACTAATTTGAATTAAATTCTTAAAAAACTTCTTTCTCAATTAGTCTAGTGGTTAAATTTTATCTTTTACTATATTTTAATATTTTTTTGTAATTTTTTTTTCGCTGTTATGCACGTGACGTGAAATTAATTTAATGTATCACAATAAGAAATGAAATCTCGTAATCAGCATTTAATAAATTAATTTCTATGACTTAATTTTTAAAAAGTCACCATAAATCAGAACATGGAGTTAAAGATTCGAAAAATATTTCAGTTTAAAGGATTTTTTATGATCTTTCTCTTGATATAAATTTTTTAACCCTCAGATTGTTATTTCAAATCGAAACGAAAAAAAAAAATAAAAAAATTGAAAAAACAGCTTAAAACTTTAATTTAAAAATAAACTAAGAGGCACCCCTACACTATAAGAAGAATCGCCATGCAAAATTTCAGCCCTTTAGGTCCAAAGGTTTGGTCTGTGCGTTAACTGTCAGTCAGTCAGTCACGTAACTGTTTTATATTCATAGATTTTAGAGGCACTTGCAACCCTGTTTCGCAATTTACTTTTAGTTTAAAATAATTTATATATGGTATTCGAATTGTCGTATGGTATTCGAATGCATAATTTTCTCAAAAAAGTGATCCAAAAGATATTGAATTTTTAAAATTTTATATCTATAATCAACAATTGCGGATAATTTTAAAGACGTAAGAAGCGTTCGCTTGGGACCTCCGGTTCTCAGGGGACCCTGAAAATTAGCAGTTTAAAAAGGAGATACAATTCGGTATTTTTTTAATTAAGTAATAAATTGAATTGGTAGAATTACTCAGTATTTAGATCACACGATCTTTGAACTTAGATTGCGCTTTGGACTCTTCAAGTGCTTGATCCACCACAGATAATCAAACTAAAATTGTGAAAGAATAATTAGTGCCACTTCACCCCCCATATATATATATATATATATATATATATATATATATATATATATATATATATATATATATATATATATATATACATATATATATATATATATATATATATATATATATATATATATATGTATATATATATATATATATATATATATATATATATATATATATATATATATATATATATATATATATATATATATATATATATATATATATATATATATACAGGGTGATTTTTTAATGCTGACACTACTCAGAGCCATCTGTAGAGCGATCTATCAGTCGGAATTCCACCAAAACTGATATAGGGACAAAGAATGACATGGAAAATAGTTTCCGTAAAAGGAAAAAAAAAAGATCCAAAAGTAGCCGATAGGGGAAAATATGGCGATGCTGTTGTCGGCGCACCCAAGAATTTTCGTAAAAGGCAAGTAAAACATCAAAATACAAATTCACGACTATGTAGTCGACAGCAGCGCCAGTATTTCGGGCTATAAAGATAAGGAATGAATACCGAAAAAGTTTAAGCAGACAAATGAATAACAAAGAAAATTCACTGCAACGCCACTTTATGCAGAAAATTCCCATCTCCCTCCTTTAATGTGACCACAGTCCTGGTGGACGACACATTGCATCCTGAACACTATGTTCTCAACGGCTAAGCGAAACATGTCGCCAGGAATGTTCATCAAAGTCCTGGTTATGTGGTATTTCTGGCCGCCTAGTTCGAGACTCCACCAAGAGACACATTAGACTTTAAATAACCCTACAGAAAATGTCACAAGGGTTAGGTCCAGGGTGTGAGGTGGCCATGCGAGTGGAAAAAAGCAACTGATAACCCTTTCTAGATTCCGCACTTTATAGTCCAAAATACTGGCGCTACTGTCGACTACGTAGTCACGAATTTGCATTTTGATGTCTTACTTGCCTTTTATGCTAATTCTCGGCTGTTCCGACAACACCACCTCAATATCTTCCCCTATAGGCGACTTTTGGAACTTTTGTTTTTCACCGAAACTCTTTCCCATGTCGTCCTTAGTCCCTCTATCAATTTTGGTGGAATTCCCTCTGATACATCGCGCTACAGATGGCTCTGGGTAGTGTCAGTTAAAAAAAAACCACCCTGTATATATACAGGGTGATTTTTATTGAACTGACACTACTCAGAGCCATCTGTAGCGTGATCTATCAGCCAGAATTCCACTAAAATTGATTGAGGGACTAAGGATTACATGGGAAAGTGTTTCCGTGGGAAAAAAAATTTCCAAAAGTCGCCGGCAGGGAAAGATATGGCGCTGTATTGTCGGCGCTTTAGAGAATTCGCATAAAAAGCAAGTAAACATCAGAATGCAAATTCTCGATTACGTAGTCGAGAGAAGCGCCGGTATTTCGGGCTATAAAAATAAGGAATGAATACCGTAAATGTTGTAATAAGCAGACAAATGAATAACAAAAAAATTCACTGCAACACCGCTTTATGCAGCATAATCACTTCTCCCTCTTTCAATGTGACAACAGTCATGGTGGACGACACATTGCATCCTGAACATTATGTTCTTAACGGCCAAGCGTAACATGTCCCCAGAAATATTTATCACAGTTCGCGATATATTATCCTTCAGGGCCGCGAAGTTCGAAACTCTACCATGTTACACCTTAGATTTTAAATAACCCCACAGAAAGATGTCACATCGATTAGGTTCAGTAAGAGAGGTGGTCATGCAAGTAGAAAAAAGCGACTGATGACCCTTTCTTTTGTAATTCCATGGCGCAGTAGATTCCGCACCGATATTTATAGCCTTAAATACTGGCGCTGATGTCAACTACCTAGTCATGAATTTGCATTTTGATATTTTACTTGTCTTTTATGCAAATTCTTCCCACAGAAACACTTTCTGATGTCGCTCTCAGTCCCTCTATTAATTTTGGTGGAATTCTGGCTGATAGATCGCGCTACAGACGGCTCTCAGAAGTGTCAGTGTAATAAAAATCACCCGGTGTATATATATATATAGTATACTTACTTTACATCAAACCACGATGTATAATTAAAAGTCAATTATAAATTGTCATGTCGAATTGAAAGTCACTTTAACTTAAAAAAAATAATTCTACTAAATTATTCTCGTGCATCACACCTAGATATGATTGTTTTTAAAATCAATTTACTGTAACATGAATTGCAGTTCTATTTATAAGGTTATTTTTTGGCACTGAGGTTGAAATTAATTTGAGAAAATCGTAATGAAGAGGCTGACAAAAATTTAGAATACGTTTCATTCAACTGCTCAACGTTATTCAATTCATCATAAAATATATGGCGCAAAGTGTAAAATATTGTAAAGAAACGCCAGCTTAGCTTCCTTAATAACTTCCTTCGGTTTCTAAAATTCAGGTGAATGATGTTTAATAATTTAGATATGTATAACTGGGAAAAAACAAAATTTCATCTTTTTTGCATGCTGCTTCAGAGCTAAAATTCAGGTGCTCGCTAAAATTCAGGTGAATGATGTTTAATAATTTAGATATATATAACTGGGAAAAAACAAAATTTCATCTTTTTTGCATGCTGCACGCGGTAGATTGAAACCGCAGAAACTTAGTACGATGTAACTTAGCAGTTTAGTTTAACTAAAAATGTTGACTGATTTATAAACTCGAGACCTCTTGTCTGTACAGCGTGACAATTATTGAGCTACATGTGATAAAAAATCAAATTGAAAAAAAAAACTACTGCGTTCAAAAATTTTATTCAAATTTGGAAAGTAACTGCAGATAATCGGATTTAGTTTATGGCATGTTTGATATGCTTGCCATCAATGGCTAGATGTGGCGCAGACGAAGAGCAAAATGCTGCAAAACTCGCTGAAGTGTCGAGGCATCGATGCTTTCGATGACCACCTGAATGGCTGTTTTGGGCTCAGCTATAGTTTCGGGGTTATTTGCGAAAACTTTGTCTTTAATACTGTCCCCCAAAATGAGTCACAAGGGTTGAGATCAGGAGAATATGGTGGCCAAGTGATCCCCATTCGCTCAGAAACGCTGTATTTCGACATTTACAACAAAAAATGAACAACAACAACAATACGAAAGCACATGGTCAAAAAAATCTCAACATGCCTTGCATTGGGATTCACGGAATCACGCCAGTTTTCACCGAATCACCACAATGGTTGAAAAGTAAGCGAGATTTTTCTTTTCATATAGCTCAATAATTGTCACACTGTAAGTTACTGAGGAACCCATAACAAGGGCGAAGCCTTGTTCTAATGCTACCTGTACGCTGGAGAGGTATATTTTTGATTTTCTACCTCTTGAGATCCACCTCTTGATCTCCTTTTTTTCAGTTATTTTTTTAGTTTACTCAATTCAAGGATAGTGCAATAAATATTCCCTAACAAAAATTGCTTCTTTGCTTATAGGTCTGAAGAATTCTAATTTTAAGACTGCACGTAGAATGTAATAAGATTATTTTGTGTTATTAACTAGTTGTATTGCTAAATGATTAAGCCTTATTCTCTCGCATTTTACAAACCGATGGATGTAGCCTGGAAAGTTACTTTAATTAAAAATGTTGATTAATATATAAACTCGAGACCTCCTGTTCACTAACATTCTTGCAGTATCACAACAGCACCAACCCATGCTATAAACTTCTCTAACGAAACTTTCCCATTTTCTCCAAAATTATAATTTGCATATTCGTTTAAGCTTTAAGTAACGCGTATAATTAGTTAACTAAGAATTTGTTTTTTGAGGCAAAATGAATCTAAATATAGTTGGCTGTTATTGTAGTAGTCCTCAATATTATCATAATTGCTTCTCATTCTTAAATTTAAAGTAATTTAAAATTCTTTTTATATTTCGCAATCTCCTTTATTACTATGTAGTTTGTTATGCGTGAAAGTAATGCTCATAACTAATTCCTCATTTAATAAGCTTAAAGTATTTTAATTCGTTTCAACTATAAAAAGTAACCTTAAATATGAGTCATATTTTTTTTCTTTTTCTAGTTTCAATTCTTTATATAACATTACAGAATCATTATATATTTATAGTATCAAGATGATTAATACCATTTACTATTCTTGATGGAGACATTAATTTAATTTCATAAATACCTAATTTATTAACGCATATGCATTTTCCTCGCATAATTAACGATATATTTCAATAATTTACGAGTTATAAAATTCTTCTACAGTTACGCAAAGAATAAGTTTTATGAATTATGTATTTAATTTGAAACTTTGTGCTTCAGAGATGCGCCAGTTAATTTCATATTAAACATCTACCGTTCCATATGTTTCAAATTTTAAGTTTTCTTTGTTATCATTAAATTTCTGGTTCAATATTCATAAAATAATAAATAAACACGCCTGATTTAGGCAGTCAACCTACGCTGCACATTTTGAAAATTTTGAACTCATATTTTGACGAGAGTTTATAGTTTCAAGACGCCGGGAAAACGAATAAAATTTCGAAAGTCATGCCATACTGTCAGTTTTATAGTTTGGAACGTATGAAATGTTTCACGAAGAATATTATTCCTTAATCACTGAATATGGAACAAAGGGACGTTCATTGTGAAAATCAAATTGTCTTTTAATTAAATGATTGTCTTTATAGTAATTTATATAGAATATTTAAATAGTTAATAGCATTTAATCGGTAAATACTTAGATACAGTTTTCATAATAATCGCCTTTGGCTATATACGCACAGAGAGAGAAATAATTTATCAGTCAAGGCGTGTCGAATAAATTTATAGTGTACACAAAGAAATTTCATGAAATCAGTAGCAATTTCAATAAGTTAATTAGGTGTCTAGTTTCTATATGGGGCATGGATTTGCTTAAATTTGGAATTTGGCCCATTAAAGTATATTTTGCTGTAGGTATAAATAAAAGAATCATTTATAAAACTAAATATTGTTTTTTAAAACAAGTTTTGTTCCACGCTATAATACGATTTCATGTTCATGCAGTTACCGGCATATGTTAAACATTTTTACCCATTTTTCCGTTAATTTTGGGACACGAAATCTGTTGTCTGTATATATATTTTTCTCAAAAATCTCTTGTAATTCTACGAGGTTTTTGAAAACTATTAGATACAAAAAATTGTGATTGCATTGTACAGCACAGATAATTCCTCTATGCATGCTAAAGCAGACTTTTTAACTATTGTACATCTAAGCACTTCAGAATTCAGCTGAAATAATTTTTTCATGGTAAATTCCTAATTTTCATTTTCGTTGGTT
The DNA here is from genome assembly GCA_907164885.2 of Dolomedes plantarius. Classification (NCBI taxonomy): domain Eukaryota; kingdom Metazoa; phylum Arthropoda; class Arachnida; order Araneae; family Dolomedidae; genus Dolomedes; species Dolomedes plantarius. Next base: position 63,147,168 of record OU015497.1, on the reverse strand, counting down.
TCCTACACGAACATTCTTCTACGGCAGAAGATTTCATCATCTGTCAAAAAATAATATATCTGTCAAATTCCTCTATAATTCAACGCTGAAAACATTACACAGAATCAAAGGGTATGGGCCTGTTCACATAGTATTCCGTTGCGTTGCGTTAAGGAAAAGATGACGTTGAGACGAAAATAAACCAATCATATGCATCCAAACGATTAGCAATGAAAGTTTTAACGCCTATGATTGGTTTATTTTCTTCTCAAAGTCATATTTTCCTTAGCGCAACGCAACGGACTCCTATGTGAACAGGCCCTAACTCTGTTCTACAGAGAAGAAAAGTAAAACAAAGTTCACCACACTTTCGAGACACTGGTTACGATCCCTCGGGGGAGCTTGTAACCCCTAGAGGTGGATTTCCCAGGTGGTGGATAGGGGAATGTCTCAATTGGTTTTCCTTTAGGTGGTATTAGAGAAATAAAATACCTCTAACGGACCAACAGGCAGAAGTCCAACTTCTCGAGACAATGCCAACCTTTTTTTCCATGGATTTTGATAATTGCTTCCAGATAGTTGAGGCTGTGCGACCGCCCACGGTACCATCTAGCTTGACTCTCCATGGACACGACAACCAACCACCCAACTGGTTACGATACATTGAGAGCGAAAGCTCTAAATCAGTGGTGTCCAACCTGTGGCCCTTGGGCCACATGTGGACCTAGATAGCTAGTTATGCTACCCAACAACATCGTAAAACGTATCTTCAGGCCCCACAACATCGTAACCCCACATCGCTACCCCAAAACATCTTAAAACCTATCTTCAGAGAAAATAAAAAGTCCCACCCTTCTCAGTCACGTCTTTGAACTAACTACATTTGAAAACAGATATTCTCAAAGATTAAGCAACCCAGAGAGTAAAATTAAATCAAATATTTCTAATGAGTTCCTTAAAAGAAGTAACTAAGAATCGCAACCTCTCCCTTTGAATGAGACATTCATGCATTTGTTTCAGAAAAACAAGGTGAAGTGTCACACTAGTTCTACGTTTGTATAGCCCAATTCTTTTATGCTATAGTAAAAAATAAATAAATAAAGGAAGCTCTGTAACTTATATACATTAACCATAATATATAAATTATATGCGGGGCACGCAAACCAAACGGTTAGGCACCCATGCTCTAAATGAATATATCTGATTATTCTTTATCAATTGCACACTAATGATGGTGGATTTATTCAACTTTATTTTTCTCCCATTTGTAAGAGAAATCGTTTGCGCATGGATCGTTTGTGCAGGGTAAAACTCCCCAAGAAAATTATGTAATACGGTACAAAGAAGAATAAAAAAAAGGAAGAGAAAAAATTTTCAAATATTTCACTTAAAAAACGGAGAAAGTAGAAAAAAAGGGGAAAATGCTCAATTATTTTTCAGATGCTAAACCAACCAGAATACTTCTCGCTTCAAATAATTCCATTGCACGGGATGGGGACCGACATGGTGGCTAAGGCCCTCCGGTTTGTACCTCCACTGGGGGCTGCAGAACACCACCCCAGGCCCACGGGAGTGGCCAAACGGAAGCGAGAGCCCCTCAAATCAGCTGGCGAGTAGCCATTTAAGATGGCTGTGGTAGGAGGAAATTTTGAAATGATTGCTGAAAGAAGGATGCTCCAAAGGCAAGAGAAGAGATCCAACAGCAAACATTTAATGAGGGTGGTGCGAAGACGAGAGGCCGGACAAAAAGAGAACAAATATTGACATTTTAGGTATCGTTGATTCTACCTAGGAACTAACCAAGCCTAAAAAGTATCTGTTCAATTTTGAGAGGTGACAGAAGCAACACTGCCCCGTATCTCGCAGCAGAAAGATATCATCGTCACCAGTCGTGGCCCATCCTGCGGAATCCCCGTGAAGTGGCTTGCTCAAAAATAATCCTTTGGAACTCGTTTCGATGGTTCATTGTTGAGCATAGTAATGTCACTTCTTATAATGATGAAATGGTAATTTGTGTGTTAAAGGAATTATGAATGAAAAAAATAGATTGAAATTAATTTATATTAAGTACTTGTACATCGTAAGTATGGTTCAGCTTTGAAACTATCTTGAATTCTCTATAAACTCTATATAAGAAGTCATCCAACAAATTTATCTGGTGATTCTCAAAGTAATCTAAAATAAACTACGAACAAATTTCCTTGCCTATTTGAAAAAAAAAAAAATTCTAGAGAATTAGTAATTTCCCGAGAATTATTAGTACATTTTTGCAGGAGTTCGTATTAAAGCATGTATACATACAACGAAAGAAGGGTTAAACACGAAGTTGTTCTCTAAATGTATACCTAGTAACGAGCACCACCGATCGCATTTGTCTCCTTTTGTCACGGTTAGCTTAATAGTCGATACATAAAAAAAAGTCCCTTACTCCTCGTCAACCGTCGTTCGCTATATGTCTACAGTTCAGAGAAGAATTTTTTTACGTTTTGCTGGGAATTTCATTTCCAGTAGGTAATTTAATTTCATTTTTCGTTATCGGAAACCGAGTTCCTCAGTATAATATGCATTGGAGAAAATCTCTGTAGTTGGAACTGATTCGGCTATGCGGATTCTTTACACGAAAATCAAAAAAAGGCTACACAAGTTTTCGGTTTGTTAATGTGGACAACTAACCGAATTTCAGCCTAACGCTGAATCTGTTCGTTGAAATTTGCCCCTACTCATTGCTTACCCTTCGCTACGTGTGTACCCTCCTTTATATAAACGCTGAGGATATTGAGCAATTATTCACTAACATATAATAACTGTAAAGCCTAAACCAAAAATCGACCATAAATCCACAATTTGAAATTAGAGCGATCAAGAATTTATAAAAGGTTTTGGTTTTTTTATGGCAGTTTTTAAATTATTAAAATATATCAATGCAAACGATAAAACTCAATACTACACTTTAAATAAAACAGCAGACACGAAATTTCCCTTCACGAACAGTGCATACCTGCAATAAAATAAGGCTAAAGTACTCTGAAAATGACACCAAAGCATCCATTGTTTTGCAGAAAATTGCACTTTATAAGTATTTATTCTGTTAATAACGTCTCATGGTAAATACGAATTTGTATGAAAATTTAAAAACGATGAAGAAAATTGCCAGGTGTAATACGTTTCATATCTAATCTTCTTTTATGAGATAATGAGAATATATATTATACCTAAATGTCATTAACTCACGTTCTAATGTTTTTCCAATACTCAGACTTCAGAAAGCGGAATGGCATCTGCTTCTTTGTATCATATGGAGTCCAATCTTCACCTCATTATTGGAAATAAATAAACGATAGAAAGAGGGATTTTTTCCTATTAGTTCTTTCCTCATTTTACGTTGCAGAGAGTAAAGATTTCACTTTTTGCCAATTGGAAGATGCTAAATCAAATTATATGAAGAGAGCACAATGGTGAGATGAAGAGAAGAAAAAAAAAATTGCGAGAATAATCAGGGACTGAAGGATGAAATTTTTTGACGTCGAACTTTTGACAGTAAGCAGCAATGATATCTTTCACCTCTCAGGAATACTTGGCAGAAACGAGTTGCAAGTCAATTTTTATCGGCTAAAGGAAGTATGTTTCATGCTCTTTAGAATTTTTCTGCTGGGGAATTTTTGAGCTAGGATTTTATTTTGAGAAAAGCCTCGAGTTTGTTATAGAGAGGAAATGTTAACGCACATCCTATTTTAAAAATTATTTAAAACTGCACGCATCGTTAAAACTTTGTAAGACTTGTTTGAGAAAATAAGTCAATGATTAAGTAAGTCATTAAATTCATTGACAAGAGAAAGAAGTTATTAGATTCCTTGAACTGAGAAAAGGAATTTAAACAAAAATAACTAAAAATCTTATCCCGGATTTTGCTATATTTTAATCATGTTTCATACAAGTCTTTACCCCCTAAAAATGTCATGTAGCTCGGTCCTTTTCGGTTTGTATTTATTCTTATGGAATTTGTCATGGATGTTACAAAATAAAAACAAGAAGTCTATTTAAGTGATATTTTTACCTCACATGATATAGTATTTTAAATGTTTTGCACGCTGCTCTTCAACATTTAAAAAGAATGGTGAAACAATAAATGAAAAGTATACATACTTGCTTGCCGAATAATGTCTCTAAAAATAAGTATATTTCAAAATACTAGGCATATTTTGAAATTATTATAACACTGTCAAAATACCTTTTCGTGTAATTATTTGCCATAACTGAAGTTTGTATATATATTCAAGAATTTTCAATCTCTTAATATATCACTTACTTTTTGTTTTGATTAACTTTTATTTCTATGCACTGATGTTTATTACCGATCTCCATAACTTTACTGATACATAGATGGCCAAATGTGGTAAGAAAATATCACAGAAATATTATCGGTAAAATTAAGTTTATTGTTACCCATGATGAATGTACAACAAAATTATTTAGAAAATGTAATTTGCTTATAACATATTCTCATTCTCGGAGTTCATACCGTGAAAAAAACCTCAAGTGAATCATGAATCTGAAATTCTATGCTCGAATTATTTCCCACATTTATTCCTTGATAAATTTTTCTCGCTGGCTTGACAAAACTCGTTGAAGGGTTAAAACGATATTCAGTTTTCCTCAGAGAAAAGTCTGGAACTCTGATTCTTTGATTTCTGAAAGATGTAAACACACATCTTTGGCTTGGTGCATTCTGTCGTGTTTTGCTCAATCCGTGAGTGCATCATTCATGAAAGTTACATTGTGAAATTTATTTTGCATTCTGAGATTTTAGTTTCTATCAAGATTATTTGCACTATCAAACGCTAGGTATATTCAATATCATACCAGAACACTAGGCAAAATCCGGAACTCTGCTACTCTGATTGCTAAAAGATATAAACACACATCCTCGACTCTATGCGTATTCTCTCATATTTTGCACAATCCGTGATTGCGCATTCATCTGAATTAGATTGTGGGATTTATTTGGAAACCTGAGATTTTAGCGTCGGTCAAGATTTATTGCAATAACATAAACTAGGAATATTCGATAGTATATCAAATACCAGGCAAAATCTGGAACTCTGCTAATTTGATTGCTGAAACATATAAACACACACCTCCGGCTTGATGCTTTCTCGCTTGTTTTGCTCAATCCGTGACTGCTGCATTCATCCGAATTGGACTGTAAGATTTCTTTTATAACCTAAGATTTTAGTGTCCGTCAAGAACAATCGCGTTAACAAAAACTACGCATATTCGATAGTATATCAAACACCTGGCAAAGTCTGGAACTCTGCTACTTTGATTGCTGAACGACATAAACACAGAACTTCAGCTTGGTGCATTCTCGCATGTTTTGCTCAATCCGTTATTGCGCCATTCATCCGAATTATACTGTCAGGTTTCTTTCGCAACCTAGGATTTTAGTGTTTGTCAAGAATAATTGCATTAAGATAAACTACGCATATTCAATAGTACATCAAACACAAGGCAAAGTCTGGAACTCTGCTAATTTGATTGCTGAACAACATAAACACACAACTTCGGATTTATGCATTCTCGCATTTTTTGCTCAATCCGTGATTGCTCCATTCATCCGAATTATATTGTCAGGTTCTTTCGCAACCTAAGATTTTAGTGACTGTCAAGAATTTGCATTAACATGAACTACGCATATTCGATACTATATCAAACACCAGGCAAAATTTGGAACTCTGATACTTAAATTGATTGCTGAACGACATAAACACACAACTTCGGCTTGGTACATTCTCACATGTTTTGCTCAATCCGTGATTGTGCCATTAATCCGAGTTATATTGTCAGGTTTCTTTTGCAACCTACCATTTTAATGCTGGGTATATGGATTGATGTGTGAAAAAAAACATGCATAAATGAAAATAAGCCTAATCATCTTATTGACAAGCAGGTAAAAATTATGTATTATCTTAACCCTTCACAGAATTTTACAGCCGGTGGTGATTTCATAAACTGTTAGCTATGTGTAATGAGATTATAATGATGATGTTGGCGTTATTTGGCAAATTTTATAGAAAAAATGAAAATTGCATTTTTTGTTAATAATTCGCATAATTACGTTCATTAAATATAAGTTTACATGCGGACATTTACCTAAAAAAAAGATTTACTTTACCTTAAGACAAATATTGAATTTTTTTAAAGTTATCTACTTACTTTTAAAGAAAACATTTCATTTCCTTAAACAATATTTTATCAATAATAATTTTCCTTACTAATTCTTGACGAATTATGTCAGTGTACAATTTTATATCTCCTTTCCCCAGATATATCGGAAAAAAGTTCTTTCTTTTTTTCTTTTATCTCCTTTAACGGAGGTCCACATCAGATCGATGACAATTTTCCGATCCGTAATTATTTGCTATCTATAATTATTAGTTTTTATTGGGATCTTTTGAAGTAAAAGAAATTATAAGTAGAATATCTGCGATGCATTTAAATTTCTAGTACTTTCAATCATTGATTGATACTCATGCTGCAAAAAATTCTTTTATTTCCTTTGTCCGATATTGATGAAAAAACGTGCTTCATTAGTTATTCATAACTATATCATGTTTCCAAATTTATGATTTTTTTCAGTTTTTATTATACTTCATTGAGATTAATTTTCTTCAATTACAAAAACAAGGCTTAAGAAAGATCAATATTCAGAAAATCAACTGTATTCTAACTGAAATAGGTAATTATAACGGCCATTTCAGGAAATCACAATGAAAAAACTAAGACATAAAAAAGTTACATTATGTATTATTCATGATAACAAAAGACCAAGGATAATTTTAAATGAGATGAAAACTCTTTTAAGATCGTCTGATTTGATTGACATACGAACCTCATTCCTATGGGTATCGAAGTCAACGACCATAGCATGTGATCTTTTAAGTGACATCAGGATGTAAAATATTTCTATGAACTGCTGTATAAATAGCTGTATAAACATTCTTATACATTTGTAAATATTTCTCGTTTTACTTTAATTTATGTTTTTTTTTTGTGCTACCTACCATTGTGTACCATTTATTTCCTCTAATTGAGTGTTATATTTCGATATGTGACCCTTTAACGATATTTTTGAGAATTTTGGCAATCTTCCTAAACATCTGGCGACTTTTGGTGTCCGGAGAACCAATCATATTTCACCTAGGTGGCGTAGTTATCAAGTTCTGGAAGTTTACATGTCTAGAACAATAGAGGATTTCGCCCAGGTATATAAAGATACACAACTCGGCTCTTACAGTTTTAAATTCATTTTTTTGCTGGAACACTGCTTTGCGTGCGTTGTAGATCTCTGACTGCGCTTGTGAGTGTATTGTGTCAAATCTAAAGTATTTTGTTGAACTACTCAGGGAAAGTTATATGTGATACCTGCTTAAAGACAATACATAAAATAAGAAACTTGTTTCACTGTGAACTACAATCAACATTCACAATAATCATTGAATGATAAACGAAACAATATTTTGCATTCCTTTCTTCACGTTCTCTCTTATTTTGGTTTATTTTTGCAATGATAAAACCGTTACCTTTTTATATTTTTGAAACTTTTTATATTTTTGTATTTACACTCTTGATTTTTTTAATGTTTTAAAAGTGAATTATTTTGCTTACATTCCATGAAGACCAAGAACTGATTTTCCTTCTGTCCCCTGTGTACAGAGGCTGTTCGCACATTTTTTAGACGATTTTAGTAAGCGGTAATAAAAATTCGTTTGCTGCAAAAGAAATAATTGCAATTGTACTATGTTTTTAAAAGTCAAAATTATCGTCTGCGGCTTGAAAGTTTTGTTTTTATACAAAATGGCGTTTTTAACAAAGCAGTGGTTCGAAGGCTACATTTATGCTCTTTCCGAAGAGAAATATGCATAATCCGTTATCCAAAACCGATGTGAGAGTCATGGTTTTGTAATATCTAAAGCGTCGATAGGTAATATCGTCAACAAGAAAGGAAAAAAACGTCAAATTGGAGCCTCAAGTGGGACAAAAATTCGGAAGAAGTATCCAAGGAAAAAACGGACATCTTCGACTATTGCAAAGGTACGTTGCTTAATTTTAAAAGAAAATCCCCCTAGTCAAAGGACAGTTCCAAAATCATTAAAATGCTCGGTGTCCACTGTAAACAAAATGATAAACGTTGATTTAAATCTTAAGAAAGCGAAAAAACGCAATGTGCATCGTCTTCTTCCAAATCATATCGCTGAACGCAGGACACGCAGCAGAATTCTATATCAGAAACACTTATCCAAAGAAAAATGGAAAACAATTGTCACAATAGATGAATCATGGGTGTATTTAAATGATTGCAACAAAAAAAGAGCCATTTATTGTCATAAAAGGGGAGAAAAAAATTTAAGTACATGGTTCAAAGAATCGAAAGAAAGTTTTTCTAAGGGATTCATGATTGTTGCTGGTTTTTCTTATAATGGCAAGTTAAAAATAAAGAGAGTGGGAAAAATGTCAAGATTAACTCCAAATACTATTAGGAACATATTTTATCGTCAATTTTTCTGAATGAAATACCATCGCTTTACCCACAGTGCCATCAATCTGTGAGACTCCATCAGGACAAAGCTAGCAGTCACACATCAAAATCCACTGTAAATTTCCTAAAAGAAATGGAACAAAAAACTGGTATCAAGACCATACCCTTCACTGATATCCCTACTAAATCTACCGATGTATCACCTATGGATGTTTGTGCTTTCGGACTTTTAAAATCTGCATTATCCAAACGTCGTCCCAAAACCCTTACAGGTCTCTGGAAAGCTGTTCAGGAGGAATGGGATAGAATACCTCTTCTGACACTTCAAAAGGCATTATTATCCTGGAAATTGCGGTGTCAAAACATAGTTCAGAATAAGGGATGTCAAATAGAACATTTAAAACACAAGAATTTTATGTAATTTAGTTTTGTGAATACAAAATACATCGTCTAAAAAATGTGTGAACAGCCTCTGTAGACACCCCTGTCTGCTGGCAACGTAATTTGAGCCCCACAACAATGGAATTCTGACCTTGTTCCCAACACCATATTGGGGATGCGAGAAAACTTCTATTTTTGTGTTCCATTGCACACAATGTCTTTTAGAGAGGTTTGATTGACACCTACCAATTGCAAAGGTCTAATTTAAAGTTAGTAATGTAATGAGATATGCATTTATTATTCATCTAAAATTTGAAGAGTTCTTAATATGTGCAATATTATATATTGGGTTTTACCGAAACAAATATGTATGGGTAAGACGAAGTATTCACGTATTACAGGCTGTTACGTCTTGGCCCTTTTCGGGGGAAAAAGGCCTCCCAAGCAAAAGCCCATCCCTTTGCGAATTCTTCCCGTTTCCAAGAAACGATCGGGGGTGGCTTCTGCAAACCCCCTCCCGCCGGCCAGCTGGCTGAGAAGAGACGCAGAGGTTTTTTGGGAAGCAAGGAGAGAAGGTGGCTGTATATTGAGCCTCGAATTTGTCCGTCGAATACGGTGCGGGAATGCGCCGTTGCGGACCGAGTGCCTGAAAATTTCCTCTCTCGACTCCTGATCATCTCTGTTGAGAAACTTGTAGGAGATATTGTGGTTCCTATAGAACCTCGCATATGCAGAGGAGCCAAGACTCTCTGTTTTGTACATAGTGTACAGTTTTTTATTTAATACAAGCTCTGTGTTACAAAATTGTCTCTCGTGTGTCTTCTTTTTCCACCGAGGACGTTACAGAGTTATAATTGGAGGCGCCACGGCGAGATACGTGCAAATCACGCCAAGATCTCATTTTGTGTTCAGTTCGAACGTGTTTAGGACGCTGTCCTGTTTGAGAGTCTTATCTCTCGTGCTATCTTCGACTCTTCGACATCCATCTTACGTTAAAAGATGTGAGGACGCAACCAGTCCTGGTTCCTGTGTATCATCGAAGTATCTTCAACAACAAAAAAAAAACTGTGCGTGCCGTGAAAGTGTAAAAAAAATTTGGTGTTATTTGAATTTACAAGAACTGTCTCCTTGTTCAGTAGAAGTGTGGTGCCTGTCCTGCTGATGTGTTCTGCAAAACGGGGTAAGTGCTTAGCTAATCATTAAGGCAGTGACCATTTTTTAAATTTTGGATAGGAAATTTTATGTTTTTTTTGTGTTCTAAACTTATTGCAGTTCAAAGTTGAAAGTTATGTTTAAGAGTTTTAGGCCATTTGAAAATTTAAAACTTGATAGTTCTTTTTATTTGTTTTATTGTGTGAAATGTTAAGAATAGGATATTTGATTGTGTTTTAACTGCTAGTTTAAGAGTTTTAAAGTTATTTTGAAAGTTATGTTTAAAAGTTATGCTTTAATTTTTAACTGAATTATTCTTATGGTTTTTTCTAAAATCTGTTTTATCGAATTACTATTAAGTATATTTTGAGGGTATGTTGTGTAACACAGTTCGGTCTTTTAAATTGATTTGTGAATGTTAAAGAGCAAGTTTTGTTTGGTTTCTGGGTATTTTTAAATTTGAGATGGCTTTCTTAAATAAAGCACGGCACCACGAATTGGCGCATCTCGCGCAAGAATTAGGGATTGAATCGGAAAATAAAAGATCTATTCAATTAATTTCTCTCATTAAAAAAAGCCCCGAATTTGATGAAGAAATAATTCAGGGACGTCTGGAAGCTTTTCGGGACCAATTAGAGCAAAAACGTCAGGAGGAATTGTTAGAAAAACAACGTCAGGAGGACAGAGATTTTGAACTGGCAAAATTGAGGATAGGGGTAGAAAATTCCTCGGAGCCTAGTTTAAAAGAGGTAATCTCTAAAATGTTTGAGCAATTTGAATCGGACCCCGGATCGTTCAGATTAAGCTATAAGTGGGTGCTAAAAAGAGTTGAGCATGACCTGGAATATGAGTCCAAATACTCTGTTTGTGATTCGGTTCGGAAGCAAAAAGCGGAAGAATTGATGTTTTTAAGAATGCACTTGCAAAAGTTCCTAGAAACACACATGAAGTCTTCTTCTAGTGAGGAGCAGGCAAATAATAGTAGTTGCTTAAAAACCATTTCGGCTAATATTAGCGATGGACACGATAAGTTGTCTTTTACGGACTTGACCAAAAAAATCAAAATCGTAGATGGACAAATTGAGTTACCCTGTAAAGTTATGGAGTTAAAGGAAAATGATTCCCCGTTAGGCGAAAACGCTAAATTGATCAGTCCTGTGGAGAGTGAATCTCCATTGGTCGAAGGGGCGAACTTTTCCGTTTGCGACAACAACAAGGGGGACCTTGCGGTTAGTTTTCCTGAAAGTAACCCCGAAACCGGAGGCCACAGGTCAGATGGTTCAGGATCCACTTTGCCTCGGAGCATAGAGGGTTTATCGCTCGCTCATTTGCAGGAGGTGAAAACTGGATTGTTGTGTCCAGAGAGGGGGGAAAACGAGGCCCAGATAATGACCACGGGATATTATGCGGAGACAGGGGACGCGAGTCAATTAAAGACCAATAGCTATTATGTTGAGTCCGGGGATGTGGCTTTCTTATCTGTAGGAGTCGTCTCGTGCAAATTCCGCAGGAAAATCGAAAGCAGTGATGAGAAACGGGTGCCCCACTCAATTAGGGACCAGTGTGGAAAGCAGAGTTGGTTCAGAATAATGTCAACGAAAGGGAGTTTAGCGGAAGCGAAAAATTGGGGAAAGTAACGTCTTTTACGACCCAGAATTGTCCGCTTGCGATTGAGAAATTTAGAGTACAGGTGCTTAAAGAGAAGGGTTTCCCGACTCGTGCCTTAACGAATATGTACTCTGGAAAAAAGGGATTTTTACTGAGGAGTCGGAAACGACTCACGGGCATAACTAAGAAGTGGATTGTACCACCGGGAAAGTTACGGAGCCGAATGGTGAGCCCCTGTAGTGGCAGAAATTTAAAGTTTGCGGAGAATAGCTGCGGAAGGGATAAACCACGAAATTATTCTGTTGGATTACGGAAGTACATTGTAGAAAGGGGAATATTGAAAGGGAGTCGGACACGACGTAAAGTTCCAGAAAAGAAATGGTTTGTACCACCGGGAAAATTGCTAAACCGATTAATGGGTCCTGGTAGTAGGAGAAATTTAAATTTTGGGCAGTTTTCGCTAACTCCTATAAAATGGAAAGCATTTTGGCAGCTTGGTCTGGTTGAAAAGAATAGAATTTTGGATTATCAGGCACTTAAAAGGCAAAAATTATCAAGTGGAATTTTAGAGCCAGTAGAGTGTTCCAGGCTGAACCAAGGGCTGAACGATGTTCGTAACCTTTATGGCATTACGGGAAAAGCGGGTGCCGTGTTTATTATTAGGGTTGTATTATTATTATCTAGATGGGCAAAAATTTACGGTAGTAACCACAACCCATTGACGTGGACCCCAACTCGGGAAATAATCCAAGATTGATGCGTTGGTCTCTCGCGATGCAACCGTATTCCTTTGAGATTGTACATCGGCCTGGTAGATTGAACAAAAACGCGGACAGTCTGAGCCGGTCAGCAGTTTATTAGATTCATGTCAATGTCAATCGACGCGCTAAAATTTATGCCTATTAATGTACAAATTAATTTAGGAATTAATTGTAATAATAATGTGTACTGTGTTTTTTTTTATGTTTAAAAGAGAAAAAAATTGTTCTTGAATATATATATAGAGAGTGGAGTAAGTTAATTGTAGGTTAAGTGGAGTGTATAAATATATACTTTTTAATTTCTTAATAATGTGTTTCGCATGGTAAAAGTACTAGTACCATTATGTTTTAGTGGGTCACTTGCCTTATGTTTAATGCTAAGTGCTTTTACCGTGAATATCTTCATGGGCAGTTTTCTTGTGTTTGTGAGCGAGTTTTCTTCCAGCCCTGCAAGAAAACTTATTGGAGGGGGAAGGAAAGACTGTTACGTCTTGGCCCTTTTCGGGGGAAAAAGGCCTCCCAAGCAAAAGCCCATCCCTTTGCGAATTCTTCCCGTTTCCAAGAAACGATCGGGGGTGGCTTCTGCAAACCCCCTCCCGCCGGCCAGCTGGCTGAGAAGAGACGCAGAGGTTTTTTGGGAAGCAAGGAGAGAAGGTGGCTGTATATTGAGCCTCGAATTTGTCCGTCGAATACGGTGCGGGAATGCGCCGTTGCGGACCGAGTGCCTGAAAATTTCCTCTCTCGACTCCTGATCATCTCTGTTGAGAAACTTGTAGGAGATATTGTGGTTCCTATAGAACCTCGCATATGCAGAGGAGCCAAGACTCTCTGTTTTGTACATAGTGTACAGTTTTTTATTTAATACAAGCTCTGTGTTACAAAATTGTCTCTCGTGTGTCTTCTTTTTCCACCGAGGACGTTACAAGGCTCTTAGTGAGGTCGTTAATTTTGATTTCTATCTGACTCTACAGTACCTCATATCACAATGACCTTACCATCTTTGAAGTAATTCAGTATTTTAAACCATTTTTGTGACATCACCTACACAAATTTCTTTGAGCTCGTTGTAAATGTTTTTGCCTCTGCGACCTTGGATGCTTTCCAGAGGGAAAAGTTCTTCACATGAGATAAATGTTGTTTGTTGATGGCTTTGCTTGGTACATCATTACTACCAGACTTTCAATACTTTGCACTCTTTAATATAAAGGATTAGCTTACTGGCATTATCCGACAGGAGGCTACTTTACCAGGTTGTCACTAATTTTATTTAGTTACTTAACTACCTTACGGTTTCATCCCTGGATTAGATTTTCCCATAATAAGTTATATCATTCAGTGTATTCTTACACATTACAAATTTTCTTCAAGAGAATAAAAAAAAATTAACTCCGATTAACACTCTAATATTTTATTTACTCTACTAGACGATTTTTCATTCTAGTGTAAACACATCGCCACTAATAGGTCTTTTGTCCACACATCCTCTTTTATGCTATCGAAAATTGTGATTGTTCCCATAATAAGCATAAAAGGTTTTAAAAAAAGTGTAATGTTATCGGAAAAAAAAATTTGCATTTGATGTACAAAACTGTTTAATTAACATCAGTTACAAGAAGAATTAGCAGAAAATCAAGTATTAATCGATATGTCGTCCTTGTAATTAAACATAATGTGTGGCAAGATATTTGGATGCTTTCAGGTTTAAAAGTTTGAAAATAAATGCCTTTGATTCCTTTAAAACCCATTTTTTAAGTCTGCTACACTGTTCAAATCTTTGCAACTATTTTTTTTTTTCCACTGGCTCAAAATTTTTTATTTGTATATGTAATGAAAAAACCTGGTTATGGCAATTAGTCTACTTAACTTGAGGAGAAAATTCCAGCACTGACGAAAAAAAAAATAAAGAAGACTATAACGATGTAGAAAAGCAGATTCTACTTCGCCACTGCAGCTGAAATGATGTATACAAAAGGGAGTTATTTTCTAGCTCATATTCTGCATCTCATTTTTTGTAAATTTGATCACATTGAGGGGGTGCTGAAATCGAAATTGTCATTTTCGTTTGAAGATTATTACTGTGATGTCCGTGCACAAATCCAGTTTAACCATAATCTGAGTGTGGATATAAAAACTGTTGATGTATATTCAGTTTTATTGACATAAAATTTAGTCGAATTGCTCATAAAGCATTTTAGTTCGAGCTTTTGGTTTTTTACCAAAGGAATCTAATCAAGCAACTAGTTAATTTTGAAATTTTTTGATTCCTAATTCCAAATTTAATCCGAATCTCTCTACCCCCCCCCCCCCTTAAGTCATACTATAACTGGATGAAAACGCATGATCGCTGCGTGCAGTCTCGTACACACAAGAGCCCCGGAGATTCAGAATTAATTTAGGGTCATTATAATCCGTTACTACTAACTCCGTATGTATTTAGACTAAGTCACCAGAAACATGCCCCGCTTAGCCTGGAAATGGTCCAGTTACCGGCCGGAACCACGTAGAGGTTGGGGCAACCGAAGCCGAAAACATTGTATCCTACAACTTGCACTGAAGATACTACTCCCCTAACAGGGTCAGAGTTACTCCCGCCATTAACTTGAATTCATATGAAGTTCATCACTATTTGGCCTGGGAAGGAGTCCCATTGCTCCAGCGCCAGAATCCTGCTGAGATAGTTGTTGATTGAAAACTGACATTCAAAGCCCTTAACTAATATTATCACATTAGGCTCTTGAATTTATAGTAAAAAAAAGTTATTTTAAGCGATTGAAAAGTTATCCGGGGAGAGTAAGTATAAATGAAATATGGAAACCATGAAACGTAAATGTAGTATCTTAAAAATTAAAAAAATGAAGTCCAATTTAACTCTTTAGCGGGTGCTCCCGTGTACAAAGTGAAACATTTTCATAATTTTGAATGGTTTCTTTTTACATATAAGGTTTGAATGTTCTAAGCAGTTTCTATTTATAGCTACACCATTTCTAACGCAGGTCTGAGTTTCTGACCCTTTTATTTCTTTCCATTCGTTGTTAGTCGTGATTTAACCGTGGCAAACCAGCGATTATACTGGATTACAATACGACAAAAGCAGGGGTTGATGTAGTCGATCAAATGTGTATCTATTACACGGTATCCCACATATCATGAAGATGGACAATCTCATTGTTTTTTTTGGGTTTTTGGACATAATAGGAATCCATTCGCAAGTTGTCCTTAGATCCAATAAACCGGACAGTTTTGAAATAAGGCGATTGTGCCTGCATTCTTTGGCCTTTGATTATAAATATATATCAGTATTATCAACATTTTATATCTCGACATAAACCGCAGAATTATTATTTTCAATTTGAAAAAAAAAGTTTATTACAAAAGGAATAATCAAGGTTGAAAGAGACGTTGCACTTTGTGCTACGCGCGCCTGCTGGTGTTCCAAAAATTGGCGCACCCGCTGAAGTGTTAAGAAATGGCTTGATTACATCTGTGTCAATTACCAGTATGTAGAGTTAAACCCCGTAATGATTTTCATTAAAAAAAATATTTTTTCTCAGTTTTCACATACGTATTTTCTAATAACTAACTAATAATACATTAACATAACTATTTCTATTGCAACACGCATCATGGGAAAATAAAGCGAACAATTTTCAAACCAAATTAGATCCCACAGCTAGGATTCTACCACAAATTTCTTTTGAAGTATAAAGCTCTTCTGACTGAGCATAAATTTACTTTAACATCTCTTTCCAACCCTTTTATGCTCTCACTACAGGTCACATTTCAGCTAGAAAATAACAAACATATCCTTCTTTATAGTCATTGAGTCCATTAAAACATGGCATTACATGCAATTTAAATTAATCTACTTGTTTAAAATTTTGCTCTCTCGTGCCGGTCATTTTAAAATCTAGTTCATTATACAGCGACGTATTTTTACTGCAGTTCACCATTAGATTAATTTTGTTACTTAAGATTATTGCTCTATGGTTCTTTAATTTAATGATTATGATTTTCCTCGTTTTAATGCTATTTATTCATTAAATTTCAGAATCAAACAACTTTCGATAGCAGGACATAAAAATACATTATATCCTCGTTTGTTTGAAAATATGGAAAAATGAACAGCGACAGACTTTTTCACGTTTTACTGTAACCCCAGTTCTATGGATTAGATATTCTTCTGAGACGTATTTTCGTTTTAATGCTATTTACCTATTAGATGTCAGAATCAAAGGACACTTGATAGCTAGAAATACAGATACATGATATTTTCATTCGTTTGAAAATGTGGAAAAATGAACGGGGACAGACTTTTTTCCATTTCAGTTTACTCCAGTTTTGTGGCCATGATTTTCATCTGAAATGTCATTTCGTTTAAATGTTATTTATTTATTAAACGACAAAATCAAAGAACCTTTTATAGCTGGAAATACAAATACATTATATATTCATTCGTTTGAAAATGGGGAAATTTAAAAACGGAAGAACTTTTCTTACTTTATGTTTTCTTCAGTTTTATGGTTATGATTTTCATCTGAGATGTAATTTCGTTTTAATGCTATTTACTCCTTCGATATCAGACTCTTGATAGTTTGAAATACAAATACATTATTTTTTCGTTTGTCTGAAAATGTGGAAAAATGAACGGGGTTATATCAGTTTTATAGTTATGATTTTCCTCTGAAATGTTATTTTCTTTTAATGCTATTTACTCATTAAATGTCTGAATAAAATGACTCACGATGGCAGGAAATACAAATACATTATATTTTCATTCCTTTGAAAATCTGGAAAAATGAACGGGGACAGACATTTTTTCATTTCATCTTACTTCCGTTTTGCGGCTGTGATTTTCATCTGAGATTTAATTTCGTTTATATGCTATTTATTCATTAAAGGTCTAATTCAAAGAAATCTCGATAGTTGGAAATATAAATAAATTATATTTTCATTCCTTTGGAAATGTTGAAAAATGAAGGGTACAGACTTTTTCCCATTTCATTTTACTTCAGTTTTGAGGTTATGATTTTCATCTAAGATTTATTTCCGTTTAAATGCTATTTATTCATTAAAGGTCTGATTCAAAGCAATCTCGATAGCTGGAAATACAAATACATTATATTTTTATTCGTTTGAAAATGTGGGAATTTAAAAGCGGACAGACCTTTTTCTTACATTACGCTGACTTCAGTGTTATGGTTATGATTTTCATCTGACTTCTAATTTCATTTTCATGCTATTTACTCATTGGATGTCAGAATCTCGATACTTAGAAATACAAATATGTTATATTTTCATTCGTCTGAAATTATGGAAAAAAGAACGGGGTTAATTCTGTTTTATAATGATTTTCCGCTGAAATGTAATATAATCTTAATTCTATTTACTCATTAAATGTCAGACTCAAACAACTATCGATAGCTGGAAATACAAATACATTATAGTTTCATTCATTCGTAAATGTGGAAAAATGAACTGGGTCATTTTTTTTTATTATTTGCTTTTCATGATGGCCTTAATATTTATTCAAGGCTGCTCGGTGATTTATTTTTTTATCCTGTAATTATTTTTGCTTTCCTCCTCCGCAGCTTTCACTGGGAATAAAGGGACAGAAATAAAAGGATGCGTGGCTTTATTTAAATATCTAATCACGTTCCTGGATTTGATTTCTGTTAATGATATGTTGCCATTTCTAATTAATTATTTAATCCAAGATATATTTATCAAACTAACAAGTTACTCTTCTTATTCATAACTGAATCACGTCCTCATTATTGGGTACAAATTTCTAATTTAAAGGTGGATTATTTGTTCCTATAGATACATTTTTTTTTTCTCTTTTGCCATGAAAATGATTTTACTTTCTTTCTTTAATTTAAGTTTGCTAAAGTAATCTATAAAAGTCGTATTGGTACAGGTATTTAAATTTAATACTGGTATATTTCTTAGCTTTTATTGTGAATAAATTAATTTATATGGAATTTCTCAGAAGTTTCTATTTAATAAAACATAATCATCATAGAATGTTTGACTCCGAATTCCGACTTAATTAACTCTACGACCCTATTTCAAAGTAAAAATATTATAAAAACCGAGAGCAGTTATTAAATATTTTGGTAATTTTAATTTTTACTCGGCAAATAAAATTTTTCAAAGGAAAACACACTTTATGGGCTAATGATAAAGGATATAAGGAAAGGACATTAATTAATTTAATATTCTCTTATGTTTTCTCTTCTCTTTTTTGTTAATTAGAAGTTTATGATTTTGTACCAATTTTGTTATCATATTTCTGAACTAATGCCGTCTATTTTATTAGAAGCCACATCTTTTTTTTATATAATTCCGTAAAATCCTGTCATTTGAAAATGCGTTTTGAAAATTCTGCTAATTAGAAGAAATCAGACAATTTCAGAAATCATTATGTAAAAAATTAAAGAATTCAATGCTTACGCTTTACTTTGAATCAAGTATTGGACGCTATAACATAAAAAATGTTAATGAAAATTGTGGACATAAATTACCAGAAAAAAATAAATCTAAATAAGATGTCTGTAAAAGCTTTGCATATTTTCATTTGAGGCTGAGATTCGATCTCAACTGTCAAACAGAAATGCATTTATTATTATTTTATCAATTAAAATTTGCAAGCGTAAAGTTTTGTAGTAAATTTATATATGTAGTGAAACATAAATTTTAATTATTTACGAGTATTTTGTAAAACAAAATTTTAAAGTATAACTAAGCATTTGTAAATATAATGGTCGCAACTGTTGTAAATGTTATATTTTTAGCCCGTTTTTAAATATTTCGATACCCATAAATTTTGATACTTTTTCATTGCCAGCACGGTAACTTCAAACGAATCTGCATCGTGAGATGAAGTGAAATATTATATTGAAATAATTAATGTGAATATTTGAAACATTCAAACTTCTCATTGGGTAAAATATGGATTCAAATTTTCCTGGTGATTTTTACAACTAACTTTTTATGACTTTTCGTAGAATGTATAAGGTTTACATAAGATTCGAATCACAATAATCGAACTTTTTAAGTGCATAAATTTAAAGAAACCGCTTAAGATATGAAAATTTCAGCATAGCCGTTGGTATAAATACCAAGCAGCTAGATTACAGAAACAAAGTGTCGAGGAAGTGGAAGGAAGTGTCGAGAGAGACGGCTGGAGCTAGACCTAGATTCTGGAGTCGAGAGTCTGGTTTGATAATTGAGTTAGTTGAATTGCCGTTTGAGACGTTTAGCTAGGTTGCTTCTAACCTACGCGAGTTCTTGTTAGAAAAAGGTTGTTTTGTGGTTGGAGGCCAAAGTCTACTAAGCAGTAGCGCTGGTTTGACTTTCAAGTATTGTGAGTATTTCAAACCGTATTTCCTTGCAAAGTGTCTATACGGGAATGATATCCCTTGCATGAATGTTTAAATAGCTCGTACAAGTAGTACGAAATATTTGTGTTGAAAAGCAATTTTATGTGTGAAGTTTAAATAAACATTTTAATTAATTTAGAACTGTGTTTGAATCTAGTTCATTAGAGAGCCACTTAAAATTATATATACCCAAGTAGAGGGTAGAAGTAGCGAATTCTCTATAAATTCTTTTTAAACTATCTTACTTCGCTTCCCATCTTTCAAAAATATTCTAGAATTTTCTTTTTTCAATATCTGCCTAGTCCACATGCAAAGGTTATTTTACTATTATTAACTAGCTGTCATTTTTTCCTAATTGAACAGTTATAACTTTAAAAGATTCCTCTCACAATTCACGGTAAGCGATAATAATATTTTACCGTAATATTTTGTGCATAAAAAAAATGAAACATTACATAAAATACCTCTAAAGCAGTAAAATGAGGTTTCAGTTTTAGCCATTTCAGGGGCATCAAAATCCACCGTTTGCACTGTGAACTTTTTTTCTCGATTTTTTTAACCTAAAAAATATTGAAAAAAATTCAATTAAATGTTGTAAAAGATTTTACTTCTTTAATCTGACAACAGATGGCAACACTAGCAATTTTTCTCTTCATTTAGCTGGAATACATTGAATGCAAGTGAAAGAAGGACGAGAAAAATATTGGTCCAAAAATGAACTACCACCCCTGAAAGGGAAACACATTCTTTAATTTCGTTATTATTTGTTTCATGAATATCCCATTCTTAAGTAAATAACTCTCTTAAGTAAATAACTGAGACCTTCCGTTTTCTAAGTTGAATGACAGACTCGTAAACTGAGAATATTTGTATTCTTCAGATATCTCCCATCAATAGAAATTGTGTAATTTATTCATGTCTTATTGTGCACAAGTCAATTTAATAAAACAAATTTCTTGTTTTATTGTGTAGTTATACCTTTGAAAGATTGCTCTAACACTCCTTATTTAGGAACAATAATGAGCATTATAATTGAGTAGTGTCTAACAGTACTTATTTAGATATAATAATGAGAATAATATTTGAGCATTATATTTTGTCTATTTTTTAAAAAAAGCAGACATAACTTAAAATACCTTTACAATCGTAACTTATGGATAAGCTTTAAAAATATTATTTTATATTTTTTTCATTTGTTTCATGTATACCCCATTCGTAGGTATAAATGTTATTCTCACACCTTTATCTGCTTAAACTGAGTAATAGTCTCAGCATTTCAGTATTCTTTAGATATTACGCCTGAAAAACAATTGCTAATGTGCAATTTATCCATAACTTATCGTGCTTTTTCATCTTATTTCGTTTTTAATTTTTTATTTATATTATTAACACCATCATTGCAAAATACAATAAAAATAGGACATTGCATTTATCCTAAATTTTAACAATTCCCCTTCTTCCAACCGAGTTTCATTTTATCCAGTGCTGACAAGATATAAATTTAGCGACCAATTTTTGCCATACTACTTCTCTGGACGTTTTATAGAAATCGATAATGCTATTCAGCAATTACATGAAATTCCTTCTTAAATCTACCCAAAGGAAGGAAATCGCAAATAAAAGGAATCCTCATTATTTAAATTTCTAATCACGTTTCAGGATTTGATTTCTCGTAATGAAATGTTTTCGTTTCAAATTACTTGATTTCATGACATGGAGATGAAACTAAATTTTCGACTAGTTTCTGATTTATTTGAAACTCAGGACAGAGTTACGCCTTTAGAGTTAAAAAAAATACTTTTAATTATGGAAAAAAAAAACTTTTAATTTTTAATTTTAGCGGCTGTTGTAAACTGACGGATTTTTAATCAGACAGACACGAATTTTGTTTTTCTCAATTTTGTTTCAGGAAGAACATAAAATTTGCTTATTAACAGACTTAAATCTTTATAATCTGATTTAAGTCCGTCTGGTGCCTTTGAATTAGATAACTTATTCAAAGGCTTTCAAATTTGATAAAAATATTTTAATATGAATTTACTTATGTAGTTTTGAAACAACAGAAATGTTACAGTGAGTACCAAAATAAAATTTAAATAATTAGTAAAACAAATTTCAATGTAAAGTATTATAATAAAATAAAATATTATTTTAAAAACGATATGAATAGTTTTTAATCGGATTTCAATGTTCTTACATATTTGAACTACGTTTCCAAATGGAATGATTAATGCTGAATTCAAATGCTAATTGAATTCAGAAAACATTGTCAACGTTCTTCTTTGAGTGTCTGCAATATTAATATAATTCTGACACAAAATCACTTTCACACAAAGCATTGTTCATTAACATTATTGACCTAGTTTATTACAAATGTACGGAGTACCCACAGCAAGGTATTTACCATGACTGCAAATTCTGCCTTACTCAACTAATGAGTTGGACATATCAAACTGGAATGCTTACATTTATCTGAGTCCAATCTACCAATTTTGTCATTTTTTTTATTTATTCGACGGTAAAGACTTATTTACAAATTGAAAATTATCCATATGTTTGACTAATACAACTTGTACCACAATCGAAACCGTCTGCTATGACTGGGTGTTAGACCTTCGTGTCCCAGTTTTGCAAAGTGTTATGGAAGTATTTTACCAATGGAACAAACCCAACACTCTCATTCTAATAACATTCCTCACAAGCACTTTATGATACAAATGAACGATGGAAACAAAATAATTATGTTCTTTCTGATTATCTATATATATAAAAGAGCTTGTCTGTTTGTTTGTCCGCTATAGAATCATAGACTGTTTCACCCACCGGGACCAAATTCGGCACAGATAATGTTTAGGACCCGAGAAACTTAAATCAGGAAAAACGAATTTTGGGGCTCAATTACTTTTTTTTAAATTAATTTTTTTAATGATTTTTGTGCCCCTAAGCGCACATCTTAATGTGGATACAGCCCCTTCACGACAACCAGTCAAATTCGATACGCGGGGGAAAAGAGGTTTGTTCTGAGGGGTGATCTGGGGTGGTTTGAGAGTTGGTCCGGGGGAGGGCGAATTGTTTATTTTATTTTTCTTATGTTTAGTGGAGTCATGAGTCTAAAAAGGTTGAGAACCACTGCTTTAGACAATTTTAAACAATGGTGTTCAAACTAATAGAACTCAATAAAATTTGGAAAAAAAAGGAAGAAAAAGAAAAGAAAAATTAAGTTTGTCCCATGACCAGTTTTTGGAAGCCTTCTGTTGATCTAAATATATTAATTGTTTGAGGATCATAAAATGGGAAGAAGTTTAAGGGGAGTGGTCACTTTTACATACCTTTAAAAGTATCAATTTTAGACCATGTTCGATTGTATGTACTATTCATGATTTTTGCTTGATTTACATGAAATTTTTTGAGTAACTGCCTAGAATACTGTTTATTATATATGCAATATTTCAAGGTAATTAAAAAAATAAAATAATTTTTTATGCATAAAAAGTGAATAATTTTTTTAAATCGAACATTTTGCAGTCAACTACTGTGCGCATTCTGTCAAAATAAATTATTAAGGTACAGTAATAATTGTCTACTATATGTGACTACAATATTTCAGGCAACAATATCCACCAACAATATTATAAAATTTATTAAAAAAAATTAGTACATGCTATTTTTAATAAGAAATTTCAAAAATGACTGATTAAAAGCTTGTAAAATAATTCTTAAAAAAAATTAAAATATGTTAAGGTTAAAAAATGTTGGTGTATTTTGTTATCTGAAGTATTGTAATCACATATAGTTAGCAATTATTACTGTACATTTATAATTTATTTTGTCAGAATGCGCACAGTAGTTGACTACAAAATGTTCGATTTTAAAAAAAATATTCACTTTTTATGCATAAAAAATAATTTTATTTTTTAAAATTACCTTGAAATATTGCATATATAATAAATAGTATTATAGGCAGTTATTCAAGAAATTTCGTGTAAATCAAGCAAAAAACATGAGTAGTACATACAATCGAACATAGGTCTAAAAATGATACTTTTAAAGGTACGCAAAAGCGACCACTCCCCTTAATAGTTCTACAGGTTTATTCGCCTAAGTTCGTGAAACAAAGTTAACATACGATATGTATTTGAATTACTTATTCCGTGAAATCATATAAGATAAATCTTTTAGAGTTTTGGGTTTTTTTAAGCAGTGGGAGAAAAAGCTCTTTAAACAGAGAAACATAATGACATAAAACTTTCATACCAAACTATTAGTCTATTAGTTATATTAAGGCATAAGAAAATTAATGAAATTATTTTAAAAGAATGATTGCCCGGGTAGATATATAGATATAAAAATTTTCATGCTTTCCATCAAAAAAATACTGGGTATATCATTTCAGTAGAAACGCGCTAAGCGTATTCTGTCTGGCCAGGTGAACATGAAGAGCGGGGGGTGCAGCCTAGTATTATATTGATGGAATGCATGAAAAATTTTATATCTATATATCTACCCGGGCAACGCCGGGCAATAATGCTAGTAGTATATATAATATGAGAAGACTTTACACATAGTCTTAAATTAAAATATTCTAACATTCTAAATTAACAGCCTGTGATGGCAAAAATATAGAGCCATTATTTCTAAATAGTATATGAGCTCAGACGTAATGAACACTTCTTCGGTTATACAAAAAATTAAAAAGGATTGCTTCAGGTTTCAAAGAAGTTAATAGTTTTATTTGGGATTGTCACAATGAACAAATACCAATAGTATTGTTGAGTTGTTCATTGAGACAATCACGCCAGTGCTCCGCGGTGTGATGATGAACTGTGTGTGTTTGGGTGAGGGGGGCTAAGGTCCCTGGGGCTGACCACATTTACACCCCAGTCCGGTGTACACATGAATACAAGGAAAAAGAAACGGAAATCAAACAATCACAGAAGAATTTCTTATTAACAAACAATGACACCGGTGATAGATGATGGATTGCAGCTCCCCTTTCTAGACGGGGATCCTTTTGCAGGCGGAAGACTGGTGAGTATCCCAGAATACAACAAAGACTTATTCGGGAATCAAACCCGCGCCATCAGCTTGACAGGCTTGATGTCTTAACCACTTAGCCAAAGTGCGACGTGATGATGAACTATCAGCTAGATCGAAACAGGTAGCCACCATTTTTTATTTATTGTGAAACTGAAGAAGTGTTCATTATTCGTGTGCTATCCAGAAGTTTCCTGTAAGTTATTTGAGCGCAGGCGTGAAAAATTTCAGAAGACATTTAAATATTACAAGGAATATATAAATTTATAAATTACATTAGCACCAGTTAATTATTAAATTATTAATATACTACATGCGTCAGCTTTAATTAACGTATTTTCTACGAGGTGCTTTTTGATTTTATCAATATGTGATTTATTTATTATTATTATTATTATTTTCTGGTAACAATATTTACTCCCTATGGAGTTATATAGCAGGACTCAAATCTTGTATAGTGATGAGACCAGCATATTGTTGATATTTTAGCCATCTTCGACAGAGTACAAAAATAGACAAATGATGACAATGTCTTAGACATGATCCCGGTTTTTAACTTGAAATAGAATTTTTCTATTTTTTTAAAGAAGAATTTCTTGCATTACATATTATAGGGAATAAAAATTTCATGGCTAGCTATCCTGTTACCAGAGTTTTTCAATAAATGCTAGAATCGTTTTTTACTGTAGATGAATATTGTCGATGCAGGGTATTATCATGATAAATAAATAAATATAAGTTTGTTAATCAAGTTATTACAGCCTACTTCGCTTTGCCTTTCGAAACTCGTTAACTGCTCAAAAATTGCTTCATTAATTAATTTTGGCTTCTTAACCTGTATGTCTACCACTTACAAATGTTCAGGTGAAATTAAGTGTCTAATTACAGCATATTCATGCAAATATATACACGTAGATGAATTTTACATTTTTATCAATGTCTATCATAAATGACTTATTACATGAAAACACCAATCAGCCAAAAAATTAACAGTTCTACAAACAGGTAGTATACAAACATTATGTTATCATACTTTACTCCCCATACCCTATCGAAACTCTAACTAATTGCACAGTAATTATCTCATTAATTTGTTTTCCGTTTATATCTATCATTTACAAATGTACAAGTGAAATGATGTACCTGATTACTGCATGTACATTCAAGTCTATATACGTAAACAAATTTTATATTCATATTCATGTCTATCATAAATGATTAATTATCTCAAAACACCAATCAGCTAAAAAAATAAACCCTTCTACAAACATGTTTATAACTAACATTTATTAAAATGATCGTTAGCATAGTGATTAAGGTACCATTAATTTGTACAAACATTAATTTACAAGTATCTGTAATAACGAGAAAACCGTCCCTTTCTTGTGATTAAAATGTGCATTAAGTGTGGCAATTTACTCTGATTTGTAATTGTATATTACAACAATTGTTAATTCCCATTTGTCTTAAAAGGTGAACATAATCAATCATAAGTCGCATATTTATAATGCAATGCCTAAATGCTGGAATATAATGCCAAAATATTTTAAGTGTTTCTTCATCTGTATATCATTTAACCTAACAATGTGCCACTGTATTTATATATTATGCTAACCCTGCACTGGTCGAGCGGAGTCTCATAGACGTAAATAGCATTTTGTTTACATTTTGCGTATTGATAGATTGCTCTGTATGCCCAGCAGATGTCAATACCTTCGAAGCGTTTATGTACGATGGATAAACACTCCTAAGCCATAACTAACAAACAAACCTCCTTCATTTGCTATCATTATTTTATAGTAAACTGATATATAACAAAACACCCGATTGGACGTTCACCGAATTTCTAAAAAATAATAAAATAAATACTTTTTTAAAAATTTTGCTTTATTTTTTGCATGTTTTTATTAACTCGCTTTCTTGTTTGTGTGTTTGTCCAGTCCAAATCTTGCAATCGATTTTTAACTAACTTCCCGACTAACTAGACATTTCAAACTTTTAGAATAGCTCAGAACACGATGACAATGCCTTTTCTAATACTTTTATCCATCTTTAAGCATAATTAAATTAATTTTCAGTTATTTTCAGTTAATTTTGTTTTGCAGACTGGCGCAGCCCTCTATCGGTCGGGACGGGAACGAAAAGTTAAACGCAAGTTAATTTCCAATAAACTTAATTTTCTTTCAACTTGATGGGATAATTCATCCAAAAAAAAATTAAAAAAGTATTTATTAATACATAGAATTGTCAAGTTTATATGATTCAACAG
Organism: Dolomedes plantarius; assembly: GCA_907164885.2. Lineage (NCBI taxonomy): Eukaryota > Metazoa > Arthropoda > Arachnida > Araneae > Dolomedidae > Dolomedes > Dolomedes plantarius. Next base: position 63,120,066 of record OU015497.1, on the reverse strand, counting down.
AAAATTTAAAAACATGGTATATAAAAAGTTCTTTTTATCTTGTATTTATTATTTATTCTATTGTAAATATTGCTTACTTTTTCCCATTTGATTGCTTTTAATTTCTAAAAATTGCTTAGAAAAATTCCTTTTTTTTTGTTTGCTCTAATTTATTTTATTGTAAAATGCTTCCTTTTTTTTTACAAATAGGTAGTTGCCTATTAATATTAATGCACCTTACCTAAATAGTTAGGTGCATAGGTGTTAATATCGCGCGGCGTCTACCAAGCGACTATGCCTGCAATTTTTAAATACACGACCAGTGCAGAGTTAAAGTTTAAATTATTATCTGCAGTATTTCGCATTTAAATATTAACCATTGAGCTGCTTAAAGCATATTTATTCGGCATTGTCACTTATATACCAATCACTGATATAGTAATTAACGCCATCTGGGTACTTTCAAATGTTATGAGAATGAAACTGAATCTTAAATAGCTCGCTTTGGAGACTATTCATGAATTTCCCGGTGACGCGTTGCAGATACAGTAGAGTCCCGATAATCCGAAATGATTGGGACCAGACCATTTTCGGATTAACGAATTTTTCGGATTAAGCGAAATCAATCTTAAAATAAACTTAAATTACATAATAACATGTGATTACATAAATATTACATATTACGTGTGATTACACAGTTTATTTTATAAGGTCTGTCTAAACCAGTGGTTCCCAACCGGTGGTCCGCGAGAGCCTTGGGAGTGATCCGGCACCATCATATAAAAAGGTTTCCAAATAAATAGGGATTTTGAAAGCAATATTCATTGGACTAGAAGGGCCGAATATATCCGATGACTATCAGGTGTTGAATTAAAATTTCGTAAAAGTTTAACATAATTATTTTGTTATTAGAATATGATACTTTAAAATGTGAGTACGTTAATCCTGTTTCCCTTCTGCCTGAGGGATAGTCTATAAACCCGCTCCAGAAGGTTCCCCCCCCCTCTCAAGTCAGTGGGTTGTGGTGGTCCACACATGGTCCAATTTCTGGCTTAGTGGTCCGCAGTATTCTACTGGTTTGGGAACCACTGGTCTAAACATTACCAAATCTCTTGACGAAAGGGGTGATAAGAGAGCGGAACGCTGCCTAGTACAGTACAGTAGAGTGCAAGATTTTAGACGATCAGCAAATTGTTGAAATTTTTTTGAAAAAACCTCTCAGACGAGAGTGAAGGTAAAGCAGACAGTGACAGGTAGCAGAGGGTATCCCACCTAGACGAGGTGGCTGTATTTGATGTATCGCTACGCTACGTAGAGCTACACTCCGCCGCGACCTCAGCGGACACCCTTTTTCTAACACGCTGTCGTAATTTGGCTTAAAGGGAGAGGTATCCTTTTCTTCGACAAAAAAAATTAACAGATTTTTTCAAACCAATGTAGCTCAGTAATAATTAGTTTAGTACATTGTACAATTTTGAATGTTCTTGTAATTTTCAGAAATATGCTTTATATTACTTAGTATCACTTTCGTTTTATTGTAACCTTAGTTGTTTTTGATTTTGAGTTTCAAATTAAGCGGAGTTTCGGATTACCGAATTTCGAATTATCGGGACTCTACTGTATATACTGATGGCAGTAGGTGTGATGGCGCCATCTCCGGTAGCGTGTTGTGTACTTCAAGCAGGAGAATGACATCAGGATATGTAGGAGAAACCCCAACTACTGCTCAGTTTTTCGGGCGGAACTCGTAAATATTGAGGAGGCTTTGAATTATTGTGTCAATGAGGGAGTAAATACAGACATCTGGATTCTGAGTGATAGCCGTAGTTCTATTCAGAACCTGGCTCAATGGGGGAAACAGGGTGACAGAACAACAGTAAATATTGTTTAACCTTTTCCTTACGGGGTGGGATAGCATGTATCCCAAGGATACGATCCCAAGAGTGATATATATATATATATATATATATATATATATATATATATATATATATATATATATATATATATATATATATATATATATATATGCATATATTGATATATGATATATATATATAAACCCCTTAATGCCCGTTGTTACAAAGGGAGTATGAATTTTCCCGTTCTAAAGAGGGAATCGGAAAAATGGACCCCGTAAGCTAAAGGTTAAGGCTGCTTGAGTGCCCACAATAGGATATTTTTTCAATACGAGGTTGCGGATAGTCTGGCCGAGGAGGGCAGCTTTAACCCTTTTAGGGACAACAACCTCTCCCGTTTGCACGGTGCAGATTTTTTTCCAATTTTTTTTTTTTTTATCTAAAGAATCCTGAAAAATTTTCCAATTAAAGGTTGCAAAATGATCTACTTCTTTAAACTAATAACAGATGGCAGTACTAACCATTTTTGCTGCTCATTTAACTGAAATACATTGGATGCAAGTGAAAAAAAAGACTAGATGTTGGCGTTTGCACAGTGCAAACGGCGCCCCTCAAAGGGTTAAGGGTTCCTTTGACGGCGGCTGTTTTTCTTCCTCGGAACTTGCTTCTCCGGTCAAACTGGAAATCAATTCCTCTTGGAGAAAGGTCCCCGTTCATCAGTGGTACGATTGCGGCCGTCCTGGTGCAGCTTTGAATGGGGCAAGCAGCAGGGGAGATCAGACAGCTCTGGCCAGGCTGAGTAGCGATCATCTTCGTGGTCTACGGTTTCTGTTGGGCATTAAATTTTACCCCCTTTGCCCGAGGTGCAGTTTGGCTCAGGCCACTCCTGTCCATATATTGACATGTATTGATTGCCAGAGGAGCCAGCTGCACTCCAATCCCAAGAAATCATAGAACTGTCGGTCAACAGGAGTTACACCATATCCGGTGGGAGTAGAAGCGAAGTGGGTTTATAGCGACTAAAAGATGAATAGTAGTGACTGAAATTTATAAAACGTATCCAGGATGTTATATTATGACACAGAACGTAATTGTAAGTAGCGTGATGGCAGCAGCGAGATCTTAGCAAGGCATTGGATCTCTTAGAGAATAGCTGTTTTCGAGAAATTATACCGAGGACAAATACTATAACCACATATTCAAAAGGAAAAGATGAAGAAACTTCTGATTAATATAACTATATCGGAAAACTCTGTGTATTAAAGAAAAATTATCTGAACTTGTAAAGCGGAAGAAAAACCAACATTTTTTGAATCAATGTTGGTGCAATTTGACTTTGAGTGTGTGAGCCACAACTATTCAGAAAATGTTGATTTAAATTGAATTCTGTGATTTTTGAAATTATAACGCGTGTTTTTATTCATATTTAATTTTTTAGACCTTCTAATCCTAAACTATAATTACCATATTTAATTTCAAATTAAACATGTTACAGTAATCTATGAGAATTTTTGTATCTTGTCGAATATACTTAATTATAACACCTAGAACCCCAGCCAGTCTGAATTAACTGTGTTTAACCCTGTTAAAAAACTAAAAAAAGGGTTGTCATTGATTAATTCTCAAAGTGCTAATTCGTTACTCCGGGAAAGGTCTAAATTTGTTTTAAATCTGTGCATTTATAGCGAAACACTACTTGTACGGATATCTGAAAATAGGGAGACCGTATATCAAAATTTTTACTTCAAATTTGCTAGAGTTTCGAAAATATTTTTCTTCAAAAGATAAATATACTTAAGGATTTCCCCCATGTGTATCCTTTTAAGCAAATAGAAAACTTTTTCTTACGAACTTTTTCTTTTAAAGTTGTGAATATGTTTGATGTCTTTTCTTAGATATATTATATTTAAGTGTTACGCTATTTTGCGTGGAAAAAAAATCATTGAAATTAAAATCTTTTTCTATATTTTTTAATGATAGTAAGAATATGAACATTTATTTAACCATGATTATTTTTTAATCTTGTAAAATACCGGATAACTATTTCTTATAATACATATCATAAAACGTCTAAGTGTTCTTTTCCACTATCTGGCATTTAATTTCACTAAATGTAAGCAATTCCATTTACACAATGGAATCAAAATGATCTCTCAAGTGTTTCCATAAATATAACTTGCTGTTGACATTTAAGTATCAAAGTAAACATGTTTTTAACAATAAAACAATGATTTTGTGCTTGTTCCAAGCATATTTAAAACGCATCATTATAAAAATAATGTAGTATGAATTCCATAAAAATATCAGAAGAATATGAAATTCCAAGTATATAACTTTTAAATTGCAAAATATAAGTAAGAAATATAATGAAAGTTAGAATGGGAATGTTAGTAATTTACAAGCAGACAATTACAATTCAATGTTGGCGTACACCCGTCATGAGTTCATAATTTAAACAGCGCTTAATCCCATTGCAGGTAACCTAGTTTTCAACTAACTAAAATACTCTCTCTATCGCTCTCTCTTACCTTAGTTATGAAGAAACGTTGAAAATCATATTATTATTTTAACATCTATAACTCTTGGAAAGTTTAGAGATAATTGTTTGTTCTCAATGACAAAATAAAAAGCATCAATACAAAAAGCAATGTACTGTGAATACAGTAAGAAGCTAAGAAAGGTATGAAATTCGAAGATTATAATTGTTTTAAATTGCAAAATATAAGTAAGAAATGTAATGAAAGTTACAAGAGTTAATGTAAAGGTAAATGTTCGCAATTTGCATAAAACAATTACAACCCAATGTTGGCGTATATCAGTTAAGAGCTCATAGACAAAACGGTGATTAATCCCATTGAAAGTAACCTAGTTATTTCTTTTTTTTCTCTCTTACCTTGGCTATGAATAAACGATTTAAAACATTATTATTTCTTTCACTTCTTCAGCGCTTGGAAACTTTTTAAATAACTAATTGTTGTCAATGACAAAATAAAAAAGCATCAATATAAAGGTAATAAAATATGAATACAATATGAATCTTAGAAAGGTATGGAATTGAAAGAATATAACTGTTTGAATTCACAAAATATACGTAATAAATGTTATGGAAATTAAAAGAATTAATTTAAAGGGAAATATTAGTAATCTACAAATAGACGATTACAATTCAAATTTTGAGTACACCCGTTATCATTTCGTATTCTAAATGTTCCGTAATATCATTGCGGGTGATCTAGCTATTTTTTGCTCTCTTACCACAGTTATGTTGAAACGACAGCAACACATAACAATTATTTCCTTCTTCAGAGTTCGGAAACTTTAGAAGTATTTGATTGTTGTGAATTAAAAAACATGCATATATATATATATATATATATATATATATATATATATATATATATATATATATATATATATATATATATATATATATATATATATATATATATATATATATATATCAAATCATTAAATGCAGTTACAAATATTTAAAGGATTCTTTCAAATTTTAAATCATTTTGCTTGAAAATAGTGAAAAAGAAGAAAGAATTTCAGAAGGGTATATTTGAGGATTAGGACTTATCTAAGATTTAGCATATGTGCCAACTTATCCAAATAAAATTTGGTGTATTAATAATTCAATAAGAAGTTAAGAAATATGCGGAGTTATTTCTATAATTTCCTTACATAGTAAAATATGATATAAAATTGTATATTTTAACATGTAAATTTAAGACTTGAAGTAGCATATAATGTAGACTTCATTATTATGATATAACCCACATGAGAAATGGTTCAAACGTATGATCTCGCTTTTTCGGAAGAAAAGTTATCGCAGTGTGAAATATGAAGAAAAAATACTTATTATATAACGATAATTTATAAATACAAAAAAAATGTAAATAATTTTTGTAGTTTTCACCTAAGAAATTTATTTCTTTATTTCCACCGGTAGCAGATCCTTTAGAAAAATTAAAAAATAAGGTATGGTTTGGGCATAATTCCAAAGAATGGTCTCTTGCATTTGCAGAAACTTAACAACTCATAGAACTGTCTGTGTATTGATATATATTGATTTATACTTCTTTATCAAGATTAGATGGCATAATATACTGAAATTAAAAAGAAAAGCAAATTTTAATTCTCGACGCTAACTGTTTGCCTAGAGATGACCATGGAAAACCTGGAAATGTAGATTTTCCTAATAAAAATGTTTTCCCTCTCATTTGAATAATATTGATCCAGTTGATGAAGTATAGGAACATTTAAATGACTGGGACGACAGAAAGATTGATTTACTAATGCAGCAGAGTGGAAAAAATTCCAGATTTGATTACAGTAAGAATTCAAAGAAGACTTTTACATATTTTAAGTGCATTTTTCTCTTTTTATTTAACGTAAAAGTAGAAATAAAGAATTAAAAAAACGCATGTAAAACTCATTTTACATTTTACAGTAGTAATTCTTTTTCTTTATTTCCAAACGTTTAGAAAATTAATCATAAACTTAGCATACAGACCTTTCATTGTATTGAACTGTTGTTATTCATGCGTATTATTCTACCATACAAATCCATTGCTATTTGGATTAATATTTAGAAAAAGTTCATTTAACGATAGCTTATTGAGAAATGTTTCTTCAATGTATCCAAATAAGTCTGCAACAGCCTATTTTGGCTCCAAACTGCCTGAATAAGAACTTCTCCCCATTGATTTAAATCAGTATATTTGACGAAGACAATGATAGATGAGAAGAGTATAATTCCATTACTAACTTTAAAAAAAATAAATTATCTTTTACCTTAAGAGTCTCGATGCACGTATGGAAAAAGAAAGAGCTCTTAAACAGTCTATTAAAGATATACACATTTTTCTTGAAAATATTAATTACATTTTTGGATTATCATTTTTAGAAGTTGTAAATAAACTCTGTTCCTATGTTTGTGTATATAACGGTCATTAATTTTATTCCACAAAATTAACCAGTTTCCGATAAAAAGTTAATACCAATCAAAAGATTACTTAATCGTTTCTTTAAAACTGTCGATATGTGAAGCTAGCTTTTTATAATATTTATTAACATTCAGTTAGTTCTTGTTTGTAAACTATATTCCAATAGTTTACAAAATAAAAAATTCTGTTCAATGTATAAAAGTAAAAATGATATATCTAGGGGTACTTAAAATACAATGATGCCATATGATTAAACAATAAATCTTCCGTCAAGAGGAACACACAACGAAGTTTTTTAACCATTTATACTTAATTATGTCCCCTGACAACATTTTATGATCTAAACACCTCATTCCATGCATTCGTGCTTCATCCAGTAAGTGTAAAAAAAAAATGGCAAGTATAACACATCTTGGCCTTTAAGTTTGAACCATATATCACCTTTGGGAGACTATCTTGTCGTAGCAAAAAAAGACTAATTTTACGTGCGCTTCATTAATAAGGACTGTTGTTTCAGGAATGGCAGTAAATCAACATGACAAGGAAACTGCGAAATACTACAGACACATACAAGCATCACAATCGCCCGCATGGGGATTTCTTGCTCAAAAAATTATATCCATTAGAATCATCGGAGGGCAAGATCATGAAAAAAAAATTATCCCTGTATATTATCCCCTTTACTACAATGAGGGGAAGTGAAATAATCAATTTCGAACCTTATAATAATTTGACCTTATAAAAATATATTTAACCATCCATTATGTATGAAATTCGATCGATATTTTCATCAATGCAAAACTGTAATTTAACAATAAAAATAACTAATAGAATAACTCAAAGCTAAAAATAGACGTCTATGCCTTATATATCACCTTTAGCTTAGGTTTCGTACTAATTACGTGCTCCTCAGTATGGAATAACCGTTGTGTACGCTCGGTTACGACTAGCTGAGGAGCACATATGTGAGACAACTAGGTCCAAAGCTACTTGTAAGCTTGGTTACGCTTCGCTCAGGAGCACATAAGTGCGAAACCAAGGTCCAAGGCTAGCTGTTCGCTCAGTTATGCCTTGATGAGGAGCACATAAGTGCGAAACCTAGGTCCAAGGCTAGCTGTTCGCTCAGTTATGCCTTGATGAGGAGCACATAAGTGCGAAACCTAGGTCCAATGCTAGCTGTTCGCTCAGTTATGCCTTGATGAGGAGCACATAATAAAAGAAAAACCTAGGTCCAAGGCTACCTGTACACTGGAGATGTATATTTTTACTGTTAGTTCCGACTCTTTGGCCTGCTTTATACATTTTATCATCCTTTTGCGCTGTAAATTTTGCACCACAAATCAAGATAGACGATGGTTCCTTCCGGAGTAAGCTGGTAGAATGCATTTTGTCAGTCACCAGTAAAAATTTACAGATATTTCGCATTAGGAATTCCTAGTTTACTCATGGGTTATTTCTTGCTAAGGAGCCTATAATAAGTGTCAACCTAAGTCTACCTGAATGCTTGAGATACATATTGTTGCATTTAGCTCCACCTCTTCGGCATGCTTTATGCCTTTTGCAACAGAATAACTTGCGTTAAATACAAAAATATTTTTTTAATAATTACAAGATAAAAATAACATTTAATATGCCATATTTTTAAATCTTCTGTTCAGTCATATAAACTTAACAATTCTATGTATTAATAAATACTTTAAAAAAATTTTTTTGATGAATTATCCCATCAACAGGAAATTAATTGGAAGTGAACTGGCATTTAACTTTTCGTTCCCGTTCCGGCCGATAGTGGCTGCACCAGTCTACAAAAAAATAAACTGAAAATATTTGAAAATTAATTTAATTCTCCTTAAAGATGGCCAAAAGTATTAAAAAAGTGCATTGTCATCGTGTTCACAGCTATCCTAAAAGTTTCAAATGTCTAGCTAGTCGGGAAGTTAGTTAAAAATAGATTGCAAGATTTGCAAGGGACAAACAAACAAAAAGAAAGCGAGTTAATAAAAACATGGTAAAAATAGCTTCTCCGATCTGTCTCTTATCCGCCGCTATTTACGCTCAGTTCAAAACTGCTATGACCACAGAGTACTCCTGAGTGATTCGAAATGCAGGAATGTAACTGAATTAATAGAAGTGTATCATTACACTGGGAAGAAAAAAAAACAAGCCTGACGTGACATATTCAGCTGAAATGGACGGTATAAGGAAATACTGATTTTAAGACTTCATATTATCATTCGCTTTGGAAGATTTGAAGTACACAACTAAGCTGCATACTTTCGTAAATACAAGAAATACCAAATAACAGCTCAGCTTTATTAACTAACCTCCTGTTTAAAATGTACCTTTAATGCTTATTTTCCTTTGTTGATATGCATGTATGTCAATATATTCAAATACTTTTGATAATGAAGTTTCCAATGATGCTAGTTTTTCAGAATTAGTTTAGAATCCTAAAATGTTGTTTCCCTACCCCCTAAAATTCTAAGGATAATTGTTCAGAGGAATTTTTTACTAGAAATGTTATAGAATTTTTTCATATAAATTTAAATATAAACGTTTATCTCAAAATGTTCACCATCATAACCCTTAGGATATACATCTAAATTTTCTACTTTTATTTTTACAATTTGGAAACTAGGTGGTGGTGATAGTTCCTCAACGGTGGTATCCTTGGATAGTTGATTGCAGTGAACCAAATGCCAGCAAAAGTTGCCCTTGTTGAGAGCACAGCCATTCTACGGCATGAATAGGAGTTGCATAAACAGCTCATATAAGAGCTTTGTACATCATTATTCTCGAAACAGCCAATCTTATCCAAAAAGACTAAACATCCTTATTTCGAAGGGCATTACAAAAGGGCTTTTTAGTGCTTTAAGAAATCTCCTAAATATTGACAATGTACTTATCATTAGGACTAGAGGGATAGAATTAACATATCGTTTTGAAAAGATGTCTAGACAGGTTGCTACATTCACACTGAGAGCTTGAATCGACCACTTAGTTACCCAAGCTTGTCTAATCTACTTTCATCTCGCGGATTCAGGCAAATATCTTGTTAGGTGCAGGAGAAAACCTTAGATCTCATCTTCTCCTACTGCCATGGAGAGAACATTTGTTTTAAGTTTACAATCAAAATGTGAATTTCATTGGATACTATTAGTGTGTTGTCAAACCCTTTTTCTATTACTCTTATTTTTTTTTAGGACACCGGGAAAATCGGTGCTTAATCGCCGGACTCACGTATTAAGATATAATGTGACATTTTGAAAACGGTTAGATTCGTTCGGATATTAAACCTGGTGTTCTTCCCAGTCAGAATGGTATCGTAACCCCTAAGGACTGCCACACCAGGACCTCATTAAATTATTCTTACAGATTCCTCTGCTTGTGAGACTTCCGAAACGTACATGGTGGGCCCGACATAGAAACAAGGCCCAACTGGGAGGAACCCCGCTGGTGCAGATAGACCCCAGCAGGCGACCACGCCGCGCACGGTCCAGCCTAGAAGACCCCCACGGCAGGCGTACAGAACATGCCTCACACAGCAAGAGGCACAAGCGGAATCAACCTCACTCTCCCTCCTTCCCAATGAAGCAGGATTTTTTGTTTCATTAGGCTATGTTGATAGCGAATTAAAATCTACTATACATACTAAAAATCTTATTTCTTTCTTTAAAAAATTCAACTCGGCCTGTTGGGAAATCAGACTTTTCAATTACATGTTAAAGGTAATGACCAGTCTAACAGGGAGAAATGCCTACTTCTTTACACTGATTTTTGAGATCTTTGAAAAAAAATCATGAAATGAGATGTTATGGTGTTTGTTATGATGAGAAAGTATTCTAATATTAAAAAAAAATATATTCTAGCTAATTTATTCTAATGTTCTCAACAATTTATACTCTTTTTGCATTCATATATTATTCTGATACATAACAGTGAACACTCTAAGCCCTTTCACTACCATGCGCTGACGATTTTTTTCCTATCTTTAAGGAAAGAAAAATCCCTTTAGATTTACAATGCTTTAATATGACTCGATAAAATATGGAAACAAATGAGAAAGAAAATCCAGGTATCAAGAAAAATTGTAGTAAAAGAAACCAACCAAGCCTTATTTGAATCATTTAAGTCCTATTCAAAAGTTTAGCCCCGAAAAAATTACGCTTAAAAGATTTGAGTGCCCTTTCAGCGATATTCAGGAAGCATTTGGGTGGGCTTTTGGAACCTTTTATACATTTAAATTGTTTTTTCGGAGGAAAAGGGGCATTTCATACACTTTTCTGCAAGTGTTGCGTTGCGCTACAAAAAGATTTACTTTCTGTAAAAGAGGATATCTTTAAAGGAATATTTTACGTAAGTTTTTATATACATATTTAGAAAATATATGTATACTTTAAACAAAAATTTAAATTTTTTTACACAAATTTTTGACGAAATGTTGCATTTATTAAAGCACATGTGGGAATGTATTTTAATTGTATTTATATGTAGAAAGGGAGTTTTACGATTAGTAAAACAAAATATATTCTTTAAGTAAAATTTATTTTTTTTGTCTTTGCTTTTTTTACATACCTTTTTAACAAAATATTACATTGATTAACACATATGTGTGAGTGTATTTTAACATGTTTTCATATGTTACACTGATATATAAAGATTAATAAAATAAAAAATATTCTTTAAGTAAAAATTGTACTTTCCGTCTTTGTTTTAAGTATTTTCTTTAGATTTTGAATGCTATTTTAATGAAATTTTGCATTTATCAACGAGCATGTGTAAATGTTTTTAACTGTATTTATATGTAACTGTGGAGTTTTACAATTAATTAAATTAAAAATAGTCTTTAAGTATAAATTATACCTTTCATCTCTATCATTTCTTTCACATGCGTTTTAAACAAATTTTACATTTATTGATGCACATATGTGAATGTATTTTAATTAAATTTATGTGAAACAGTGGAATTTTTAGATTAATAAAAAAAATTCTTAATTCTTAATTAAAAAACATACTTTTCGTCCTTTCTTTAAAGATGTTTTTTGCTGTTTTATATTTTTTTTTTACAGAAATTGCATTGATAAATGTACGTGTGTGAATGCATTTTAATTGTATTTATCTGTAACAGTAAAATTTTATGATTTATAAAATAAGAATTATCCCTTAAACAAAAATTATGCTTTCCGTTTTTGCACTTTTATATGCCTTTTTAAAGAATTTTTCAATGTATTAACGTACATGTGTGAATATATTTTAATTGCATTAATATGTAAAAGGAAAATATTTGAGGGAAATAAAACTAATGATGTTCTTAAAGAAAAAAACAATTTTCGCCCTTACTTTCAGTGTTTTCTTTACATTAACAAATTATTTCAGTTCATGTTCTTTCTCTTGTTCATTTAGATTTCATAAAGTGAAAAAATATAACAGTTTTCAGACTTTTACACTCTAGCTTTCTGTTATTTTTTGAATTGCAGTGTTAGGGCAAAGAAGAATTGCAAAATAATTTATTGTAACTGACATTGACAAATAAATTCTGTATATATTAATGCCTGCACAAGATTCTTGTTTAGTAATAAAAAATTGGAAAACAAATTAAAATTTTTTCCTACAGTAAAATAAGCAAGTATAGATAAAAAGCAATCAAATGTATAGTATATGCGTAACTTACATTTGATAACGAAAATACTTCAAGAGAATTGCTATTGTAGAATAGTTGTCATTTGTTAAATGCACAAAATTTTCAAAATTTTTCGGTGGTATATTTTTTTCACAAATGCTGGATGTATGCTTTTTTCAAAATTCCCTTTAAAGTTGAGATCATGAATACTATAGTATAATTTATTGTAAGAAGAATATTTGAGAAGATCCAACTGAATTTTTAAGGAATTAGTTAAGTCAAACAGAAAAAATGACATAAAATTTATTAAAATATTCCTTTTCACATAATTTTTAGCTAAATATTTATCACAGTTTTATATTTTAACTATACCTTAGGATAAAAATCGAAACACCTGTCCATAAATAAGGATTTAGGCATCACGTCACGGAGAAAAAACAAGATTTTTAACAAAATAATTTTTCATAAAAAGTAATTTTAAATCTGACACTTTATAAAAGAAAGTAAATACCTTAATATATGAATATATATATGTGTGTGTGTGTGTGTGTGTGTGTGCAACAGCTTTTTCCCATTGACCAGTGGGAAATTGAAACATGGATGCTCTATGTCGGAAGGGCTATTCAAGCTCAGGCTAAGTGTTTTTGGTTAGCATAAGGTGGAACATTGTTGTTAGGCTATGACGCAATTACGTTGTGCTTCTTTTATTAATCTTTGTTGTTTTCTACTCATACATACAAAAACAGTGGCATCACGTCGAGGCATCAGTCATGGAGAAAAAACACAATTAGGTGTTTTTCTCCGTGAAACTTAATGTAATATATTAACATTAGTGAATTTAATGTAAATATATTACATCAAATTCACCAATTTGCTAAGCATTCTCTACATTGGCTTGAGATGATTCCATTTGTAAAATTAAATCCTATGCAGTTACTACCTTTTTTTACGTCTGTAATGCGCATATGAAAAAAATAATCAGATTAAAAGGTTGAACTTTAAAATCTACCCTTTTAGCTTTCATGTGTTTAGTACTGCCTCGAAAAATGAGCTTTAAAAAAAAAAAGATGCATGTATATTTTTTTCTTGCTAAGTTTTTATATATGTATTTAATTTAAATAATTTAATGAATGCTAGTATAAACAAAGGTATTTTAAAATATTTTATAATAGTTAAATTTATGTATTATAAAAATTATAATATAAATATTGCTTACTTATATCTCGCACCAATGAAAAACCGTTACATTCTCTCTTGGTAAGATGGGCTAAACTGGTCATCTTACTCTTACTGGACTTTTAAAAGCAACATTTTTATGAAAAAATTTAGAGATTTAATTTAAAATTTCTTGTGATATATTTTAAGGATATTTTCCTTTAAATTTTGAAGAAATAAACACATTAATTAAGGAAATTCAAAATTTAATATACGAGTACATTTTGTCTGAAGAAATTGATATACAAAATATCAAATTTCTCTATGTAATCTCCAAGAAAAAGTCGTAAATACGTAGACAATTAATTTTTATAATGAGAAAATTAAAAAAAAATTCTTGAAGGCCGGTTTCTTTGCCATTACTGGTTTGTAACATGTATAGAAATAAACCTTCTAAATTTACCGGTTAAATTTTCATTCACCTTCACAGTGTAGTTAAAATTCTTTTAATAGTTATACTCTCTTCTTCTGTGTGTATTTCGAACTTATAGGAAACTTTCAAGATAGTCAAGTATTTTCTCTATAGTCCAGAGCAATGATTCTCAAAGGCTAGTCCGGCGGACCGCAAAGGTCCGCGAAAGGATTTGATCGGTCCTCGGAGATTTTTACCTGTCCGCGTTATAAAAAAATTCTTATTAAAATAATATTAATGAAATTTTGTTCAATATTTCTTACGTTAATGCCATAATTTTAGGTTCTAGAATCCATAATTTTGCCTTTGAAGGTTGGAAACACTGTAGTGTGCTCATATTTGCAACATGTTACGTCTCGCGTTTTCTTTAAAACTGGGCGTAGTGCTTGCTTACAGCAGAGAAAGAGTTGCAATATTAATATGGCGGTGATGAAAAATAAATTCAGAAATTGACTTTCGGTTGTTTCACCGCTCCGACTTAGGTTGATTAATTTAGAACTCACAGTTGAAAATTCAATTGAAAAGGAGTAACAGCAATCTTCTCATTAACATTATACAATATGCCAAATCAATAAAAATTATAGATATTTAATTTTGTAGTAGTCAGAGAACTGATATTTATTTTGTTCGTATATGCAATGATTTTGTGATTATTTTTTATGATTTTCTTAGATTTTTCTCAAAGGTTTATTTGCTTATATATAATAATTACAATAATTACTTATCTTCGCATTTGAATATTATTGGAAGTAAAGGATAATAAAAATTTTTACAATTAACTTATATAGTAGCTCTTTAATGCCTAGTAAAGTTTTTTTGTTAAATAAAACACCAGTCCGCGAAATGTTTTCACATATTTTACCGGTCCGAGGGCTAAAAATGGTTAAGAAACACTGGTCTAGAGCATTGTTCATTTAAAATACACAATGACTCACTAGTTTTTTTATTTATTTATAATCTATCCATGATTCTGAGCTTTTGCAAAGAAGAAAGCAAGAAGAATAGCTCCCCCTCCCTTCTTAACAGATTAAACCTAATATATCATAGATATTTCCTTTAAAAGAATTACACAAGATTTGGAAATTTAACTCATCTTTGTGCACGTACATTGCGATCAAATTAAACATTCTATAATGCAATATAAAGATCCAAAATTCCTTTTTAGCATAGGTGTTTATTTGGTCGTTTCTGTTCTTTAAAATTAGCGGATGAAATGTTACGCATGTGTTGTATAAAAAGTGCTTATTTTCTTACAGTCTAAATAGCAGTAGTTTCTAATCGCATTAGCTTTCTTTCCAGGCATCAGTTTGTACTGATAGGTTTGTTCCTTTAATTCCATTAAAATGATAGTCTGATGATTTTAATGCTGCTATATTTTGCATACCCGCATAACATTATCTTATAAATAAGTAAATATTAGTTTACATATATTTAATATACATATAAACTCGATATATTTTTATATGTAAATCGGTATTATATGATCGCTAATGATAGCGTAATATAGGAGGCATAACAGTTAGACAGAATGTAATCAGCAAAGACATATGGTTACATTTAGTAAGTATTAGAAGTCACTGCAAACAGAACTGAACAGTTCCGAGTGCATATTAAATACATTTTAAGTACAAAGCATTTTGAATAGCCAGATAAATACTATATTAAAATCACTAAATTTCCTCTAGAATAGTGTATAGTACATATTTATTACATGTTAATAATCAGAATCATTAAATCAGACTTTTGTCGTCAGTATTTCTGCATTATTGAAATACTGTTAATCCCTTTTACTTTAAATATTTCAATGATATAACTATTTCCGTAGGTATTTGCTTTATAAAACTTTATCGCGTAGAAGAGTGAAGTTATCGGTAAAATTTTGATCCCGGATAATAAATATTTCGAAATTAGAGAAATAACTCGAAAATCCTTGAAAGCATTAAGCCGATAAAATGAAGTTTAAAAATATTTCTGCCGTAAAGATAGGTATTTATGAACATTTGACTATTTTTGTGAACTCGTATGGAATAAATCTTGTAAAGACAAGGATATTTTGTTATAATCCACCACAATCATCGCCTGTGTATTGCTGTTACGGCATTAACAGGCTACGGTAGAAACGGAAAAGCGAGAATGCTCTGTATCATTAGAGAAGATTGACCTTCTCAGCTGGAACTTTCTTAATCTGATTGGATTAGTAAGTGAAAGGCACAGCAAACCGATATAAGCAGATTACCCAAATGCCAAAGGGATTGGTGGATAGAGTACATAACATCCTAATACGATAGCTATTTGTTATACTGTTATGTAAAAGATATTTATTCTCCAATTGGTGTAAAAGATTGTTTTTTATGTAATAAAAAGTGCTCAATGTATGTGCTCAAGTAAGATGAAATTTATTACATAAGATACGATGCAAGATATTATGTAAGATGTTCTTAATTGTTATAAGCGTAAAACAGTTTATTATGTCTAACATATAATCGGAAAATAAGCTATAACTATATTTTAATCACCGAATATGCTTAAAATGGGAAAGTTTAAAATAATTAGAATGTCATCATCAAACCAATTACCGTCATACGAGTCACAAGTCAGTTGAAGGAATTACCGATAACATCAAATAGATGCAGAATACTTTTGTATTGTATGATACATGAACCAGTTCTTAACTAAAGGTACATTTCAAATTTTAAAAAAAGTTTGATGTAATAAAATTTTATTTGATTAGGTCAAATTTCAAATAAAATTTGCTGTCAATTAGGTTCTCACTTGAGGTCTCACTTAAAAACATGTCATAGCAGTCGTAATGAGAATCTCGGTATTATTTTCATTTGAAGGAAGATAGATAGACAGGTGTCTTCCGTGATTTGTAAAATGCCCTCCTTGTGTTTATTTGCAGAAAAAATGTGTTTTTGTTTCTGATTTTACATTAATCTTTAATACTGTAGAAGCGCTGAATGTTATAATTCACCGCGATGTGCGGTAGAGAGAAGGTCAATAATAAAACTCTTGCAGCGGCTCTAGAGGCAAGAAATAAAAAAAGACTTGAGGAGCACTAAGGTGGCATAAATGAAAAGCTGTCTGTGTGACCATTGATAGCGATCAAAAGACTATAAATACTACAAGATAGATGGTGATGTTATTTTATGGCCCACAATAAAACTTTCAGATAATGGTGAAAGTGGTATCCCAAACGAAAATTATGGTGGGGAGGTACTTGGTAGACTGTGAACATGAGCAGGGAAATAAGGGACCAATTAGGGCAGGAAATGCTAAGAGAAAGGCAACCCACCGTTCAATGAGAGAAAAAGGGGAGAGACAAAATGGCCCCGGTAAACGGACAACAGCCCCTCCATGAAAAAAACCCCCAAAATAACGAGAGAAGGTCAATACATTTCGCTTGCTGTTCTCTGGAGCTCGGATGATATAGAGAACTTATTGAGCTGTCTCGGAGTCTAGTGGAAGTTACTGGAATCTGACATGATGATGCTGAACACGGTTTGATGTGGGCGCCTGTCAACGAAATCCTTTATCACTGTATTCTTCAGCAGTAGTAAGTGCCTCCCGAAAGATCCTAAAAATAATTGCTTTGATTTAAAAGTTTGTCTCTACTTCTGATTCCTCATGTATTAAGTGATATTATGAAGCGGAACCTTATTCTATTATTAATTTCACTTTAAATGAATTTTTAGTATTGTCGAATAAATGTATGATAAAAGCCAATTCTCTATGTTTCCTTGCTTGACCCAACACATGCTCGCATCAGTTTATTAAGGTTCTTACAACCTATAAATACAATATATATTTTTTTAGAATCAATTGTAGTTTTGGATTTTTTTCAATAGATTTTAATTTCTATAAAAGAATGTCTAATACATTTTCAGCTATGAAAAAAATAGTTTCGAGACATGGAATGTAACGTTAAATGTAATTATGTTTATGGAAATGAGAACCGAATATTGCAAATAAAATAAATGATAAAAATTCAGTTCAAATAATAGTACACTAAAACATACTAAACTTCGTGATTTTAATTATTTTTGCTTTTGTAGTAATTTGAAAGTTACATTTTTTTACAATCGTCCTTAACATAAAGTTTGCTGGAGAATTTAACGTTCCGTTGTGCAAATCCAGTTCTGCACGAGAAAACGCACTTTACACAGAAATGTTTGACTATAAAATGCATTTGAATCGTATTAAAAAGGCCAGGCACACACAGAGGTTATGTCCCCAGGCTTAACATCTGAAAGGATGAAAATAAAATAGTACTAGGCATTTGACTGTAGACATTTACTGTTTGACTTTAAAATGTAAAATTTTACTCCATCATGTCTATAAATGTTCAGCACAAAAGTTGATCGTGTTTTAAGATAAATTCTGAATAATACAAACAATATAATTTTGATTAAACTTGATTTAGAAGAAAACTCAAGAACTCATTAATTAATGAAAATCGGATCATGTGTGGTTTTAACTATATGTATCAATATTTTGCTCGGATTATAAAACAAGCGTCAGTTTGTTGTTAAGAAAATAATTCAGAGATTGGTCACTAAAAATAACTAAAAAAAAAAATTATTTTATATTTTAATGTTTCGTTAACACTATATATATACATACGATATATAGTATAATGATCACAGATTGATTAAAGCTGAAAACAAAGAGCAATATCTTTAATCTGATTGAACACACCGAAATACAATTTCTCTGAAAGATACCAATTTTCACATCAAAAGTGTTATGCTGAGAATCCTTCTTAAATTTCCCTCATGTTGCAGAATGTTTATATAAAAAAAGAAATTTAAATTTTTTTATTTCTACACTGAATACTTTATGTATGACAAAATAATCTATTGTGTTAAAATCACATATTATATTGAAATGACCATAGCTGCGATATCCAAATTATTTTACTGAACTATTTCATAAAGTAAAATATCTCACAAAATTAAAATAGTTGATAGCGTGTTTGTACTCAATAATAGTTTTTCCTTAGATTTTATATTTATAAACTGCATATTTTAGTTATAATAAAATAATTTGCTTTGTTAAAAGTACAACTTACATTGAAATGACGATAGTTGCTACAGCATAATTACTTTAGTGCAATATAACATAAACTAAAATAGCTCACAAAATTAAAATTTTTCATAACATTTTTATATACAATAATAATTTCTATAATCTTTCTATTAACAGCTGAAGGTAAGCAAATGTTAGTTTGTCAGTCAGCAGACATGGGGACGGTCTAATCTCGTGAAACGAGCATAGCAGGATATCGCGACTGGTACCGATATACGCGGGCGGACGAGACGCGTGCACTGATGCTATCCTCAACTTTCAAGACTTTAAACTTTTTTAATTATTAAATTAAAACCGCCGAACTCAAAAGAAGCGGAGAGCAGAAACTGTTGACATTCCGGGTGGGCCACCTCCTTTCCGTTTCGCAAATTTCCACTATTTTCATGCATGCAAAATTAAACTTTTCCGTCCACCAATCGACAATTTTTTTATTTCCACGTGTTTTACATCGATTCATCTTTAAGGATATACACATTTTTATAAGGTTGAAAAAGTTTTTCACTGCAAACGAAGCTTTTTCCCCAAAGGAGTTTTCCGTATTCCACGAAATCGAAAATTTTGATGGACAAATATTTCGTTTTTCTGCACCTATTAATGTCAATTTTACGATTTATCGGCATTTGATAGATGTTCAGCTTCCTAAATATATCAAATACATTTAATAAAAAAAATGTTTTCATTCTAAAAATGCGTGCTTGCAAAACTCACTTCTGAAATTTCCCGCGCTGATCACCATAGTATCTTAAAGTAGCTGAATTCCGAGTCCGTAATTATTCGACTTGTTATTTTACTCACTAATAATTCGAGCAAGTTCGTGAAATTTGTTTCAAATTAATGAGCAACTGATGAGGACTCTTCGGCCACCAATTTTGAATTCATTAAAATGGTCTTTCTATTTTTTTAAGCACTCCCCCCCCCATCCATGAGATTTAATATTGCCACTCTTCACTGAAGTAACGGTGACTCAGCGGTATCGCTCCTGATGTCTAATCCTAAGGTCCCGGGATCAAAACCAGCCGACGTCGGGTGCAAGAACATCTTTTATTTTAATTTGCTCTGCATGAAAGCTGTATGCAAATTTATCTATTATTTATATTTCAGTTCCTGTTCCTAGGTTTCTGGAATAATCCTCACACTTCCGGTGGGAATGCGGTAACATTCCGGAGGTGTATTTTAGGTGATGTTCTCTGCAATTTGGTCAATGAAATCTGTTCTGATCTACGATTCGTGTCATTTCCGTATTCCCCGAAATCATCTTGACGATATTTTCATTCGGCCATGTTGCCAAAAGGAAAAAATATTAGTTGAGAACGAGTCTTTTAATAATTGAAATCCAGAAATAAATTTGAAGTACCAGAAATAATTTTAGTTTTAGGAAAGGAGAAGTTAAAACCTTTACATTTTCTTTCTAATTGAATGAGCTTTTTTGTTATAAAATGCAAAATTTGAAAACAGAAATTTTAAAGAATTATTTTTTTTAAAAATCTAATATATTTTTAAAAGTGATTAAACAGTTTATAATCTTTAAGATATAAAACCATTTCATTTTAGATAAAAAAAGTAACACATCGGGTTGCCGCTGGGCTAGTCTATATAATAACAGCTGAAGGTAAACAAATGTATGTTTGTGAGCAGACACGGGGACGAGCTAATCTCGCGAACCGAGCATAGCAGGATATCGCGACTGATACCGATAGACGCGGTCAGACGAGACGCGTGCACTGGTGCCATCCTCAACTTTCAAAACTTTAAACTTTTTTTAATTATAAAATTATAACCGCCAAACTCAAAAGAAGTGGACAACAGAAACAACTGACATTGCTGGTGGGCCAGCTCCTTTCCGTTTCAAAAATTTCCACCATTTTCATGCATGCAAAATTAAACTTTTTCATCCACCATCTATCTATATAATAACAGCTGAAGGTAAACACATGTTAGTGAGTAGTCTCGGGGAAAGGCTAATCTCTCGAACCGAACATAGCAGGATATCGCGATTGGTACCGATATAAGCAGACGGATGAGACGCGTGCATTGATGCTATCCTCAACTTTCAAAACTTTATACTTTTTTAATTATTAAATTAAAACCGTCGAACACAAAGGAGGCGGAAAGCAGAAACTACTGATAATCCGGGTGGACCAGCTCCTTTCCGTTTCGCAAATAGCCATAATTTTCATGCATGCAAAATTAAACTTTTCCGCCCACCAATCGACAATTTTTTTTATTTCCATGTGTTTTACAACTCTTCATCTATAAGGATATACACATTTTTATAAAGTTAAAAATGTTTTTCATTGCAAACGAAGATTTTTCCCCAAAGGAGTTTTCCGAATTTCACGAAATCGACAATTTTGATGGACAAATATTTCAGTTTTTTGCACCTATGAATGTCAATTTTACGATTTATTGGCATTTGCTAGATGTTCAGCTTTCAAAATATACCAAATACATTTAATAAAACAAATGTAATCATTCAAAAAAAGCGTACTTACAAAACTCATTTTTGAAATTTCCCGCTCTGATCGCCATAGTATCTTAATGTAACTGAATGGGGAGTTCGTAATTTTTCGACTTATTATTTTACTCACTAATAATTCCAGCAAGTTCGTGAAATTTGTTTCTCATTAATGACAAACTGATGAGGATTGTTCCGCCACCAATTTTGAATTCCTGAGAACTGTCTTTCAATTTCTTTAATCACTTTTTATCCTATGAGATTTAATATTGACATTCGGCCATGTTGCTAAAATGAAAAATTTTTAGTTGAGAACGAGTCTGAGAATGAGTCATTTAATAGTTGAAATCCAGAAATAATTTTAAAGTACCAGAAATACTTTTAGTTTTAGGAAATGAGATGTTAAAACCTTTAGATTTTTTTCTAATTGAATAAACTCATTTTGTTTAAAAATCAAAATTTGAAAACGGAAATTTAAAAAAAATTTTTCAAAAGCCAAAAACCAAAATTTGAAAAAGAGAATTTTAAATAATTATTTCGTTTTTCAAAATTTCTAATATATTTTTAAAAGTCATTAAACAGTTTTTAATCTATAAGAAATAAAACCATTTAATTTTAAATCAAAATAGCAACACATCGGGTTGCCACTTAGCTAGTTTTATATATATAAATGGCTATTTTTTTATAATAAAATAATTTGCTAAGTTAAAATTACGCATTACATTGAAATAACCATAGCTGCCACAAAATAATTACTTTAGGGAAATATTTCATAAACTAAAATAGCTCACAAAATTAAAATATTTTACAACATGTTTCTACTGAATTTTCATGTCTATAATTTTATATTTATTAACTGAATATTTTAGTTTTGTGAAAATAATTTGTTAACTTCAAATTACATATTACATTGAAATGACCATAGTTGCCACATCCAAATTACTTTAGTGAAATATTTCGTATACTGAAATAGCTCAGTAATTTAGAATATTTCACAAACCTCGGACATGTTTCACGTTCATGTAATAAAGACTAATAAATTATCTTTTGCTTTATGCGGAAAATCTTAGGTCCGAAACAAGATGGAAGTTCAAGACTTATCTCATTCTTTTTAATTGCCTTTGTCCTGGCACCCTTATAAATTGCCGTCTCACTAGATATTCTAGTTTCGAATCTTCGATGAAATATCAGTACTAACTATTATCTACACCAGTATCACAAGGCAAGTTCACAAGGTTTCTAATTTAAAAACGATTATCTCTGAGTTTTATACGTGGAGACATCTTATCTTTGCGTTTATATCGCAGTTTTACCCAGGTAGGATTAAATGAAATTTAGAGGAATTTTAGAGAGGACATAAGGTATCACAATTACTTTATTAATGAGAGGATAAAAATTAAAATGTTATAAAGATATGGGATTGAATAATGGGATTCTAGCAAAACTTTACTTATTTTTTTTTTTCAAAATATTAAGAAGAAAACGTAGCTGTATAAATTTTTAAGGTTTCTCACTAAAAATAGCAAAAAAAACTGAAAAAAATCAGTAACAATCTCTTTATTTTAAAATCAAATATTTCTGACGTCTAAAATAAGTTTTGGTGGGGTTTATAAATTAACAGTTTACATACTAACAACTTAAGTGTAATTTACAAGAGGTTCGGAAAGAACTAGAAGTATGAAAATCAATTTATACTTTAAGAAAAATTTTAACACCATATTAATAACTAATATTCTCCCGTTTTAATGCGACTACATAAAGAAAAAAATATTTCCATCAAAATCAATCTTTAAGCAAATACAGAAGCCACGCTTAATTTTTCTTGCTGTCATATGCAAACATTTATGAAAATTAGTGATACAGAAAAACTAACTGTCTCATACATAAAATATATTTTTACGGAGGATGAAACTTTTTGATCAAAATTCTAATCATATATCTGATATTTTTTTTTCATATTTTTGTATTTGAAATTCAGAAACTATTCTTTCCTGCTCTCAAAGAAACAAAAAGTATTGGAGAATTTTGATTTTTTTTAACTTTCTTTCTTCTTTTAAACCTAACACACTTGGTAAAACAAAATGCAGAACTACGTTCTTGTTTACTTTTCTGGTCGACTTCAGGTAACAAATAGTTTTGACTTACTTTTGATTACTCTTTGGATTGCGTTTCGTTTCGAGTAGATTGTTGAGAATTGATAAAGATATTAAAAAATTACTCACATATTTATACAAAAATAATAATAACATTTGTGTACTAGTGCTTAGGAATAACTGGCTGGCTTACTTATAAATTGAAAAACGTTTCTTATTTGTGTTGCAAAAATATATATAAAAGTAATAATATATAAAATGTTGTTTTTACATAATATACACTTTTTTGAAATTTGAAGTGTCAGTTCTCATGATTGAATAGATATGTATATCAATACTTTTATCACTGAAATACTGAAATATCATAATGGTTTTAAAATTATTAAAAAACTGTATTTATATAATGTATAAATGCATATACAAAGACGTTCACATATGTAGGGTAGGTATCAAAAACACAAAAAATTATCAGCCGGATCGAGTTAAAGTTATATTTGCTTTCAAAATAAATCTTGGGTAAGAAATAACAAATAGACACTTTTTTTTTACAGTAACAACCTGGTAAGAATATTGGCACTCTAACTTCAACAACAATGTTCTGGGTAAAAACTTCAATTCTAACATTTGAAACCTGGCCATTATCCACGTAATAATCTTTAGGGTGAGTAACGATATTCATTTTAAAGATTTAATGGCAGTCAGTCACTCAAACAGATTTTCCTTCTAAATTACTTCAGAAACTTTAGATACCAAGCGAGCTTGGTATCTAAAGTTTCTCTTTCATGGTTAAAGCATCAGCATCAATAGTATTTGAAAGAGTCAATTCAAGGTTTATTGATTCATAAATTTGAGAATACATCTAATTCTTATAAGTGTTTTTTTTTGTGTGTGGGGGGGTGTTTAATGTAAAAGGACAGTCCGAAATATTTTGAAAGACCATAAAGATCTGAAGAGAGAAATCCCATTACACAAATAATAGGATCAAGCTACTTGACTTGCCAAATGACCGGTGGGGTCCAGCATAACTGGGGGAATTTAATATGGGTAAAAACCGTTTGAAACCATGAATGAGAACGTTTCGATTTAACTGATGAAAGGTCATTTGTTGGGAAGATTAGATATTTCAAGAGCTTCCATGAGATGAATTTTAGAGTCATATTGCTTTGCTTAGCTTCATTAGGCACTTCTGAAAGAATTGTTAATGTACACTATATTTAATATAAAAAGCCTGTGAGATTTTCATTGACCCTAAAGGCGTAAAGACCCTACATATTAAGCATTATGGAGAGACTAGCCGATTAAGATGGGAATTGAAAAATTTAAAAACCTACATCTTGATGAAAAAATTTGAATAGAACTGATAGCAGGAAGGTTGCTTGTTTGGAGGACTGTACATTTGGAATGCAGGGATATTTTGAGTCATACTGCTGAGCTCAGCTTCATTAGGAATTGGAGGAAGAATTGTTAATGTACACTATATTTAATATTAAAGCAAAGCCTGTGAAATTTTTGGGGATCATAAAGACCTAAAGACCCTAAAGATTAAGCACTGTGGAGGGACTGGCCGTTTAACTGGGGAAATTGAACAATAATAAAAACCTACATCTTAATGAAAAAACTTTGGATAGAACTGTTGACAGGACGGTTGCTTGTATGGAAGACTGTATATTTGAAATGCAGGGATATTTAGAGTGATATTGCTGCATTAGCTGCATCAGGAATGGTTGGAAGAACTGTTAATGTACACTATATTTAACATAAAGTAAAATCTGAAAGAGTGTAGAAGACGACAAAGATTTGAATTTACGCTACACACTGGGTATGTAACTTTCCCGCGTTATGAAATCACCTGCGTTTGACGGATAAAAGGGCATTGGGAATTTTACGTAATATTCGAATTGCAATTCTTATAAAATCCATGATATGCGAAACTTATGGACAGACTTTTAAAGCAATTTATTCACAGGCAATTGCGTAATTATTATAAATTTATTCATCGGCTAGCATCAAAGATCACATGATCCGAATCCTAGTTACTTTTCGCTGCTTGACAAGTGATGCCTATAAAGACAAGATTTATAATTTATCAAATATGCAAAATGTTATCACGCGTCGCATCTTGATTTTTTCTTATGCTCTAAAACATGAAGTGCATTTGATACATATTTCTGAAAAATACTTCACAAAAAAATAGTAGCAGTTTCGGATACGGAAAATCCAAGACGGTTACCTAAAAAAGTGTTTTTATGTCATGTGTGTGTATCACATTTGGATACATATTTATTAATACATCTGTCAATCAGATCCTAAATTTTGAAGTGTAGAGTAAGATAAATCAAATTAAATACCCGTAGAAAAGGTATATTTTCTGCATCCTTATATCATCATTTTAGATACCATTGTGCGTATGTATATATATATATATATCTATATATCTATATATATATATATATATATATATATATATATATATATATATATATATATATATATATATATATATATATTTATATATATGTGTGTGTGTGTGTGTGTGTAAGTGAAATGTGAAAACTGAAACCTAGCATTTTACATAACATCAAATAGAATGTAGATGGTTAATTCATTAGCGTTTAAATTTGCACTTGAAAAAAAAGAATACTAAAAATGTTTTATCATAAACAGCCCATATAAATTATTGAAATTTATACTTATATCACCAGTTTTGTTTTTCTCAAAGGCAATGTTTCTAATTTTTATCATAGCTAATTATTTTCAATAATAATTAGATCATTTATTTTTTCAAAGATTATTAATTTAAGATCCATAATGTTAACATATCTGCAACTGATATATGCAGATTCAATTTTCTAATACGCATGTTACGGCACTAAAATAACATCCACCAATCCTTTCATTTATTTCAAGTTGGTGTAAACTTGAGGAGCAGAATTATTCTAGATAATTATGCTTAAATAATTAAAGATTCTCACCAGAGAATAAGTTGCGTGTGTTCGGCGATTAATACAGCCGATGCAGTGTTTTAAATGAAAACATTAAATACTAATGCCTCTACTCTAAGTGGCGGTCAGTATTCCACTTCCACTCTCCCTGAGTACAGTTGGCTGATTGCCAAAGGAGAGTATGCTTCTGTACAGAAAGAGACAAGGTATTTGATACTTACGGTATAATGACCATTAACTGGAGTTATTTATGCAGGTCACTGCATTGGTATTAGAAGTTAAAACACAATGTATGTCCCATTATGTAAATGTTACACTGCAGATGTAAAGAGTAACGTTAAAGTTGCATAATTAATGCTATTATTCCAGAATATTTCAAATGATATTATGAGAATAATATTTTATGGAGTTTGATTATCTATATAATTAACAATCTATTAAATTTAAATATAAAGCATTCAACACACACAAATATATATATATATATATATATATATATATATATGTGTGTGTGTGTGTGTGTAAGTGTTACGCCAAAAAGTATTTCTTATTCCCTAACTTACTTAACTGCATACCGTGACTTATGATGTACTAGTTTTATTGATGCCTGTAATTTGTTTTCGTATTTTTTATATCTACCCTCAAGTGAAATCAAGGCTGAAAATGAGAAAATTCCTGATGATACCTTGAAGTTGTAGAAAGATACCTTGAAGTTTATACAAAAATTCCAAATACAGAAATGAGACAGAACGAGATATTTGCTGACCTAATGATAATTCTGACTACAGGAATGGTCACTTATAGAAATTTGGGGTTGAAAGCGAGGATGACTGCGTAAATTATGTGTACTATTTTTTGCAGACACGGGAGGAGTTTCGTGTAGGAAACACCTCCGTGGACCTCCTCTCGGTCGTAGGAAATGAAATGGGGAACGAGGTAGGAATCGTTTAATAAATAAACTTTATGAGCTAAAACAAAGATTTTTAGTGCTTCACCCACCGACGACCACTACGACTATAATTCAGTTTATAATATTTTAAAATTTAAGGAAGATCTCTGCACTTATATTGTGCTTTAGCGTAACTAACACACACACACACATACATATGTATATATATATATATATATATATATATATATATATATATATATATATATATATATATATATATATATATCCAAAATAAAAGAATATTGCACATTCTCTCATTCAAGGCTTTATTAAAAGATATCTTGAACAATTTAACTCTTTTTCTGAAACACTACTAAAATTAGAGTAACGGGAAAATAATACTATAAAATATACTCGAAAAACGCTCTTAATCACATTCAAATGCTAAAGTTATCTGAATCAAATTTGCGAGTTTTTTTTCAATATTGTACATTTTTAATTCTTTAAAATACTTAGCACGCGAATATATATATATATATATATATATATATATATATATATATATATATATATATATTTTTCAAATTGGCGCTTGCATGAATTCTGAACTGAAATAACTTAATGTAAATTGAATTTAAAAATTGAGAGTAAGATACAGAATTCTCCTTGCAAAATATTTTTCTTTTCCTGAAAGTATCTTGTTTTTCTCAGTATATATATATATATATATATATTTATTCTTTAAAATATTAACTTTTGAGAAGCATTCGCTGCTAAGATGAATGTATCATCAATCATTTTTAAGCAACGTTACGCATAGCGAGAAAGAATGTTGCAAGAAGTGGAATTAATTGATTCATATTTTGTAAGATTATACTTAATGTCAAGAAAGGAATATACTTTTACAGAGCTTGAATATTTTATTATGGGAGTAAAGTATTTTAAGATAACCTTTTTACCTCTTTACAGATTTTTCATAAAGATTACTTGGAAAACGTTCTGAAAGCGGGAAAATCATTTATAGCTAAGTAAATATTAAGGTTTCTTTAACAACGTAATTGATTGCTAATTTAATGTTTTTGTAGTATGCATAGAAGTAAACTTTAGGAAACATCGGTGTTTCTTTACTCGTGTGTTCATAGATCTGTTCTTAGATTTGAATAACTGATAAACTAGCAAACTACCTTAAAGGTTTTCCATTTTAAAAAAAAATTAAACTGCAAGCAGCTTATACTAAACAATGCATTATAAAGCAAAGTTTAATTTTATACAATGCATTAATATTTAATAATAAAATTACACAAATAGTAAAAAAAACGTAAAAATGAGATTTTTGGAGATTTTAAGATCACTAATTTCGACCTATTTATCTGTTTTTAAAAGAATTGCAATTAAAATTTATGTATTCACGATTTATATAATTTTTTATATGAAGCAGTGTGGTACTGCAAAAAAAATTTAGTATTATCTAAACAAATACTTTAATTTCATGTACTTTAATACATATAAAAATTACTTTCATTCCTTTAGTGAAAAATAATACAAAACTTAAAAATTTTAAACGTGCAAAATTTTTGAATTTTAGACTCACAAATTACATAAAAAACGATAGGATAAAATTTTTCTCCCAGAATGAATAAAAAAACAACTTGTTAGATTTAATATTTTATTTTTAGATAAAATAATATAATAAAACCCTACCAGACGGAAAAATACTGCATACAAAGACTGAAGATAAAAACGAATTTTATTTTTTTTTCGAAATAAAACTCCTGTTTTATACAGTACATTGACTACTTTGATAAAACTTTTTATTGTTTTTTTGAAACACTGATAAAGCTTGACAAGGAGCAACCAAGCTTGTTACCTTATAGAACTTCTCTCAAATTTTAACTCCTTTTCTATGAAATTTTCGAGGAAATACTAGAATTTAAAACCTTTAGATTTTGATACTATAAATTTTCCTTATTTTGAAGTTGGATTTTTTGTTAAGAAATTGGGCTTTATGATTTTATAAAAGAAATGGTATAGATACTTTGGTCTCGCTATCTGATTTAAACTCAACATATTTAGAACAAAATGTATTAGTAAATAAATTGTACAAATATAACTAAAAAAAATAATCCAACAGAGCTAGGTAATTATAAGAATGCAGACAAAAAACAAACAGAAATCAAGCCCTCAGGGCTCCACGCACCAGAGGTAAAATTCTGTAGTGCCGGAACTGAACCAGAAATAGAGGTAACTGACTGGTCTCGTCATCAGGGAGCCTAACCAAATCAGTTACCTCAAGGGGAACTTTCTGAATAGCATGCAGGTATAACCAAAAGACACCCCATCTCCGTTGAAACATTTAGTCAATAGAAAAGGAAAAGACACAGACAACTTACAGTAAGGTCTCCACGCACCATACATGCAAGCACACATACAATCCTAATATATAGTTTTAACTAAATGTAATATAATATAGTTTTAACTAAAGTACAATTTATAAAGTAAATAAATTGTACTTTAGTTAAAACTATTGGGTTGTTGGAAATGTCATGATACATTTTTTATGTTTTTCATAGGTCATTTATGTATATAAAGGGAAAAATCAATCAAAGATGTCCGATAACATTTTACCAACCTTGAAAGAGCTGCATACCCCTCGTTCATTGAAGGACATAATTTTATCGGCGATAAACTTAACAAGATGCTGATTTACAACCTCATTTGTTTTGAATGCTATTCCCCGCAAGGAGATTTGAAGAGAACGAAGCAAGTGTAAGTCTCAGCCGCAAGGTCAGGCATCACATCCACTCAGAGCTCCAATAATTTCTGATGGGTTATCAAACTTTTGTTTGGTTGCGATGAAACTAGTGTGTGGTCGAGTTGTCAGGAGGCACCACAACCCCTTTACGATTAACGAGCTCTGGATGTTTCTGGGGAATGGATTCTTTCAAAGTGTTCAATTGCCGACAGTACACATTCAACTTGATTGTTTGGTTCTTTGGAAAGATCTCAAAAACCAAGACAGCTTTAAAATACCACCACACTAAGAGCATGCCTTATTTTTGATGAATGTCTGCTTTCGAAGTTGTTAGAGGTAAATCATCACGTCGGGACCAAGACCATATACTCACCAGAATTTTCTAAACAATCCACTTCTTATATCCAGTTACCAGTCGTTGCAAAACAGGGATCGTTTTCCTCTCGTTTAAGGAGCATATCGCAGATACTCATCCCCGCCGTCAACTGAACTTCTATGAGTTCATGAAGAACCCAAATGCCAAGCTTGCTTGCAATCCCAGCATCTTCAGGTGGTCGTGAAGCTTGAATAATGGATGGTCAATGTTTCTGCAATAGGTCATGTCGTGTAACGTGGGTTTGACTCTTTAAATGTTTTGATTTGGTTGTCATAAACCTCTGGGGCAGGGGGGGGAAGGACCTTGGGAGTCACTGAAATCAAATTCACTTTCACTGAATTTACTGAACCAGCATTCACACTGACGTTCTTGTAGAGCATTGTCATTCTTGTACAGCACGTTCTTCCCTTTGCGGAAGTAAAAGAACAAAATATGGCAGAATGGCATGAATAAATTTCCCAGATTGTTTTTTCATGATCAATTTGTTATAGAATCTCCAAAATGCACGCAAATCGCTCGAGTGTTTTTCAGAACGAAGCTAGAAATGTCAGTTGCCTAATGATATAGCAATAAGACATATTCGCATACTTCTGGTGCTTCAAACAATGCACTAGCTCCATCTGTTGCAAATATGCGTCATGCCTTTTCCGAAAATCCAATATATTTAGGCAGTGCGTCACTGAGATCGTTTCGTTATACTTGTATAATGTCGGCAAAGTGATTTAGGCAGTGCGTCACTGAGATCGTTTCGTTATACTTGTATAATGTCGGCAAAGTGAAAACACGGATAGTGACAAGGAGCAATCAAGCATTTTACTGTATAACACTTCTCTAAAATTTTAATTTGTTTTTAATTTAAAAAAATGCTGCAATTAAAAACCCTTTTTTTATACTAATAATTTTCACTAGTTTGAAATTGGATTTTTTTACTTAAAAGTTTGGCTTTATAATTGTATAAATAAATTGCTATAATATTTTGTTCTCTCTACACAATGTAATTCTTTAAAAAACGTATTAGCCTAAAAAATAGCCAGTGTCCTGAAATCATTCCGTTTTGTAAAATATCGAAGCAGCAACACGAATACTGATAAGGAGTAACCAAGCAGTAAATTCAGGTTATTCAGTTGGAAATGTATTAACCTTTTAAATTAGTCACTGTCTCTGACTTCCTTTTGTTTCGCATAGTTTTGACACTGAAACACAGAGTTTGATAAGGAAAAATCAAACATTATACTGTATCAAAAAGGAAAACGGAGATTTACAAGAATCCTCCTTGCAGTAAACTCAAGTTATTTCTTACGAAATGTATTAGCCAATAAATTAGCCAGTGTCCCTCAAAACGCTTCGTTGTGTATAAATTCAACAAAGAAACACGGAGCTTGACGAAGAACAACCCAGTATTTTACTGTATGAAAATTCGTCAGATTCAAATTCCATTTTAATAAATATTGAGAAATTGCTAGAATTTAAAACCCTTTTTTTAAACTTTCAATTTTCATTATTTTGAGATTGGCTTTTTTGTTTATAACTTTCGATTTACAATTTCATAAGGGAAGTGATATAAATATTTTGATCTTACTATCTTTCTTTAAACTCAAGATATTTAGAACAAACGTATTCGTAAATAATTAGCAAATTAATTATTTTTTAAATAATTGCGACAGTGCTACAAGGGAATTAAATAATTCTCTTTAGTCATATAGATTAAATATAAAAGTCTCCTCAGAATTCATATAAAAATGTCTTTTTACCATCAAAATACGTTTACGGAATCATTAATTATAGATATAAATGCGCATACTTTGCTTAAATTCTGCGTGATAGCCAAAAATTGAAATATAAATCGAAACTTGCAGGACAGTCTTATTAACAAAGTTTGTAGTTTTTATCACTTAGTCCATAATTTTAAAATCTACAGTTCAAAAGCCTTAAAGAAATTTACCATTTTGACTGATAACTGATTAGTTCCATCGTCATTATCGTTGGCACGTCAGAACAAACATTATTTCATTCAGCCCATTGAGGCCAGTGTTTTCCATCTGGTTACTCTGATGACTGTAAAATCTTTGTCTACACAGTCACACCATCTGAATGTTGGTCTTCTCCCAGGTCTGGGGACATATGGTTTGTAAGTGAAAATTGCATTAGTGACTGTAGAGGAGTTCCCTCGGTACATGTATCCTGCGAACTTCCTGGGAATGATTTTGATATATTTTACAATGTCGATAAGACCATATTCCGGCGTTGGTGCAGTGTTACTCCTTCCCAGAACACAAGATTTCAAAAGTGATGAAATTCATTTGAAAGCGGGTA
This sequence comes from Dolomedes plantarius, assembly GCA_907164885.2. Taxonomy (NCBI): domain Eukaryota; kingdom Metazoa; phylum Arthropoda; class Arachnida; order Araneae; family Dolomedidae; genus Dolomedes; species Dolomedes plantarius. The sequence goes on along the minus strand of OU015497.1, from coordinate 63,087,118 downwards.
ATGGTGAGAGTAACTATGACTCTCTTAGTAGAATTCGATCCCCTATTGAAGTTGTAGGATGCATCCTGATCGGCGTCTGTCGAACCCACCTCCAAGTAGTTCCGGCTAGAAACTGGACTTGTTCAGACTAAGAGAGGCATGGGTTGGTGACCTAGGCCTACTCCTTATTGAGTAAGTACTAACAGGTTGCAATGCCCTAAATTAATAACTGAATCTGCGGGACTCTTTTGTGTGCAGAATTGCACGTAGCGACTATGCGTTTTCAGTTGCAACTTGCAGCATGCCTTCGGGTGGGACGGTTGCTCTTTTGGACTTAATATGTCGATAACTTTGCATAATTAAAATATCTCGTTACTATGTCTTTAAAGCCTGATACCATCAATACTCACCCAAAGATTAGTCTGAAAATATTTCTTTCAAATATGTCAAGTAGGTTTTCGTGCACTTTAGTAAGGGTCAAGTCTCAGAACCATAGGTTTAAAATAGGTCTTATAATTGTCTGGTAAAGCTGTAATTTTATTTTTATTTTATGTAAATTAGGATTACTGCCATGCATTTTACAATGTGCTTACTAATTAGAAATTTAAATTAAATTCAATACCTTAGTTTGCCATTTAAAAGAATTCTAAAGATACTGCAGTTCAGAAGTAACTTTAATGTTAGGCAGGATCAAACGCATTCTTCAAAGGTAAGGGAAAAAATGAATAGCACATGCTGTGAAGAAGAAAAGTAAAATCCTCGGTTTTTGAATGTGAACGAGATTTTTTTCAATTCTTTTTTCCCTTAAAGAATAAGAAGCTAATCATAAATTTTAAAGTAGAAATAGTAGTTTTCTCTTTGTTTCCTAACATTTTTTTTAAAGTTAATAAAAATACCACGAGTAAGATTCAAGTCTTCCGATTAATCTGCTGTTGGAGAGGATGAGGGTGGTGGGTCGAGGGAAGGAGGGGAAGTAAACAAAAGGAAGGAACAAACATAGGATGAATCTAAATGCCCTAATTTAAAATGTTGCGTTTTGAAACACTTAAACGAAGGGAGACACGTAACTTTTCGTCATCAATACGCGGGTATCTATAAATAAGTCACGTGATTTTACCAATTCTGTTGGAATTTTTTAAAATCTCTTTTCGACCGAAAATCATTATTCCCGCCTTAGAAAATTCCTGTAAAATTTAAGGTTATGTGACTTTATGGGATACGTTGGTAAATTTTGGCGTTATTATAACAAATGTTTCATTTCTAAATTTACCTTATTAAATTTACGCATTTCGAATAAAGAGACAAAAATAAAGGAAATGTTTGAAGAATGTAAAGAAATGCATAGGAAGCGTCATGTAGGCGGAATATATTGACGTTTATACACTAGATTATTTGCTAATTATTAACTACTTTCGCTTATTAAGAAAGGATCTGAGCTTTTGTATAATTTGATTGTAAATAAATGGTAAAATATACAAGGGAATACTGTTCAACCGAATTTTTTTGCAAACTGATTGATTCCCAGGTCATGACGTTTGACAATAATATTTAAGTATTTTTTTTCCTTTTAATCATCTCAGTTTTGAAACCCATTAATTTTATAATTTTTTTCTCTCACTGAACTGACAATTATATTTAATATTGCTGTCAAAAAGTAAACTGAAACTTTATTTTACATTTATGTTTTGACGGGAGACTGCAAATCACGAAATTTTGGAGATTTTATTCCTTCTGGGGTCACAAATACAGGGTATTTCGAAAAATTTGACATAATATGCTCGTTGAAATTACTATCATATTATTTTTTTTAGAAAAAAGGAATAATTATGCTAGCAGCATATCATGAACTGTAAATCCGGTATCCAAAATTAAAATTCGTTTTCGTAAAAAATACAAAACCGTTGTTGCCATAGAAAACAAAACAAACATTATAAATTTAGGGAAAAAATACCATGGACTTGACAATTACCTAAGTATTTAGTATCATGTGTGGATGCACGTTACATTTTTACGTCGACTTGTTACATAACATTCTTTTGTTTTCTATTTTTATTTTTTGAAATGGCCTCCATGTTCCCCAGACACGACGCCTTGGGATTTTTAACTCTGGGGGTAAGATAAAGACCTGGTTTATCCAAACCCGCTTCCTTCAGATGTGGAGGAACTCAAGCAGAGATTCAGAGCCGCTTTGGTAACTGTTACCAACGGGTTAGCGCGATTGGCCTGAAATGGAACACCGACTTGACCTGTCACAGGCGGCACCCATATTGAACATCTGTAAAATTATTTATGGAATCCACAAGCATTTGTATATCTCATTGACATTTTGCTAATAAGTTTTAATAAATATTTAATTACTCAACAATGAGCCTCTTTAGTTTCATAACATTTGCCAGTGTAGCTGATGAGATACTTGTATCTCATCTATTGAAGTCAAATTTTCTGAAAACCCTGTATTTGCAAAACGATACCGAATTATTTTTTTCTTATGTCTGATGTGTGAAACTTTTAAGTCGTGGTAATTTCAGAAAATTTTGGACTCATTAATTAAAGTCAATCCAAAAATCTTAACAGGCTGAAATACAGCTGGTGGTTTGAACTACCTTATCAATTTTCTGAATTTAATTGACACAGTTTATGACTTAGATGACGGTGACAGCAACAGATGGGACTAGTGTGTGTGTGTGTGGAGGAGGAGGAATTTATTTTAAGCCGGTTTCATTCATTAAGAGATCAACTAAACGGATGAAAATGTGCAGTGCCAATAAATTTGCTTCCTGAGCATAGATTCTTTGGAAAATGGCATTTTCTTTTAAAATGAAATAAAAACTTTTAAAATAAAATAAAATAATAAATACCTGATTTTGATGGTCTTTTTATATAACTTAAAAATCCTGCATATCAAATACAAAAAACCATATGCCAAAAATTCAAAATCTCAAGCTATATTTCTCCGAATGCTGCAAAGGAACAAACAACAGCGAGTGCAAAATAGCAGCTTATTTTAACTCGGCAAATATACCAAAACATAACGTAAATATATGGGAGAGTGTTTAACTTTCCCATATATTTACGTTATGTTTCTTTCTATGGTTTATGAACGGTAATAGTGAAACTAAGAATTTTAGGGCAGGCACATTGCATTGAGTTCATTCACGTATCCCGCCTCCTTAATTGTTGGCTATGTTATTATGGCAGAACCATATAGGTGAATTAGCCCTTCTCGATATGAGCAGGCAACAAAGAAACGCCCATGTCTTATTTGGGTTTCGAACCCGAGCCCATTTTGCTGAAGTTTTTGGAGATAACAACCATATAATGTTGGCGGATTATTATTCACTTTCAAAATAGCCTAAAACCGTTCATATGGAAAAATTGTTAAAAACTGATACAAAAAGACACGTAGAAGACTGGAATATAATTATAATTGGTAGAATGTATTGATGTTAAAAACTTTAGAATTGCAAAACCTTTTAAAATGAAGCATGCTTTTGCGTAAATTTTCTTATCAAAATCGTTCCAGGGGGCATGGTGTATAACAAAAATACGCCACTGTTAGAAACTTGATCTGACACTGTTAGAAATAAGAACGTTTTGTATGTAAAGGATGACTATTTATAGTATTTCCATAATTTACCAGCGTGTTGTATGTATATTTGAATTTAGTTCCTATCTATTGAGGACCATTTTTTGTGACTTGTTCAATTATCCTGTCAGAATACATGTTTCTTTAATACGGCTATAATTACTGAAAGCCCCATGACTGCAACAGAATATTTCCGATCATCCTGGTATTCAAGAATAGTACCGCTAACAACAAGAATGGTACCATCAGGATATTACTATCCTTGTTGAAAAATTCATTTCAATCAGAAAGTAAATCAGATGACTTTACGAATGATGTTGTCTGGAATCTCGCATCATAATCAGAATATTGCCCTTCTTCCCTCTATACAAGAATAGTACCTCTTTCTACAATTGTACCACCAGGCTTTTATTTCCTTGTTCAATAAATTATTTCTATCAGGAAGTGTTGATTTCCAATGCGGGGCACTTGTCAATGAATACATTCACACTTTAACCGCGAGAATAGTTGGTTTCTTTCAATGCAGGCACAGCATACGTGAAACAAAACCAACCCATGGTATCACCTGAGTTTTGACCGAATAGCCCCAGGGTCAATCAGGAAATAAATCAAATAACTGTAGAAATAATGTGGTGTGGAATCCCACGAATTAATCAGAATATTGCCAATTCTCGTATACAAGAATAGTACCTCTTTTACAGGATTTGTAACATCCCTAATTTTCCTAGAAAGGCAGCTGTGGCACTTTTCTGTCTTACTAGAGGCTATGACTGTTTGCCCACATATTTGCACCGGCTCAAACTTTGGAGTTCTCCCTTATGTCCTTTGTGCGGACAAGATAAAATTTTTGATGTACTCATCTGGATTCGTGCTCTGCACTCGTGTTCTTAAACTGTAAAGTTCAGAGGTATTGGAAGGCAAGAGAACTATTGGCGTCATAGCCAATCTTCTGGGCATTTGAAATAAATAAATCTACAAGATTTGCACCTTCATTCTATTTATATCCGTGTGAATAAAAATTAATATACTTTCCGTACTCCATTAGACATTGTGATCTCTATTTATGCACATTGCAATGAAAATTATGTATGTAATTTAACATCTATTTATATTCAATATATATTTATGTAAAATATATTGTTACTTATAACACAATAAGAATATATGGCATAGTTAGACGAGGAACTAGGTCATGTTTTCTGAGTATGACAATCTTTTGTGTTCCATATTTGCCCTGGAAAACTCTGAGTTAAATCTGGCATGTGAAAATGATGCTGATGAATCTAATACAGGAGTATCATAAAGTGATCATACAATAAGAAACAGACCCTAGTGGGACATAGAACCAGAGAGTGTGATGCAAATATGACATAAAGACAAAGGGGAAAATGATAGTGAGGAATCAATTCACATGTGCAATAGTCTGCTATGACTCTTTCAAAATGAGGAATGCAACTACTAACATATCTGTATCTATGCATCAAACATCTTCAAAATAGCTGTCTCGAGAGAAAGATATGATTCTTTCAACAATAAAATGAGTGAAAATGGAGTTATAGAAATAAATAATGTTAATATGTTTTATATTTCGTACTTCTTTCAATAGTTTACTTACTGTAAGGATTATGAGTGTCAGAGCAATAAAGAACGGTAAATAGCCTTTTATTAACTTCTTTTACGACTTTTTAAAGTTTGTGACAAAGTGAAAACTGTTTATGACCTATTTTATGTAATTTTTTTTTCAGATAATCTGAAGAATTGTATGTTTTAACTGGAAGAACCTTTTTTAAAAGTATTATGGAAAATGTTTCTTATGAAATTTTATAAATTAGTTTGGGCCTAATGCCTATATTTGTGCTCCAGCATAAATAGAAACATATTAAGCGATCAGAGAAGAAAAAAATATCTACCTGCCTTCCATAGAGATGATACAAAACTGTTCCTGTCGGATATAATTTGAGTAGTTAGATTTGTATATCTTTCTCTGTTTTTTTTTTCGCAAATGATAGATTTGACAGGGAAAAGAACGATTAGAAAACATTTTTGGCAAACATTCGTAATATACATACCATGTTTACCAAGTTAAATTATCTTTCTTGTGGCGTAAAAATACTCAATTTCTAGTTATTCCCGACTTTGAGGATCAGTGAAATTACATCGTATTTAATCTAGGATAAACAGGTTTTATAAGTGCATACGTTTAAATACATCTTAATACCATAAATGAAGTATAATATGTTGCCACAAATAGAGGAAATTTCGAGAATGTATTTAAGATTTGACGAAACATATTGATGCGATGTAATTTTTTGGGGGGAAATTTTACAAAAAAAAAAACTTCCTACCTAACTTTTGTACAATACTTGGAGCAAATTTGAAATGTATTTCATGCATTGTCTGAGTAACCACGCATTCATAAACGATTTCATTACAAGGAAATAGGGATATTATTTCAGCCCATTTTGAAGCTCAAAATGAATTATTTTACTACTAAATGAAACACGTATTAATCGAAATATAGTATGCTAAAATAAACATCTGGTAGAGACGATATAATAAGCATCTGAACTTGAACATTCGGGTCTTTTGAATCGTAATTATGCCATTCAGTTTGTGATTCACTTTATGATTTGCTAGACGACTTCACTAGAAATATAATAATTAGTCCCCCATTCATGTCTGTTAAAGGGGGCGTAAATAATACATATTCCGTATTACACACTTGAATGACTCTTTAATGTGCTCATTGTTCCAGAGTTTAAATGCAATTCATTCCAATAATGAGGCCTACTGCGGATCAATTATACTCAACATTGTGTCCGCCGCTCATTGAAAGTTGCAGAAATAATGAAGCTAACTGATGCACGAGACATCCCATATGCACGAAATATTTAGTTATATCGAATTGATAACATGCATCTTTTAGGAGGGAAATTTTATTCTACTCTTAACAATTTTCTGGATGATGCTTTTAAGCATATCATGAATATAACATGAAACGACTGTTCATTTTGATGTTAAGACACACTTTAGCGAGAAATTTATTAACATAGTAGAGAAGCCTAACAGTGTGTAGAGAAGTATCATAAATAAATCTAGTGGTCGTAGAATTACAATAAAACAAAAAAAAACGAATGGAATTAACCTGTGAAATATTATAAAATTATTCGGAAATTACACCGACCACGGCTTTCGCCATATACGCCTTCTCAAAGTACTGACCGGTCACTACGTAGCAAAATCTGTATTCGCAGTCGAGGGTTGATTTCCTAAGTTCGGAGCAGCTCCTTTTCATAGGTCTGGGCGCCGGACAGACAGTACAGATATGCCGACCAATTTGGGCAAACCTGAGCCCCTCAAATAATATAAAAATGCATTGCGGAAAAATTTCTTATTTGCAGACTCTATAAGACTTCATGCAGGGACCGCACAAAAAAAATCAGAAATTTCATAAACAGCTATAACAAATAGTATTTTAACAACATATAAAAGAACATTTTTTTATGCGGTGGAGTGGGACCGCATAAAAAAGTCTCACTCAGAAAATACGACAAAGCTTTACGAAATAGAGAGAAAGTGCTTTCCAAACTAAATAAATAATTAAATTGCACATGGAAATGTTTTAAAAAATTTCAATTTCTCATTTTAAACATGGAGAAATTTTCAAAATGTACATAATTTGATACTACTCGTCGTAGTCCAAAACGCACATGTTCTTTTGATGAACTGATTCCTAATTGTTTTCGTCACTTGAAGATATTAGAGCTGATATATTTTTTTGTTACCATGTAGTCGGAGATAAGTTTTGTCGGTGATAAGTTTTTTATGAAAATGACTGATGCAATATGCGCATACACACTGATAGAGAAAATATGATGCCAACACCGTTGAGATTGACCTAACCTCGCGGCAAACTTACATATGGCGAACAGAATTTCGATGCATATTCATATACCGCATAAAAAAAAATCGCACAAAAATTCGCATAAAAAAAGACCACAAAAAACAAGTTTGACTGTGTTGTGAAGCCGAGAATTACGACTCCAAAATGGGATACCGTATCGGAACAAGTGGTAGCAAATGAGCGAATAGTTAAGCCAGTCAAAAAAGGTGAAACATGAAATGCGTTGTGTATTAAGTTAGAGAATTAGTTTCAAGTAACAAAGCGACATGAAAGATAACCCAGATAGGTTGTCTCAGGTAACATAGATTAAGTAGATTAGTTACTTTAGGTTAACAGCACTTAGCTTAGTAAGAAAATACTTAACCCTACATATAGCCTGACCCACGTGCTAAGCATATTACAATACTCAAATTATTCATACCTAGGAAACAATATCTACTACAGTAAATTAAATTACAGACAAGGGGTTTAAGGAGCAAATAAGTTTATTTTAACTAAACATAATAAAAAGGTAAATACTTATACTAGGCCATGCCACGCACCCCCACTCTCGATCCTCAACACACGTTCCCAAAGGTCACCAACCTCCTACACGTCCAAGGGCTGTCTCCCGCTACTTTTCGAAGCTAGCCTGACATGCCAAGCTGTACTTCGCACCTGCGCAATACAGACTCAATACACCAGATTTGGCGTGCATCGCCTTTTTTGGCAATAAATCATTTTTCTTTTCAGCCAATATATGGCGGTTATGAGAGACAGTTATAAAGACCTGAATATTAATGGATATACTCCATGAGTCTTTATAACACTCTCCCCCTTCACCAAGTGAAGAAAAAAAACACATGAGGGAAAATTTCCCAAAGAGAGTTGAGTTCAATGTGCTAGGAGTGGGAGTTGGCAGGCTTACAAAGAGTTACATTGAAGATCCTTTGGAAAAATGTGATTACACCAGTGCATTACAATGTATTACATTGAAGACCATAGATGAGGGGAAAAATAACATTACTGCTCATATTGAGTCTAATTTACAATGGTGTACATTGGAGATCCTAAATGAGGAAAAAAATTTTGCTCCTAATTTTGATTATATGACCATAACATTACACAGGGTATGTACATTATATAAAAGAACATTAAACACTTCACGTCGGCTGGCCAGCCATTGAAAAACAAAGAAAAAAACACAAAAAACAACCCTGTAAACATTCACTTAGAAAAAATTAAAGTTACATTGAAAAGCGATGAATTACAATTACAAAAATTATGTGTCCTAGATAGGCAAAGTGTCATGGATAGACAAAGTGAAAGCACTAATAACAGTCAACATTGTGACAGAGAGCATGGTGTCATACACAAGAGTGTCATTAATATGCAAAAAGCTTAGAGACACCCTGGATAAAGAAGATAACTTGTAACACAGTATACCACACTGTACCATGCATATTACAAACAGTAAAAGTAAATGTGCATAAACACTTAAAAAAACAAGTGCAAAATTTGTGTTGGGATATACATTATGGTGAGTATATACCCTAAAATCATAAATTGTAGGACACTATAATAACATTATTCACAAACAAATATACAATATAACACAAAAATACATGATTATATACAAGAAACAGTTAATGCATTACCCACTTCACAAAGCTAACAGGTGAGTTATATTCAATATTAAACTTATAAAAACTTCACCTATATGCAGCAGGTGATGTACAACTGCAGGGGATAGTGACCATGTTGAGGTCGAGAACCTTCAAACCTGTATACAGTACATCACAGGATTCAATACTTTTCTGGAAAGCTGGTCACCCATAAAAAATACACAAAAGATAACATAACTTGAGTTTTACACATTCAAAGTGTAAACAAAAAATTTCCTGAATGCAGTGAACCATAAAATGCAAGACAAAAATTCCATTGGAGATAACATGAACCAGCAAATAACAAAATGTAACGAATTATGAATTATAATTTAGAAAAGAAGTATATTAAAAGTTATGCATATACAAAATGGGATACTATTCAATAATACACATTTCAAATATTATGCTTGAGTTCACCATAGCTTAATTAGCATTAAAAAATTTCAGCATAACTGTCACTTATCAGTCAGAAATATTATATGAACTCAGATATGATAGGTTGCATGAATGACACAAAATTAGCACTTTATATTAAATGAATTTATATCAATAATGAAGTTTAAATCAATAATTGTAATTCAAAAAGCAATAAAATATATCCTTTACACATAAAAAATCAATCAATATAACACAAATTCCAATCTTAAATAATATTCAATGCTAAATACTCAGATATTCATAAAATCACTGTATAATTAAATAATTGCACATAACAAACACATAGCTTCGTTCATGCTCTATTATAAAAAAATGCATCATGTGGTACAGAAAAAGCAAACTGAATGAAATTTTAGCATTATTAAGATACATATATTACTTATTAATAAAGAGAACAACATTATAATCAGGGGGAATATTAAGCAGATGCATTTTCTCATTACTCACGTAGGTTAAAGAATTTTAAAAATGTTACCGATAAATGAGACAACTTTAACCCTTAAATATTAAATTAATTTTAAGGACTGGTCAACCGGCACCAAATGTTGTGAAGCCGAGAATTACGACTCCAAAATGGGATACCGTATCGGAACAAGTGGTAGCAAATGAGCGAATAGTTAAGCCAGTCAAAAAAGGTGAAACATGAAATGCGTTGTGTATTAAGTTACAGAATTAGTTTCAAGTAACAAAGCGACATGAAAGATAACCCAGATAGGTTGTCTCAGGTAACGTAGATTAAGTAGAGTAGTTACTTTAGGTTAACAGCACTTAGCTTAGTAAGAAAATACTTAACCCTACATATAGCCTGACCCACGTGCTAAGCATATTACAATACTCAAATTATTCATACCTAGGAAACAATATCTACTACAGTAAATTAAATTACAGACAAGGGGTTTAAGGAGCAAATAAGAAGTTTATTTTAACTAAACATAATAAAAAGGTAAATACTTATACTAGGCCATGCCACGCACCCCCACTCTCGATCCTCAACACACGTTCCCAAAGGTCACCAACCTCCTACACGTCCAAGGGCTGTCTCCCGCTACTTTTCGAAGCTAGCCTGACATGCCAAGCTGTACTTCGCACCTGCGCAATACAGGCTCAATACACCAGATTTGGCGTGCATCGCCTTTTTTGGCAATAAATCATTTTTCTTTTCAGCCAATATATGGCGGTTATGAGAGACAGTTATAAAGACCTGAATATTAATGGATATACTCCATGAGTCTTTATAACAGACTGTATGCTAATCTTTTGAGGAATATGGAGTACATATATGGAGAAATTGTCACATCTATGGAATCACATCTATTGGAACATTAAAGTTGCAAGAACAACCCTCGTGTTCAAAAGAACCAGGTTGACATGAATGTCAGAATAATTGAGTAGAATGAACCGGGTAAATAGCAATATTGGCAGAGACTCCTCATAAAGGCACACACTATTTAGAAAGAACAATAACATTCACTTAAGAAGCTAGATAGAAAATAATACTGTCTATACTATAAGACAGAAATTTATCAGGCTAACTATAGGAATCAATGGGCTCATAAAAAAGCTGAGAAAAATAGTAAAAAAAAAATGAATCTATTGATGATAGTTTCCCAAATATGCGAGTTGTCATATACACCATAGAGCTTAGCATATCCGGTTTCGACCCTTGTCCCCACTTGCCAATCAGTACTGTGCCTTACAAGTAATTTTACGGCACATTTTAGTCCATAAGAGATATAAAAAGCAAAATAGCACTGGAAAAAAATATTGGTGTTACCATCGAAATGAAATAATCAAATAACTTGGCTTAATATCTTGTGTTAAATGCCTAAATAGAGGAGTGTGCGATAAGCTATAAAAGCATTGAAAATTCCAAAATCCCCACAAAAACGAGATTAGCTGAGTCAAATGGTACCAATCCTATACATTAGCATACATGGGATAGAATACGGGTAATGGAAATATTAAATTACTGTGGTACCGACGATTTTAAACGATACTTTCGACAAAGATACGATGAAAATATACAGTTATAAAAACCGGCATTGCTAATTAAAATTAAATAAACCTTTACGTAAGGGAAACAACTCATGTAATTGCGGTGAATAGTTAGATGTGAGGAAACAAGTAACGAAACAAGCTTGAAAAAGGGGATTTCTCCCGTGATTGGTATACCTCAAGCGAGTAGTTTAGGAGACCGAGTTTGATTTGTGGTCATGTAACAGTTATTTACTATAGCCTGAAGGAAGTAAGATAACGAGCGATTAGAAAAACTTACGATAAATAAAATGGACTACAAAAATCACCTTCGCCAAAATAATTATGTAAGACTAACAGCCTGCGGCTCAAGAAACACGAAGAAAGGAACAAAAATAATCGTATATACACTGGTGTAAGAAATTAAGAGAATTTGCAGACTTGGTCGATTATCTCTAGAACTAATGTACCGATTTTAATGAAATTTGATATGTACATACATTTATACAATAAAAAACAAATAACCATTCAATAATTGTAATACACACGAATGATCGTGCGTAACACTCGATGGAGTAGGAAGGTATGAAACAGCGGTTGCAGAATAAACAAAAAGATGGCAAATTTCTTGGTGTTATTTTGCAGTAATCGGTTAATTTCAAAGTGTAACAGTAAAAATTATTTACCACCAACGTTTAGATGATGGAATGAGGTGGCGAATTGTGGGGAGGCTAGAAGCAGGTCAATCTCAAATCCAAATTTGTAGAGAGTTCAATTTAACGCCCAGAGCCGTGTGTTGCCGACTCAATTGGTCGACGCAATTGGTCGATTATAGCGAGGCGCAACAGGAGTGCTACAGCTTGTATGCAGCCACAGGAACCCGTGTATCAAGGGTGACTGTTTCCAAAAGACTTCATGAGAGAGGGTTGTTTGCAAGAAGACCTGCCGTTTGCGTCCCGCTCACTTCTACGAACAGGAGAATCCGTTTATGATGGTGTAGAGAGCATAGAGATTGGAGTATTGATCAATGGTTGACCGTTTACTTCACTGATGAGTCCCGGTTCACTCTAAACACCGATTCTCGCCGTACGTTCATATGGAGAGAACCAGGGACCCACTACCTACCCTCCAATGTCCGCGAAATCGACCATTATGGCGTTGGAGGTTTAATGGTCTGGGCAGGCATCATGTTGGATGGCCGCACACCTCTCCATGTCTTTGAAAGAGGCACTGTGACTGGTGCGAGGTATAGGGATGAGGTCTTGGAGACCTATGTTCGTCTTTTCAGGGGTGCAGTTGGCCCCGAGTTCATTTTAATGGACGATAACGTGAGGTCACATAGGTCTGCAACCAGTGTTACGCACGATCATGCGTGTGTATTACAATTATTGAATGGTTATTTGTTTTGTATTGTATCAATGTACATATCAAATGTCATTAAAATCGGTACAGTAGATTTAGAGATAATCGACCAAGTCTGCAAATTCTCTTAATTTCTTACACCAGTGTATTTACTTTCAAAAAGAGAAAATACGAATTTTATCAGAAAATACATTAAAAATGTGAAAATGTCACAACAGAAGATATTTAAGTAGGCATGGAGTTACTTTGATGTAAGCATACCAGGGCTGGCCTCAACATATCCTCATTATTATTATTTGTTGACAGGTAAGAAAGGGGTAAGACAGCTTACTTGCTGGCAATCGGTACCAGAGTCTATGGGTTTTATTCCTACTCTTGGCTTGGACGATTGTAGCCATTCGGGTTGACTTTATGTGGTAGGTCCTGGTCTTGTCTCAGACCTCCTGTAGTAAAAATTGACCATATAGCTCCAAACCAAACCAAACCAAACCAAACCTTTGATAATGTACAAAACTGAACTTTCGGCACCGCTTTGAAAATAGATTAATTACATGCACATCTGTAACAAAATTAATCGCATACGAAAAAGCAAATTATATAGATGCAACATTTATGGCGTTCACATGCTTGTAGAAAACACACTCATGAATAAACAGGACATTAATAAAATTGCATGTTTTTTTTTGCGAAATAAACAGAAATGAATGGATTGAAAAAAATTGAGATGTTATACAACCAAATCTGTGTTATACATGCAAATCTGTGCCATTTTCGAGATACTGCCTGTACGAGATTTGCCTGTACGAGAGAATTTTCATCCGACAATAATAATCTTCACTCTGTTTTTGCAATTACTACCTAAAAAGTCAATCACAAATTAAAATTTACAGATTTCAACAATTTACAACAATTACAACCAATAATTTTATTACAATTTCTAACAAAAATGTCAATCAACAATTACAGCTTACAGCAATTATAATCGGCAATTTTCTTGCCATTACCGACTAAAAGGTAAATCAACCATTAAAATTTACAACTTTGAACAAATAACAATACTGCAATCTCTAAATTTCTGTAGGTTTCTTAACTTTTTTTCAATCCTTATTTATAAATTTCTTAAAGAGTATCGATTGTAAACTTAAGTACCTAGATCCTACATCGATCAGTTTTTTTCTCTTTAAAAGGATTATTGATCCCTGCACAATCAACAAGCATAATTTTGAATTTGAGTAATTTTAAGAATACTTCATTATTTTTGTTTGTAAAACGTTATACATTTAATGTGCAATTCTCCCTTCTGAAAAAAGAAGAAATTTAATATAGACTACAAACAACTGATATTAAGGGTAAAATGCTATCCGCAGATAAATATATAAGTACATCACTTCCCAATGCAATTATACGAATCCCCGTTACAAGGAAATTGTTTCTGGATCACAAATTATGCATGTAATTCGCACCAGATCATTCCATGCATTAACTTTGGGGCTGAGATAGGTTTTCTGAGCTTTCGTAGAATATTTGTTCTGTGTATTGGTGGTGCACTCTCCATTAGAAAAAATTCCCTCGAAAGTACATCATTTATTTTCAGCACATGATCCTGGCTTTGATTCGGAGTTTAGAACACCACTATAATCCCAATCTCATTCTAGGTACGAATAATATACGTTGCTTTAGCCGGCAAATGGATTTAATATGATGCATAGCTCTAGCCATTAGAGTAATACCAAATATAAGAGATACTTCATATTTTTCACTACATGGATACATCCATTTAATTTTACAGTTTTTATTGTTCTTTTTCCATTTGACTATAAGTACGTAATCATGCATGCAAGACAATTTTTGTTAAATCATTTGCAAGGAAACTTCACTGGTACTGGAAAATATTAAAACTAAACTAGCAGACGACTACAACTTTCCTAAAAGCATTACCTACAATTAAATTACATATTATAAAACTATTTCCAAATATTTCACTGCAGTGTACTTAATCCATGTCTTCTTCATATGTATTTTATGAATTTAAATTTAATTTGTGTATAAAAATTAGTGTGCTTAAAAATACAGATCAAGCAATAAGTTTATTTCAAATTGGTTTTTCTACAATTCGTCAATGAAATGACAGGGTAGTAAATTAAAATTACTTCCTGGATTGTAGATAATTATATAGCTGCAATTCATAATAATCCCAAGTTGATTTCAAAACTATATTGCACCTTCCTAGCCTGTCAATTGTTTAAAAATAATATTTATGAATTTAAATATTTTATTTTTTTTCTCACTCAACTGCAAGTACCAAACGATGAAAGGATGGAAATTACGTTAACTGGATTGCCTCGGAGTTTCAGTAAAACATTTTCGGGAATACTTCAAACTTAATACGTTTTATAAAAGCAAAATGTACGCAAACATTCTAAACATTATATCCAACTTTTTATTGAAAGATAGTATATGAATTGAAGTTTGCACGTGATTTTAAATTTTTTAATATTTTAACAGTGCAGTATATGTGAGGCTTTAAATTAACTTTGATGTAACAGCAAAAGTTCGGAACAGTATAACAAAATAAAATTCAGCATATGGACAGCATGGTAGGGTAGATCGGGCATTAGAATACGGAAGCCGAATATTAACTTGTCTGCAGTTCTGTCCCTGAGGAAAGCTTACTTTCATTAAGAGATAGAAATAAGGAGTGTATTGGGAGAGAATGAGTTTGTTACCGTTGTGCACAATGAAAATTTAACTATTTTTAAAGGGAGTAGTATAAGGTTTACAGTCGAACCTCGTTATAACGAACTTCAAGTGACCAAAAGTTTTGATCGCTATATTAAGTGTTTCGCTATATACAGTGTTTCGTTATATCCGAATCGTTAAGAAAAATTTTAGAGTTCAGAAAATGTATAACTCATTAGTTGCTATGTGTATTCAATAATGATATATTAAAAAATGATAAAATCTATTAAAAATGATCCTTAAGGAATTAAACTGACCAAAATCGATTACATTAAACTGACGCAATACTAATTAAATTGACTAAAAATGAAGACCAATGGAAATAAATTCATTTTACCTTTAATTGTAGCTCACTGTTTCGATATAGAAATAATCGGTAATCTTCTGCTGAGGTGATGCCGATTTCAAAAACATTTTATGAATTTCTTTGTCCAATACATAAAATCACTCCAACACTCTTTCTTACACTGTTTGTGGAAACAAAAGCTTAGTAATTACACGCATCGCTGGTGTAGCATATGAGATGGTGGAGATTTCGTCATTTATGTGCTCCTCTTCATCAGCATCAGATGCAGAATCTTCGATTTCAGAATGTTTCATTGTAATTTCTTCCACAATATCTTCATCAGTCGGATTTTTACACGCAATGACTTCATCACATGTTTCGAGCAATTGCATGTCACAATCTGGGAATGATGAAATTTTGTGCTTTTCTATCCACATCGCGATAGGTAAATCTTCATCATCTTCTTCAACATTCGTTGTATCTTCATTCTTAATAAGTTTAAAAATTAAAAAAAATCAGTATTCGACTGAAAAAAAAAGGTTTGTTATAGCCGATTCTTAAGATTTCGTAGGTTCGCTATAAAAGCATAAATTAGTATTTAATACGATAGGAAAACGCCGGCACCAAAATTTTTGTTCGTTATATACCGGGTCCGCTGTAACGGGGTTCGACTGTATTTGCCTTTTGATAATGGTAAAGCTAAGTTGATTAACGACATAATACGGCATCAGTTGCCTAGGAAATCTCACCAACACAAGTTGGTTTCAATTAGAGATCAATCTGTAAATGTGTAGTTGGAATAATTGTTTAATTACAAACTATATGAAAAACAATAGTGCTAACAATTGCAAGTTTTGCCACGTTTTAATTAAATACACAAACTAACATTTGCATAAATTAAATTTTTTGAAAACAATATTTCTAACTTTTGGGAGACTTTTTCAACCTTAAGGAAGTATCAAATATTAACTGTTCTTCCTTGTTTCGTAAATGTCTCGTTGAAAACCTATTATGAAGACAAACTCTAAATTCAAGACAGCTAAAAATGATGGATAAACGTTTCTTGTAAGCTCTCACTCTCTTAAGTATATTTTTCGCTAAGCATATTTTTGCCCTGCTTTGGAACTCTAAATTTTGTGTCACGAGTCATGGAAGACAAACTTAGAAGTGTTGTGATCTTGATTGATTAAAATTAATACAATAGTTAGTAAATGTTCATATTTATGTATTATATGGTGTCCCATGTACTCATATACCTGTCTTTCTGCTAAAGAAATGTTTATTATAAGAATCCGCTTATCTTTGATTTTTATGTTGCTAAAATACTTATCTTTTCCTTTAATGGCCCTATCTACGATGAATAAGCAATGATGCCGACCAATATCAATCATTTTTGCTAACTTATATATTAATTATGTATGAATTTATTATCGAAAAATCCACCTTAATCTAAATAAAAATTCTATTTCCAGGAATTGATTTATTCAGCAAATAGATTTTTAGTGTCAGTAAGAAGTAGGAAAAAATGTATTTATAGACAAACACTTAAATCAAATATATTCAGACAATAAATATTTCATCTTGATTTTATACTGAGAAAATAAATTACATTTCCTGCATTGCTCTGACAAGCGTTTTGAAGAGGGGAAAGTCCTTGATTAAACATATTGAACAAACACAGAAAAAAATGCTGGAATGTCGGGAGAAGCTGAACATATATTAATGAAATAAAATTCAACATAATGAATACATATAATCTTTAAAATCTCCCTTCTTGACTTATACATCAAACTGGGAAATGTTAACTTCCCCATTCCCTTTTTTTTATCTATCTTAAATATTTGCATATGTTAACAAATAACGAAAGGATCCTTCAACCTGGACAGATGAAATGCGTTGAAGTTTTGCTTGGAAAATGTATTCATACCTATTTCAAAAACGTTTCACTTGTTTCCGAATTAACAATTTTTACTCTTCAGTTTTCTTTCTCGGATATTTTCTTTCGTCTGTTTTAATAAATTTATCTAAAACTTATCAATGCATAGAAGAATATAATTTTCGACAGCGGAAATTATTATTGTTGTTAAGAATATCTTGCCATTAGTAAACATAAAAAACAATAAGGACACTTTTCCCAGTGTCCTCATGAAAGTGTTCTTTTAAATACAAGGAAGTTTCTTTCTGAACTTGAAGCGTATTCGGACAGTGGCTAATGAAGTTTTACGATGCCTCCAAGCGAAATCTTGTTTTGAGGCTCCCTTTCTTAAACACCGTTAGTAAATATTATTCATTGCAGGGGTCTGGTACCTTTTAAAGACAAAGAGACTCGAAAAAATCCCCATTTCCACTCATCAGTAGTTACGAAAATAAATTTTTCAGGAATATAAAAATTTTACTGTGAGTTAAACACTCTCTCTTCTTTACAAAAATGACTCTCAGTCTCTTCTAGCTCGGAGAAAAGTTTTTAATTGTTTAAAATTTCAGCCATTTTTTTTTCGCACATGATACACTATCTGGCCAAAAGTATCCGGACGCCCAGTGGTACGGACTCGGGGAGTCCTGAGGCACATATTAATATGATGTTGGTCCTCCTTTTGCATCGATGACAGCCTGCACACGTCTGTGGAGACTTTCCACCAGTTTTTGATAGGTGTCCATAGGAATTGACTTCCAGGCGTACATCACAGCTGAAGTGAGTGCTGGCAGTGAGGATGGTCGATTTGGCTTGCTACATAATCTGCGTTATAATTCGTCTCAAAGAAGTTCAGTGGGATTTAAATCGGGGCTCTGAGAAGGGCAGTCCAGTTTTTGAACACCCATTTCGTCAAACCATGCCTGCGCAAGTCTCAATGAGTGAATGGAACAGTTATCCTGCTGGAAGAGAAATGGACCTTCCCCGAAATATTGCACAGTGGATTTTGGCTTCTGTAGAATGTCCGAAATTTCACGAACTGATTTCCCACAAAGGTGGCAACCCACTGTAATGCCATGATGAAACTCACTAATGTCCTTTGATTTACTCATTGTCTCACAAAAGTATAAATATGACCTGACAAACCACTAACAACACATTTATAGCTTTCGGTTACACATCAAATTACGTCACTTGCCAGATCCACTTCTTTAGGGGATGTCCGGCAACTTTTGGCCAGATAGTGTATCACCAGAACAGTTGGCTAGAATAGCATGAAATTTAATACACGGTTAATATAAACATGTGTCATTAAAATAACCTACTATTATGTAATTCTTACCATAAAAATTTTAATTATAATAAAATTTATTAAAATTTTCTTTGAAATAAAAAAAAAATTAAATTCTGTTTTTCTCTGAAGAACTAAGAATTTCGATTTCAAATTTGGTCATTTTAAAATTTATAACTTAATTTTAAAACTAAAAAAAATATGTATATAGATTAACATACGGACACAAGTCAGTGCTCAATGATATAACATTGAAATAAAGCAATGGTTGAAATTTTAAACAATTGAAAAATTTATCTTCAAACAAAAAAAAAATTAAATCCAGATTTATAAAGAAGAGTCTGATTAACTCACGACCGTGAGCGTAAAAACTAGCACAACTAGGAGTAACTATCTTCTATGAGTATCTTAAATCTCACAGTAAAATTTTCCTATTCCTGAAAAATTCATTTTCACAACTACTGATGATTGAAAATAGGGATATCTTTGTCGAGTCTCCTAGCGTTTAAAAGGAATTCGAGTCTAGAAATTTCCTCGCGGTCTAAAAGGAAATTATATTGTTTAGTTATTAGGTAGTAAAAACTTGTATTACGCTGTTTGTCGTTCGATGAACGGCAAATTGTCCAGATCGAGATAGTATCTTTACATGAAGTACGCAGAATGTATCTCTTTTTGAAGCGACTATCCGAAGGGCCCCCGGGACCCGAGCTAGAATATTGGTAGCGCGTTGTGCTGGGAACTGGGGCAACTCAGTTCGAATCCCAACGAGCGTCCTTAAATAGCTTCGTGTCGAGGCCGGGTATGGGAAAGTAAAATCCGTAGACCGGAAAGTACTTCTACGACGTCAGAGAGGGAGGGAAAAGGTAATTACCTCCAAGATCTTGCCCTTGATGGTACTCAGTCAAAATTATAAAGAGCACTCACACACACACACACACACACACACATATATATATATATATATATATATATATATATATATATATATATATATATATATACATATCTATATTCTATGCCCGAAGGACATGTGCCCCGCATTGTCAAACAACTCTCTCGTATGTCCGAAGTGTTACGTTTTATATCTTTAAAACGAGGAGAGTTAAATTAAAATAAAATATTAAGATTACTAATACTTGCATACACTCTTAGAGTTGTTTAAAAATTAGTTGCATGAAACATATTAATTCAATTGCGTTGTGGTTACTACATTTAATGACGCGCGTTGTGTTAAACAATAAGCCATTAAAATAAAAATACCTGATTCGTTTGCTGATGCCCCTGCTGTAGAGGGTTGAATCATGAAAATTATTTTAAATTAACTTGATAATAATTCACTGAAAAGGAAAACTGAAATAAAATCACCTAAAAAGGAACGAAGAAAAAATACTACGATTCAACTGAATGACATGACAAAGTTTATACCACAAATTAACATAATTTATTGAACGTTGTTTGACCATTAAGTACACACTGCCTATAGGCTAATTTCACACTGAGGATACACTTTCCTCTAATTTTCATCATAAACAATTCCTTCATATTATAATTTAATATAACAAAAGTCGCGTGAGTGGCTGGTAATAAAAAAAATTTAATTCATTAAATATTAAGTTAAGTTAAATAAACTAATAAGGAAAAACATCATTATAGCTGCAGCGAATAATTAAAAAAAGGGGGACGGTACCGTCTTCATTAGCAGAATTTAAAAGGGGATGGGCCAGCAGGTCTTGTCATAGTCAGGCAAGTCTTTCTCCCCTTCCTCAGACATCTAGGGCACGCCCGGGCAAAAATCATCATCATCTCCGGATCCAACTAGCATCTCCGGGGTAGTAGTCTTTGAGGGATGCCCACCTTTCAAGTCGCCGGTCTGAGGAGAAGCCAAAAAAAACTTCCCTCCTAAAATTCTCCTTTCCAACCTTCCCCTCCAGTTCACCTCGCCACCCCTTTGTATGGCTACGCGTGGGTGAAAAAGAGGTCGTCTTCGCTCCTTGATTTTAAAAGGGAAAACCGGATCAACAGAATTTGAACGGCTTGAATTGTAAAATGATAGGCAGTATAGTATTTTTTTTTCAAACTTTGATCTTGCATCAAATCGGGATTTTCTTTTTTAAAACTGTGGAATAAAGCGCGGCGCCTATGTCTGGTGTATCCATGCGCCTAACCCTCATCAAAACGGTTGCTTCGCTTATTTCTTGGCCAGCTGCAAAAAAGGTGTTGTTTCTTGAAATGGATACTTTTGTTAATGCCTTTAACCGGTGTAGTTCTGGGTATGTTCTGTGAAAATACTGTGAAAATGGTGAAGATCTTGTGGATAGATTACATTGCCTGCCAGCCCAGTTTAAACAAGGGTATGGGTACATTACACAAAATTTACTATTAATTGAAAAAACAAAAATAAAACACTCTAAAATTAATAATTATCTATGTTGAATATTTACCAGCCACCAAAAAAACAATATACCAGCCACTTTAACAAGTAAAATAATAAAATGCAAAATAAATGTCACAGTCATATCTAGTTATTTAAAGTTAACGAATCAAATATTAGTGCTTGCCGTGATCCAATATTTTAATATACTCTCATGCTATCTCCCATTATTAGAAAAATTGCGCACCTTTTTCTAATAATCTTCAGTAATAATCAAGCAATTAAAAATTGGATCACCGCTATTTGAAACAAGTAGAGTAGAGGCCTACAGAGTTTCAACATTGCAAATATATTTAAAAACAGACATTACCACGCGCGTTAATTATTAATTATATCCTATAATCTTAATTATTAAGTGTGTTTTACCTACATCACAGAAGCGCTCTTCTCTTGCTCTTGCACAATGATTCGCCACTGCATTTGGACATAGAATCTAAACCTAAATGTAACACAAATGTTGATATAACTATCATCTGTGTTTCAAAATGCAGGAAAGACTGTGACAACTTATTTAAAAGATCACTATATTAACTTTCACAACCCAGATTATGTAATGTACTTGAGCACACTGGCTTTCGTGTTTTGAAGAACACGTTGTGATGTCGTGCAACATCCCATGCTTTCTCACAACATTCACAGGACAATTGTGTACAAAGAAGTCTGAAACTGAAACGTGGAAACCAGCATTCTAAAGGTTCAAGGGGACTACCCATAGAAAAACCCAGATAATAGTTTTTGTTATTCTAGGGTGCATCGTTAATTTCAGTTCGCCATGGGGCGGTCGGACCTTGGCCGGAAATACCACAGGACAAAGATCGGCAGAGAACTAGCCGATGCTCTTTATGAAAAGTTTTTCAGGGGCTCTGCTGACCGGAAAGTGACCAGCACGGCAAAGACAAAGACCGCACAAGGCGTCCGGTGGCGGAAGTGAAATCCAACCCCCTCGGAGGGGGGAAAATCTGCTTGGAGGTGACTTGAAGGAACAGACAGTCAGTTGGCAGAGGCGAAGGCTAGAGGATGGTCAGCGTTGGGAAGCTGAGAAGACAGTTTTTTTGTGAGACCAGTGGCTAGTTCCATGCACGACTAGCAAATCTAATGAATAGTAATAGCCGAACGGCTAACTGTAAATATTTTGTATATAGTGAGTTCTAATAAAGGAACTTAATTTTAATTTAATTTCGCGCCCCTGCTTATCTCAAATATGAGTCTGATTTATTTGATCTCGTGTGAGATTGTGTTGGCTTGTTGTCGGCCACGTCATGACAACGTCTATACTTCCTTTCAACATATATTCCGTATAACGTTTTTCTAGCCGATTCACTATGAGCTGATAGAGGCATTGCTTTACATCATAAAACATAGCATATTTTGTATAGTGTTGTAGCAAAAATTTAATTTTTCAATATAAAAATATTTTTAGTGAACATCATGACACGTCTAAGAATGTAAATGCCAACACATATATCCTAAGAGCAAAAGGGTCTGACTTTGATACATGAGCAATCTCAGTGTCAAATGCCACCAGAACTGAAATATATTAAATTTTTAGACGAATAGTTCATGCGACATGGAAGTACATGCAAATACCCTGTAAAATGCTCGAGTAATATTAACTCAGTTAACTTTTTTTTTCAATGACGGAAAATGAAGAAAGATTAATTTTTCGATAGCATCTCTATAGTTACTACTCCAGAACATAGCAACTACATTTTTGAAAAAAAAAAACAGCTCTGAAAAACACAAAAAAAGTAATAACGTATCTTGGATACTTAAAGAAAAGAAAAGATTTTCTATCAAAAGTTTCATCATGATAGGGAATAAAATATGACCGTTATAGATGAACACGAACCAAAAGGTACAAAAGTTTTAAACATATTGCATAGAAACGATTTCATACTGCTTAATGTCACGCGAATATAAGCAGTTAAGCATGCCGCTCTTCCCCAAAAGTATAATTTAACTTCCTGATTTTTATTTCATTATTTTTTACTTCTTTTACGGAATGTTTTATCATTAAACGAGGCAATTTTTCTAATTCAAAGTTACTTTTACATATGGAGAGTGTATTTTTTTTTCAACCGTAGAAACTTTTTAACGTTTCTCATTACGCTTCTTTCATAGCAAGATTAAATAAAGAAAACTTATTCTGAATTAAAGAAATATCAAGAGAATGCAACACAGTATTTTCCAAAGAAAAAGAATGTAGCATCTAAACAGAAATGCATTTCACAATGCCGGAGGTTTCATATTTTATTCCATCTTTGTTTTTTGTTTTTTTATAATGTGGTTCCAATTTATTTTCCGTTGTTGCAGAAAGGGCTATGAAAGTTGTACCTTGAAGGAATTTTTCTTAAAAAATTTTTTGAAAGTGACAGTACAATATTTTAATTTATATTTTGTAAATCGTTTTTCATCGCGGCAGACGGCGTTTTTTAACGAAAATTCTATACTTTTCACAATGAATTCAATTAAAGTTTTCTTAAAGTTTTGTAATAATTTTCATTTTTATGCATGATGTATTATATTATGGAAATGGGGGATAACCTTTGACTAGATGAGACTATTTATAAATTCATCTAATAAAAATAATATTTTATTAAAGGTTAATTTTTGAAAACTATTCTTTTAAGAAAAGAAAATAAAGATATTTTATTTTAACTACTGTATTTCTCCGGTCTTTTTAATTACCGCGTAAAGCTAAGAAGTTGTTGTTTGTTTGTTTTACAATTGTAAACATATTGCAAGTTTATTGGTTATATAATTTCGCCTATACTTTTATATATAAATAAATTTTTGTGTTCAGCAGATGTGGCTTTCTATCATAAATTTTTCAGGGCATATAAAATTTCTGTCTGTTTGAAATCCTCTGTGTGCAAGTGCAGGAATGAGACGTATATAATTATTAGTTTTAAAACCGAGAAACAATTCAACAATAATTAGTACAAGCCATATAATATCATCCATTGTTGCTACTGGATAGGCGAAACAACGATATACGTCTAGGGAAAAGGAGGGATTAAGGTCTTTACGACATATTAGAAATCTGTTTTGGGGCTTCCCTGTTATACTTTCATTATCACAAAATTCATTGTATAAGAATATATGCAGAAAGAAACGTTAGTTTATTCCGAAATAACAATCCACTGTAAAACGAATAGTTCCGAAGAGAGTTTAATGAGATACACTTTCAAATTATTCGTAAAAATTGAACAAATGTAAAATTATTTTTAAAAAAATATAATGTCTGCTTAAATTTTGCTTATGCGTGGCACTTGACAATGAAAATATTCGCTGTTTTACGGCGAGAATCCTTGGCTGATTTCACTGACGGTACCATACAGGTGAATAAACATCACCCCCTATTGTCCTCACCATTTTGACTGAAAATCCCCAGGAGCGACATCTGGAGAGCTCGTACTTTCTCCCACCTTCTCTTTGACATCGCAGGAGAATTTTCCGGTCTAGAGATTTAACGTGCCCATATCCGGCCTAGGTATTTAATGGGTTCGTCGGGATTCGAAGTGATCGCATCCAGTCCAATGCGCAACGCGCTACCACTAGGCTATCTCTAGGCCCTACTAGTCTACCTTTGAGACCAATATAAGCGTAATATGCATTAAAAGTTTCTTAATGCGACATGTAAGAATTTGGAAAACTTCGCATAAAATATATTACATTGGATCGGAGTTATAGTGATTTTTCATGAAATTACTTCTGCCTATAAAATAATCGTCTTGTTATATTTTTAAGCTTTAAGCTCTAATCATATACATTTTTTAAATGACAACATTAGCATTTATTGGGACCTTTTTCACTGTCAATATTTTTTTAAATACAAAAAAATTGTAAGATAAAAGCCTTCTTTCAAATATGAGACTATTAAATGTGTGAAACGGTCATAAATTTTATTAGTTTATGAATAGTTCATTTCGGTTTAAATTTCACGCCTTAAGAAAAATTAATTTAGGACTTATAGTTAATTAAGGGTTTCATTTAGAGTATATTTGAGTTGATTTATTCAATCCATGCATTATAAAATTTCTTTCAGAATATGGTATGAATATCTTTTCAAATCAATGCATTCCGATGTTTTAAGTGACTTAAAACATCGAAATGATCAAGTGCATTAGAAATGATCAAGTGCATTCAAATCGCCTAAGAAGGGGAAAACAGTCAGTACATCATATTAAATATTTTTTATAACTGATGAATATTTTCCTGGTGCGAATCCAGGTATATAGAACGTTCGGTAATTTCCAATTATACCGACCTGTCAGCAACCGCTTGGCTAGAACAGCCGTTCTTATCAAAAGTGGAAAATAAATGTACATGAAAATGAAATTTAAATATTATTTAAAGATTTATTTTCCGCTGTAGCTCTTAACTTTTTGAATGTATATATGTATATATGTATGTATATGTTATATATATATATATATATATATATATATATATATATATATATATACAGTTGTACCTCCCTTAACGGACACTCTCGAATAGCGGACAGGTATTTTTGAAAAACTTTCAATTATTTTGGGAAAAATTTTTTAAATTATTTTAAGAAGCAAGCTAAAAATATATGCTTATGCGTCTTAATAAAACCTAGATGTTTCCTTAGAAGCCTAAATGTTTCAAGAACATTGATGTACGAAAACTAAGTGTTTCATGGAAGTCAAATTAGAAATCGAGTATGACCGATGAGATAATGAGCGATTGGCTGGTGGAGTTCGACAAAAAAATGAAAAAAAAGAGAAAAATCATTCTATTCATGGACAATTCTACTTCCCTCCTGATGATTTAAAGCTCAAAAGTGATAATTTAATTTTCTTGCCTCCTAACACCACTTCGATGCTACAGCCACTTGATCAGGGAATTATCCACAGCTTTAAAGTACGATACAGAAAGCTGCTTCTGAGACGTGCTCTCACAGATTATCTCCTGCAAATCCAGCGAAGAGTTGGCAAAATCGGTATCTGTTTTGAATGCAATTTCCTGGAATACGCCAGTCCTTAAAAAGGTACAACTTGGGTGCGTTCTAAAATCTTTTAAGTGGGAGGGATTTTAGAGTACAAGCGAAGTGACAAACTGACAGTACTATTGAAAAAAACGAAACGAACTTGCAGATCTCGTAGCCAATTTGGATTTAAATGTTAGCGTAGAAGAGTTAGAAGAGTACGTCAAGATCGACGACGATTTATCCATTGAAGAAGAAAATCTGCATGTTTCCAATTTCATTCATAAGGAAACCACTGGAGCAATGGCCCTTTCTGGGGATGATAATGAGGAATCACCAATAGAAAACTGCAAAATCAAAGATTATTCGAAAGTACTGAAATACAGCGAACAATTAAAACAGTTCTTTCTGAACAATAAAGATTCGGAGGGACTAGCAAAGCTAAATCTTATGAAGATTCACCTTGAAAAACGGGTTTGCAGTGTAAAAAAAGAGAAATCAAACTTCGTTAAAAAAATTTTCAGTAGTAATTAAAATAATTTAGCTCCAATACATTGTATTTTGGGATTATTTAATGTAAGATAAAATGATTAGAAACAATTAAAAGGTAAAGTAGTAAATATTTATATTTTCTTACTTAATTAATTTTTCCTTTTTAATTAAAACTGCAGCCGTAATTTTCAATCAAATGTCAAACAGAAGAGCAAAAAATTTATTTATAAAAAGGTTGTCCTCCCGAATAGAGGACACCTCCTAATAACGGACAAAATTTTTGGTCCCGTAACTGTCCGTTTTTCGGAGGTTCCACTGTGTATATATATATATATATATATATATGGCAAAATTTTGACGCATTTTGGTATTTTCCTGTTTAACTGTTTATTGCTTGCCCAAGGGATACAGACTGGGTTTAGCGCGCTGCCAAAATTATATCTCGTTACGACGGACGGTTTTATCGTCTGAAATTTTGCTTTCCAGAGGACCGTAGTGGAGGAACGTAATCCTAAGTTAAAATATGTGATGTGGAAGTCAGCATTATGTCTTTTATTCCTGTATTCCCTTGGTGTTTTTTAACTTTAAAATGTAGTTCACAAAAGTGGGAATATGGTATCAAAAGTATTTTCTTGTGTTAAAATTATTTAATTGGCTAATTTATTGCATAACGTTGGCGATAGGTTGGTATAATGAGAAACTGCCGAATCTTAATTTTGACTGATGCATTTTTATACATGTTAGCGTCAATTTCAACGGCCTCTCGAAGCATATAAAAATTCCAAAAATAATATGATGAATCTTTTCATTTTGTGGTGAATTATATATCTTCCATCAGATCGGGAAATACACTTTATTTTCTTGTTTGGTCTTGTTACACGATATCATTCAACGTCATATACCTTTCAACATGAAGAACACTGCTAAGATCATCAACGGTATTTTTTTCCCTGTTACCGCCGTTTGTCTTTTCAAAGATCAATTTGACGTTGTTTGTTCAAATATTTATTTCATGGAATTGTATCTACGTCTGAACATATTTTCTTTTGGAACAGCTTCTATATAGGACCAATTGGCGATATTTTGTATTGGCGACCTTTTTTTTGTCACCTAACCAAACATCGTATTGCTAATATCGTATGAATTACATAGAAATTTAATTTTGCAAAATATAAATAATAAAAAAATAATACAATATAGATTAAAAAATAATATAATAAGGAAAATAGCGTAAACTTTGTAGATCCAGAAATTATAGATGAATCTACATGGAAAGACATGATTAAATCAAAAGAAAAAATAAGAAAAAAGCGGTACAACCTGGTGCGCGAAACGCAACTGTGGCAGGGTTGCCGAACCGAATTCTGTGTATACCAGCGGTTGCCAAAGTGGTGGTCCGCGGACCACTAGTGGTCCACGAGAAAATTTCGCTGGTCCGCAGAAAAATGTGGAATATACTTACTCATCATGTTAAGTTATGTTTTAAGATGCATTAAAACATGATTCAATTCATAACAATACGTGACAAGTTATAAAAACTAGCTGCATAGCTCTAGCTGCATTGCACATGTTTTGTCTTACTCTCGCCTCGTTTCGCACTCTTCTAATGTTTCAGTCTTCTGTTTGTCGCATATGTATATCAGTTGAAGCGATTAAAGGTGGGCTTACGGACGTATTGAGTTCAATACAAAATGTATTCAATATATTAGTTGGGTTATTAAGGAAGTTTTTGTGTATTTTCTTTTATATATTGACACATAGATTTAAAACAGGTATGATCTTAAATCTTAACCATGTACATATTTTCTTTTATTTGATATTTATTGGGATAAAATGAGTTTGACTTTTCTAAATTTCTTTTTATTTTATTTTAGATTCAAATAAATTAAACCCATAATGAGTGAAAAAAAGCAAAAGAATATTTCGCATTTCTTTAGTAATGCAAAAGGTAATGAGAACGATAATAATAACATTAATAATACTTCACCTAACCGTGAACTGATCAATAAATCAGACCCTCCACAGTCTTCATCAGGCACCATTAGGAAACACGTTGGAACGGGAGGTGGAGAGAAGAAAAAACACAAAGTATCAAGAAAATATCATTCCTACTACTTAAAATTTGGATTCATTGAAGAACCTGACAGTGAGCTGGATCCACGGCCTCTCTGTGTTGTATGTTCTGAAAGCCTATCTAACGATGCATTAAAACCTTCAAAACTTGAAAGACACTTGAATTCAAAACACCCGGATTTAGCAAAAAAACCGCTAGAATATTTTAAAAGAATGCATGAAAATATGCAAAAGCAAGTTATTGCTTTAATAAAAATGACCATGGAAGATAAATCATTACTAAAGGCTTCCTATCTCATAGCAAATCAGATCGCGAAATGCAAAAAGCCGTACACGATTGAAGAAGAATTAATTAAGCCATGCATGTTAAAAGCCTGTGAACAGATTTTGGGAATGCAGGCTGTTCAGAAATTGAAAGTAATTCCTATGTCTAATAATACTATCAAGCGCAGAATCGAAGATATGGCCGAAGACATTGAAAATCAGATAATAAAAATGGTGAAAAATTCATCATTTTATTCAATCCAACTTGACGAATCTACGGACATTACAAACAAAGCACTTCTTTGTTTTGTGAGGGTTGAGTGTGAAGGAGAGTTACATGAAGAACTACTTTGTTCGCTTAATTTGCCGGGTAGAACAACCAGCTCTGAGATTTTTGAATCACTTAATAGTTATTTCCGGGAACATGAAATTGATTGGAAAAAATGTATTGGGATCTGCACAGATGGTGCCGCAAATATGACTGGACATCTTTCAGGAATTGTTGTAAAGGTGAAGAATGTTGGTCACCCAGACATTTTATCTACACACTGCATTATACATCGAGAACAACTTGCAGCGAAAAAAAATGTCCCCAGAACTACACGAAGTATTATCAAATGTCATTGAAATTATAAAGGAAATTCGACACAAAGCACTCAATTCTCGAATATTTGAGGCACTTTGCGAAGAAATGGGTTCCGAGTATACTCATCTTCTTCGTCATGCTGAGGTGAGATGGCTGTCGAGGGGCAAAATATTGACCCGACTATTCGCCTTGCGGGAAGAAATCAAATTATTTTTCCAGCAGCAAAATAATCCGAAATTGCAAAACTGCTTGTCCGACAATGAATGGCTAGCAAAGCTTGCATACCTGGCAGATATTTTTTCCCTGTTAAATGAACTAAACATATCTTTGCAAGGACAACTTAAGGACGTGTTCACACTACGAAGTAAAATGGATGCGTTTCAAAAGAAAATATTACTGTGGCAAACGCGGTTGGTTGAAGACGATCTGCAAATGTTTTCTAATTTTGATGAATACATGAAGGAGAATGATGTTAACCAGCAAGTGGTAACCCTAGTTAAAAAGCACTTGGAATCACTTACAGAATCTTTTGCTCGTTATTACCCAAAGAATGAAGATCCCAGACATGGTAATATGTGGATAATAGATCCGTTTGCAGCGAACGTTCAGGATAGTAAGTTAAGCATGCATCTAAAAGAAAGCCTCATCGACCTATCGTCCGACGAAACTCTCAAATTTAAATTTCATTCATCCTTATCAAGACCTCAGTTTTGGCTTTCCATAAAAAGTGAATACCCTTTGCTTAGTGAACAGGCGATGAAAATTCTGATTCAATTCTCCACAACTTATTTATGTGAAAAGGCCTTTTCATCTGTCACAGTCATCAAAACACGGTACCGATCTCGGCTTGCAATAAATGCAGTTCTCCGTCTTGCAGTAACAACATTGGATCCAAATATCCATAATCTTATTTCAAGTAAGCAGGAACATCCATCACACTAGGAATGTATAACGCTAAAAGTTTGATATATTTAAACCATCTTTTAATTGTTTTGTTTGTACAATTTTTGTTTATTTTGTTTATTTTATTATGGTTTATTAATAAAGCTTTCATAACTTGGTTACTATTAATAGTTTCATTTTATTAACTAGGTACATTTTATGTGTTCTTTGATCACAACTTTTTTTTTATAAATATATTTAACACTTAAAATATCCTATTAGTGGTCCGCGGGATTTAAATTATGAATTAACTGGTCCGTGAGGTCAAAAAGTTTGGCGACCGCTGGTGTATACCAAATTACCAATATACGAATTCTACTATACTGAAGCTGTTCCAATGGGGTACGAAGTTGAAAATGACGTATTCCATCAGGTTACAATCTGGAAAATGGTTTATTTCAGTTTAAAACACACGCGACTGTGGCAGAGTTGCCGAAAGCAATTCTTGGATACCATATGAGCCAAATATAAAATGTAAAATGTCGCCAATATAAAATATCGCCAATGGTGTCCTATATGTTTGGGCCCCAGTTTCCAGTGCCTTATGCCTACAATGACTGCAGGAGCCCTGTATTTTACCACGAGTGTGCCCCAGTTTCCAGTGCAGCGTGTCTATACAACGACTGAAGGAGCCCTGTACTCTACTATGAGTATGCCCCAGTCCAGTGCTGTGAGTGTGAAACGAAGTCCGTCATAGCTAAGTGCCCGATGCCTATAAAGGTGATCCAATAATCATGTGTAAAGGTACCGACCGTCCTTTTGTTTCCTCTTCATATTTACCGTCATTGCTTCTCACAGCGTAACCATCAATAACTTAATAATATAGAGCGCGGTAGTGAAGTAATCTGATAATGGATGTCAGTGGATAATAAATGATAATTCGTAAAAACGATTTAGTTAATATAATGTGATGAATTGAATATGATCAAATGTTAATTATTGAGTAAGAAAATATTTGAACTACATATACATTGATAATAATGAGTAATTAAGTTTCATGAATCAAGTTGTTATAAGTACTGATAACAATTGGTGAGCATAGAATGTTTAATGAGATTTATAGTATAATTTATGTTTTGTGTCGATTTAATAAATAAGTTTATCAATTTAAACCAGAGTTGTCTTCTATCATTTGGAATCATAATGAATTTTTATTCTGCATGCAATGTACTAACCACATCTTTATCCATCATTAATCATAAATTTCTAAAGCTATAATCAATTAATTCAAAATTATTATTATTTATTTAATCAATTCAAAATTATTATTATTTATTTATGTATATAGTTTCACCGTCACAATATACATAAGAATGAATCAGCTATTCAATTCCTCAAATGATACATTTATTATACACTAGCTGAATACCCGTGCTCCGTTACGGAGTGCATTCAAATTAAATACAACGGTCAATGCATGAAATTAATGCAAAAAAAATTATAAAAAATCGTAACGGATATGTTTATAGACAAAATAATGTAGTAGAAAATATTCAAATTAAATACAACGGTCAATGTATGCAATTAATTTGTATGTTTAATATCCATAAATCTTACTAATTTGAATTACATTCTTGTAAAACTTCTATCTCAATTTATCTAGTGGTTAAATTTTATCTTTTACCGTATTTCAATATTTTTTTTGTCAATTTATTTCGTTGTTGTGCGCGTGATGCAAAATTAATTTAAAGTATCACAAAAAGAAAAGAAACCACGTGATCAGCATTTAATAAATTAAATTCTAAAAATTAGTCTTTAAAAATTCACCACAAATCAGAAAATTTAGGTAAAGATTTGAAAAAGATTTCATTTTAAAGGAATTTTTATGTTTTTTCTCGTGATATAAATTTTATAACCCTCAGATTATTA
This sequence comes from Dolomedes plantarius, assembly GCA_907164885.2. NCBI lineage: Eukaryota > Metazoa > Arthropoda > Arachnida > Araneae > Dolomedidae > Dolomedes > Dolomedes plantarius. The sequence goes on along the minus strand of OU015497.1, from coordinate 63,054,387 downwards.
TTTTAAATGCAAACTTTAAAATTTACAAAAACAACTTAAAAATTTAATTTAAAAAATCTAAGAAGAATTTTTCAAAAATCTTTCTTAGGGAACCCCTACAGTATAAGAAGAATCGCCATGCAAAATTTCATCCCTTTAGGTCCAGCGGTTTGGTCTGTGCGTTATCTGTCAGTCAGTCAGTCAGTCAGTCAGTCGCAGAACTGTTTTATATAAATAGTTAATAATAAATTCATCAAATGACCTCGGATTTATTCTTAAACTTCCTTCTCTAAGTCAGTTGTAAATGCTGAAAAATTTTTTAAACTTTCCTTAATTATTATGCTTAAAAATAAAATTGCTACAGAAAAATTTATTTCCATAATTTAAGAATACTTTCATTTTTGGTTAAACCCATTATTTGATTATTAAAATTCCCCTCAAAGACTGTCTAATTATATATATGGCTGAATTCCTATTTTAAGGAAATTTCTAATTGAGAAAAAAAATGATGAAATAATCGCGACCATTTATTTCAAATTTTTCTTCAGAAGTGAGTATGTATTATATCTAGACACGTTATAAAAAGTATAGTTTCGGTAGTAGCGAATACAGCCGCTTGAAAATATGACAACAATGACATTTAATTCCCTTGGAAGATAAATAATGTGTGCATTAATATTAATAGTTCAAATAATTTAAATAATCGTTCTCAGAGGCGACGAATACATATTAGCATAAAAAAGGGAAATTTATCCTAAATATTTCTGAAAGTATCCCGATCCATTAAATTTTAAAAAGATAAATAATTTTTACCAGATATAATACACTATTACATTGTCATTTATTTTTAATAAATATATTTGGTTTTAAGCCCAGAATTAAGCTACAAATGCGTAGAAATTCTGACATAATGCACATGCATATCTTCTCATGAATTATATTTTTTCAATAGACAAACATATTTATTTAATCCACCGAGAATGTAAAATGTAAAAATTCCGTTTTGCACTAGATATCGCGTTTCCAGATGATATCATGCATACAATAATGGCAATAACACAAGCTGATAAACATCATCTGCCTCTAAATTATATAAAAGTGTAGACATTTTATTAACATGCTCATTCATTCTATAAAAGTTCTAATACAGATTTATCAAAATGTAATCAAACACATTTGATATATTTTTATAAATGTCCTTAAATTTGAAAAGTAATTTTTAATAAATGTCTTATATGAAAATTATTATTATTGTTATTATTATTATTTTTTATGCATTTTGATATAAAAGCTACTCATTTTACCCTGAATGAAATAGCTGTTTTTTCCTTATTAGAGATAAATTTATGTCATTAAATATCTTCAATATATTAAATCCCGGAATTGAAAATACACCTAATTCTAATCTATAAAACCGGAATTCACACTGATTTTTACTTTCTTTTGTTACTATTTAATGCAATTGGAAATAAAATTGACTCATTTTATCCTAAATGACAAAAAAGGCGCAGGTTTTACGTTTTTAAAGGTATTATTACGGCATCAGATAAATGGTCTATATTAAATTATCTTTAAAGGAACTGGAAATATACCTAGCCTCAAGATATAAAATGGGAATTCACATTGATTTTCCTATAAAATTTCAAAACCACGTATTCATTAGATAAATGTACTCATCTGAGGTTTACGTGTATGGTAAAAAAAAGTATTCAGTAATGTCTATAAAATTTGTTTTGTTACATAATCCTCAACTAAAAGTTGTAGTCATAGGTAATGAATGATGCAGAGAAGAGAAACAAATTTGCTTATTAGTGCATATCCATTGGAACATAATTGCAATAAGGAAATAGTTTTGAGCAACAACAATATACATAGATTGTCATTCAAACAAATATATTATAACAAATGCATTTAAAAAATATTTTATCCAAAACGTTCTCATGTTAGGGAATGTGAGACACATTTTTATCTTTTAAAGAAAATACGAAATTGTTTTTTTTTTTACTTGAAAATTTTTAGTTAAGCATTAGATTTGATGTCTGAAAATTAAATTAGGTGTCAGGAAAAAAATGTCGTCAAACGCATAACATCATAACTTTGACCAATACGATACTATATTTTCAATCTGTACTGTCCGTTTGTAGCCTGCTGTATATAGGTACTTCAACTCTTGTCCTTTGAATGGAATTTTTTTGCAAATTTCTATGATCAAAACGATATAGAGTGAAACGGCTGTATGTCGATCAGTCATAGTTCCGAAAAAAAGTGGCCGTTTAGAGGAGTTGCTGGGGAAAATCGGTTTCTTCCTTCCATAATATAGGCTCTATGAAAGAAGTCTGTAATCAGTTCTGGAGAAATTATGGACGTTTAGGGAAGTTTCACTCTATCTGAAATTCCTCCGAGTTCAAAAAAACTAAAACTAAATTATTCCTATCTTCATTTTTAATTGTGACACACTTCTATTTCAATTCCACATTTTTTTCTGTATCAACGAAAAAATATCTTATCCAGAACATCTTCCAGAACATCTTCCAGAACATCTTCGATCTAAATTGTTTGTCCCCAGTGCTCCTCATAATATAAAAATGATGATTATTACACAATAATTTCTTTGTCCAAAATAATGGCACTACTAGAATGATCTCAGATTCGACTTATACTTTGATTATTGTTCCATTCTCTGAAGCTATTTTTACCCTGCTGAATGCTTCTAAAGTTTAAAAAATGAAGGATCTTTTGATCTTTTTCTTTCCAATCGTTCTATATGCTTCTCAAATATTAGGTACCACCAAAATGACCTCCTGCCATGATCAGGGGATGGATGTGTTATTCCAAACTTTATGCCATTTTGTCACATAAATAACCTCGGGGTCAAAATATCAAGTTAACTTCAAAATTTTACCTTAGAAAGTTCAGTTTAATACTGATATTTCTCCAGTGATTCCTATTTATAATATTTGGATTTATATTAAATTTACTTCTCCCTTCGTCTTCATAAGAAAATAACACTTAAATTTTTGCCAGGGTCCCCAGTTGTTCGCAAATTAAAATGTTTTTTTTTCAATAATTATAAATAATCATTCATTTTTGGAGAAAAATTAATGATTATTTATAATTATATAATATATTTATAAAGTGACCAAAACTATCAAGCTACTGAACATTTACTATTTAACGTTTACCTGAAGGATTATTTCCTGAAAGTTCCGAAAATGCAAGTTTTAAGAGAATGTGTAAATTTTCGCTTAGGTCGATGTGACAAAACAGCGAAAGTGAGAAGAAAATTTATGGAAAGTGACACGTATAATAAACAGTCCTCTTCAGCATTTTAAAGTTTGAATGGGCGTTGATAACTTATCATGAGTTACAACATATCATTGTACTTGTCACTTACTTAACCGGCAATTTTGTTTAACTTTATTATACTGTTTTCAAAACTTTTCGAGAAATTTTCAGTGAGATTCAAACAGGGAATGCGTTTGTCAACATTTCCTTTTCTGGTATCTTGAAATAATAAACAACCATATTTACTTTAATTTTCTTAGATTTTAGAGTTGAAACAGGTAATTTAATACCAGGCTATGAGCGGATCCAATCGGGAAGTGGATAGACGTTTCATAATTTTAATTATTTTTGTGAATTCAAACGTGATTCAAAATGATAGCATTCCTTTGTTTTTGAGTAAAGGAAGCTACTTATCATTAGGAAGACGGCTACCGTCATTTTGACGGTTTCGGACATACTATTGAGCGATATGTCTGTATTTATGACCCCAGGCTTCTGAAATTTTGTGACTTTTTCTAATTTCACGGGAAATATGCACACACATTTACAAAATTATATTCGATAGTAAAGAGGGGGAGAAAATGTATTGTATACCTACTAATACGGAAAGCCGTCAATTTGACGGCAATATAGAAAACAGGAAAAATGTTAGATAATTTTCGCCTCGTTTTCAAATAACAGAAATATTAGCTCATCGGAATTATTGATGTTGAAAAATAAGGACTGCACAAACCATGCATATATTTTTAAGGATAAACCATACCAGGTTGTCCGTTCGGCATACCTGCATAAAAATATATCTAGATATATATTAATTTATTATATATTGGTATGAAATAGTTCAAAATTTAAAGTATTTAACCATTTAAAAAAATTAAATATTTAAAATTTTTGTTTTATTTTTAACAGTCAAAATGACGGCGTTCAGTGTTTTTAGTAAGTAAAAAAATCCCGTCTTTCTAGTGTTTAAAGAACTGTTTGAGTGTTAAAAGTAATTTGGTAATTATTTTCCTCTAACTTTACTTTGTGTCTAGCACAGACTTACATTTAGAAATATGGTGCTCTGTGTCTCGTTTTATGATATTAGTGTATTACGACTCCAGATAACAGCGACTTGAGTTTATTTGTTGTTTAGACCTAAACATATGGCAAGCATAACAAACAGACACTCGGGACTACAACGCTCAGCAAAAGACTTCCAATTTGACACAATACGCAAAGGCACAATAAAAGGTCCAAAATGCCCGCAGAGTAGCCCAGATTCAACTGCGGAATGAACGAAATACCTCTGTTGTTTAGAAGCTTAATTCAGCGTTCTTAGATACCTTTCGCGAGATTTCCATATAGTTCTAGAAATGGAAAATTCCGAAAATCGGCAACCACGTCAACTAGATCAAATCTGATGTGTTCTCCGAACACCCAAAACCCAATAAATCTGTCGCCAAGCTCGCTAAATGGTCATATATTGCACATAACGCTCAAAGACAACGAGTAAACGATATTGAGCTCAAAACATACACAAATTATACACCAATAAAGAGTATTTTCAACTATTTACCAATATCTTTATCAATTTACATCAATATATATTTTTTTCAGTTGGCGGTTAAGTTGGTTTTCGGAACATTAGTTAATATAAAGCAACACAAAAACTAAACAGATTAAAGCCAATCTGTTTTTCTTTTTCTTTTTTTTTTTGGGGGGGGATACATACTAACTGAAGAGTGTTATGCACAGAGAAATAAACCATTCCGAATGTAACCCTCCCCCAAGGATGATAAAGAGATAAAATGATTAGTTAATAGGGGATTTAAGAAGAAAATAGTGCCGGAGTAAAGTGGTCTTTTATAACTTATTTTAGTAGTTGTTCTGGGAGCTTTCTTTATTGCCCATAAAGGTCCCAATTTTTTTTTTTTCTATTAACGTCAATTTAAAAAAAAAGAATGAAATGGAGTATATTTTTTCGATGGTTAATGATTTGGCTGTGGGGTAAATAAAATAAATGTACGCATTTTCACAGGCTCAGGTGTGATAAAAGGGGAATTTTCATGAATGAGACTTGATAACCAAATGAAAGTTTCTATGAATATTGTTATAAATATCTGTAAATATTTTAATGTTTGTAAGTATTCTTTATTTCTCCTCAAGTTGTGATTTTTTGTTAAATATTGTTTATTTAATGTCATTGAGAGCTAGATTTCAATATGTAGCCCTTTGGTAATATTTGCGTGGCTTTTTTGGCGACAAAATCGGCCTCTTTTGGCGACATTATTTGATTTCTCCTCTTGGCGTGATTCTCGAGTTCAGGAAGTTTCCATAACTAGAACAACTGAAAATGTCTCCAAGGGTATATAAGAAAGCCGAAATCGGCCCTTAAAATTTAGTTTAAATTTATTAATTTCTCAGTTGGCTGCTCTATTTAAAATGTAAGCTTGTTATTGAGCCTGCGTGTGTTGTTTCCAAACATAAGTCTGTTGTTGAACGTCACTGCAGTTCTATGCGACTGTTTGTGATAGTTGTAACCTGTTGTATGGATATTTAGAAAATAATCTTGTGTTTCCGTGACCTGGAGTAGTCATTCACAAACTTCGACTAATGAAAACGCAAGAATATCATTGCAAAATTTATGGCATTTGTTTTAACATGATATGAGAATAATAAAGTACAAGGATAGTTCCGTAATTGCTTCTTTCTTCTAGTAGATAAAGAAATTTTCCCCAATATTACACAAGGTATTTTGTTCACCATATGATGATAGTTTAGACCAAGGTTTCTAAATAATGGGAGAATCCTACCTGGGGGAATCTTAACGGTCTTAGGGAAAATGAGAACCAATAATGAGAAAAGTATCATGTCCTGTAGATAATGTAGAATCTATAAAATTTTTCTTTTATTTTAATTTAAACTGTAACATTCAATAATATCAATAATATATTAGTATTAATATCCAATAATATGTTGGTATCATATTTTGATTCATCGGTGTAAGTATGGTACGAGAACGGGAAAGTGACCGTTTCAGCACCTAGGATTTTTTGTCTGCAAAGTTATGATTCTCTCATTAAAGTCCCCAAGATTCACTGATTTCAGTGAGAATGAGTTGTAATAATCGCTTAGAAAACTCACTGCTATGCAAGGCCACTGGCAAACTGGAAGCTGGACAGTCTCAGGCTCGGTGGCTCGGTGGCAACAAGTGGCACAAAGAGTGGTATTCAGGTAATGGCATAAATTAGAAACAAGTGGTAACATCATCAGGAGGCCAGGCCAAGTTTGTCCAAGAGCGGCGACACCTGCACAGGATCGGTACGGGGCATTAAATGCGCGACGACATTCACAGATGACGACTAGAAAGAACTTTATAGACGGGACTCAGAACCTTGCTGCTGTGTCTGTAACAACAGTTTCCAGGTAAACTGTATACGGATGTCTAGAAGAGAAAGATCTTTACACTTGGCGATCAATAGTGTGTCCCCCTCCGACCGTATCTCACAGGATAGCCCGCTTGTCGTGGAGCCGAACACAACGCTCTTATACACAACAAAATTGGGGGCGTATTCTTTTCACTGATGAGTCCAGATTCAGTACACAAATGAATTCTTGACGAGTCTTATTTTTCAGACAACCTGGGACCCTCTAGCATACCTTAATAAAAAGGGAAATCGATCACTTTGGTGATCATGTTGGGCAGTCGTACACAGCTACATGTCTTCGATGCAGGCAGTGTCACCGACAGCGCTATACGGATAACTTCCTTGAAGCCTATGTAAGGTTGTTCTTAGGTGCTGCAGTTCCAAACTTCTTTTTTATGAATGAGGCCGCGCAGAGCTAATATTTTTGACGATTTCTTGTAGGAAGATGATATTCGCCGTATGGAATGACCAGTGATGTATCGGTACCTAAATCGTTTAGAGCAGGGGTTCTCAACCTTTCAGGATCTGTGCCCCCCTTTGAACACTGGTGTGAGGTGACGCCTCGCCCCCCCCACCCACACCACCACCACCATATGTGCTCTATACAACTAGTACAATCGGAATTTAAAACTAAAGATGGTTATTAACTGAACATATAGAATAGATAATTTCATACACAAAATTTAATATTACTACACATAACGTAATTTGGACCATATTATTATTAGAACATATGAAATCATAGAATTAAATACAGATCAAATATATTTTAAGTAATCAAGGATCTAGGTGAGGTTGGCATGTAATACCAGTCACTTTCACAATATTAATGAGAGGGCTTGCAATGTTTGACCTTGACAAGTTTTTGAATATTAGGTTGTAACTGTGACAAAGCACACTTCAGGTCACTTTCAACGTCCAGACGTACAACAATTATCGTGTTTTTACAATTACGACAATTATCGTGTACGGCAATTATCGTGTTCGTGTGTTGAAAATACGTTATGGTTACATTGTGACCGCAAAATTGAGTACAGTAAATTACAATTAGTTTTACTTTTTATTTTACTTTTTTTTAAACTCACGCCTCCCTTCAAATTCTTCGACGCCCCCCAGGTTGAGAACCGCTGCTTTAGAGCATGTTTGGGAGGGTTTATAAAAAGCCATTGCATAACTTTAACCCCCTCACATCACCCTCCAGGAGTTAAAATCCGCGCTTTTAGATAATTCAGATTTGCTGTCAGATGCATTTATTGATATCATCATTAACAGTTTGAGGATTCGTTGTGCGACTTGTAACACTGTGCAAGGTAACCACACCCCCTAATAGACAAACCGTTCCGGAGATATGATGCATCACAGTGTGAACGTTTATGGTTTAATTTGTATATTTTTAACAATTTACTTTTTATTCACGTTGTTGTGTTGTTATTTGTTTTCTCCTTGTATGATCCAACACTATACGAAATTTTGTTGCTTCAAACAAATTATCTCTCCAGATATCACGTATTTTGTGTTTGTGGCCTTAATATATAAATTATATTTCAAGGACTAGAACAAAATCTTTTACAAATTATCTTGATGAAAGGGAACTCACCTGAAATTGCAAATACTTCAAATATTTAAAAAAATGCAGTAAAAATTGTATTAAAAACTGGGATATATTTTAAACTGAAGAAAATACACATGAGTTTATCCATTACTTTGTCTTGTGAGGCATATTAATACTGCCTCTTGCAGGAAAAACCCACTAAATCTTTCACTTTATGATCTAAACAAGGAATTTTTTATATAGGTTTATTACCACTAAAGTTTAGGTTAGAGGGCAACGTATCAACTTTACGTCCTTATTTCTTTATTAAGGGTTTAGGGAAGTAGGACAAATTGGCAAGGTTCTAAATAAATCAATTTTTCCAAAAGTACTTCACCAGATTTTTTTTTTCAAAATTGCGTTATGAAAATATTTTTGTTTATGCGTTTATTAAGTATCGTTCATCATATTCAAACTTTAATATTTCGAAATTGTGTGTCCAGGTATAAATAAAAATTTTATTATATTCTCGATTATGAAAGAAAATATATTTACAAGCGTCATAAATATGAGTAATTTTAGGTCGCGATTTATAACCAGATAGTGATAGAATGTTTATAATTTTTTTGTGCAAAGGCAATATTTTGTCATTCCCGACGTAAAGAAAAATATTAAATAGAAGTAGTTAAAATATGAGTTAACTGTAATTTAATATCTACAGCAAATCTCTCATTTTTGATTTATCTTATTCGTGGAATGTAAGCGTAAGGTCTGGTTATGTTTCAGGTTGAACCGACATAAAAGAAGGCCGAATGTATATTAAAAAATCGTTTTCCGTTACAGGAACACTATGTAACATCTTTTAACGTAGGATTACGTTCCTCTATAACGGTCCTCCAAAAAAACAAAATTTTAGATGCCCTGCATCGTGTCGAGTTATAAATTTGCTAAGGCGCTAAACCCAGTGGGTATCGCTTGGGCAAGCAGTAAACAGTTAAGCAGAAAAGTATCAAAATGCGTCAAAATTTTGATACTTTTCTGTTTAACTGTTATATATATATATATATATATATATATATATATATATATATATATATATATATAAAATTATAATTTAGATAAGTAATAATTTAATAAAATATTTTCGACCAAAACGGAAAACATGTAAAAATAAATATTTAATGTTTTTGCATACGTTCGAAGAACTTTTTTTCCAAACTATACTTTACTGATTAAAAATATATATTTTTAGTTCATATATGATTAAAAAAACTTGAAAAGAAATATAACTCTAGTAAAATTTCATAACATTTGAAAAAAGGAATTTTCATAATTCAAAAAAATATTTTTTTTGCTAGATGCCCTACAATTGATTCAGATAAATGTAATATATACTACTGTGACATTTTTCTGTACAATGGACTAACAGTTTTACTATATTTTTGACTATCACCGAAATATAGCAAACTGTGTAAAAAATACAGATTATAACAAAAAATCCATATTTATTGATTTTTATATGGAGAGATAAAAAAAGAAGTTTATAAAATAATCAAATTCCCACACTGAACTTAGCATTTAGTTCAAAATGTAGATAGTAATGTGCAAATCCCCGTAGCAAAATATTCTTTAAATATATTTAAAACTTTTTTAAGTATTTAGGTCACTTGAATGCAGAAATAACTAAAGAATTAATTTTTTATGAAATGTCTTTAAAGATTTACTTCCAGTCTTTTGGGCCTCACATCTGGTTTATTACTTGGCCTTATATCCTCGTCCAATAATTGTACAAATAAAAGTAAAGCGGTTTTAGAATCAGAAAATATTGCTTTTTCAAATGAAACAACTAAAATATTTTCGAATTTCTTGCCGAAAACAGTAATTTCAAAGTAAGCCTTAAAAAATCAATAATAATGATTTAGTTTTTATGTTATTATTGATATCATTATTGTAAAGTTTATTTACCAAGAGACTAAACAGAAATAATTGACAGCTTTCTTCCTATATTTCTCCTTATATATGAGAGTAAGAATTTTTTCTTGACACTGTCACGTGTCTTGAGTAGAGGAAATAAGTTTAATATGAACTTTAAACTGAAATGACACTATATCTAACATGACAGGAAATTTTTCTCGTTTGAATCATAGGATCACTACCGTTTAGTTGCCGTGAAAGGGAATTTGTTAAAGAAATGCTGGAAAATCTTAAATGCACATTGAAAAACTTTTTTTTTCTGAATCTTCAGAGAGAAAAAAAAAATATTTATATTTTTCTCTTAGATGAAAGAAAGACGCACCAGTCCAATTTAATGTAAACTTTTATTCAAAGACGGAAAATCTACGGGTTCTAGAATTCGTTTGATTTACTGAATGTATTCCTACCAAAGTTAAAACCTTGAATTATCTATTGACATAGATTGATGAAAGTACTATGGTTTATATAACTGCAACAATAAACGATATAAGTATGAAGTGTATCCTCCTAAAGTCAAAACCTTGAATTATCTATTGACATATACTGAGGAAAGTACTAGGGATATATAACCGCAACTATAAAAGATATAATGAAGAAATGTATCCTCCCAAAGTCAAAACCTTGAATTATCTATTGACATAGACTGAGGAAAATGCTATGGTTCATATAACTGCAACATATAAAATATATAATGGAATGTATCCTCCTAAAGTGAAAACCTTGAATTATCTATTGACATAGGCTGAAGAAAGTGCTTGGGTTGTACAACCGCAACAAATAAAAGATATAATGAAGAAACGTAAAAAAATACCATGATTTACCAATAGATATACTTCATAGGAATCCTCTTTCACTTTTATTATTAGAATAAAATTGTGTTTAAACTTTAAAGACATTTTTGCAACCATATAAACCATCACACTAGTTTTATTCATTTCTCAATTGCTGATCTGATTGCTTTTCCCGACTCAAGTCGAGTATCCTTGACATCCAAGAGTATCGTGGTTTTTGATTGATTATACTTCACAACGCGGAGATTTGCCGGTGAAAAGGAACACATCCTCCCCCCTTGTAAGTACTTGCCTCTAAGTTCGCCATAAATTGCACGGAACGTTATCTAAAATGGTATTTTAAACGAATTTTACGGTGTACTTCATGGAATACTTTAAGCATTTGTTATTAAAATTTTCAAATAGTTTATAAACAGTTCAATATTTTAGTTCTTATCTAGACCCGAGGTAGCCTAGTAGTAGCGCGTTGGGTTTGGAACTGGGGGTGCTCGATCCCGAACCCGACGCCATTTACTACTTTCTTGTCTAGGCTGGATATAGGCATGTTAAATGTATAGACTGGAAAATCTTTCTATGCAGTCAGAGAGGATGGGAGGAGGTACGATCCCCAGGTGTCGCCCCTAAGTGGGGCTCAATCAAAATTGGGGTGGCACCAGGGTAGTGTTTGTTCACCTGTTCGGCACCCCTTTTGAGAGCAACCAAAGGTTATCGCTTATTAAGTGTGAATGTCTTAATAGACAGGTGACCTGGATTGGCAAACAATAACAACAAATATTATTTGTGTTTCAATCCTCCGTACATTTTTATCTTAAAGTGTCTTTTCATAGTTTGATTCTATTTCATATTTCATTAATGTACCTTAATCAAAATTTTTTTAAGCATCTATTTTCTTACTCCCTAAAATACATGCTTGAAAGTCCAACAGTAGGAGTAAATGAGAAATATATTTCCCCCGCTTCTTCCCGTCTTGAAGAAGATGGTGCTGTTCCCCGCAATCTGGAATAAAAGTCTCTTTTAAACTTCAGTTAATAGTACAAAAAACGGGTTTCAGTTAGGTTCTTCAAAACTGGTCCCGGCTAAATCATTAATCCTGCAGTCTGCCGTTGCAAAAGAATCGTAAAACTATATCCTAACAGACCTATTTCAAAGACATTCCAAAGCTTGTACAACTAGCATATTATCATTTAAATATGAAGCATTTTAATGATCATTGCCAAGATAGATTTAAATTATGTAAGCAAACACACGAAAAATATTTCTTAACGTAAAGTTATTCATTTTAAGGGATATTATATAATTTTCAGTTAGCACCTTAAATAAAAATAATAAAATATTAGAAATCAAAAGATGTTCACTTCTCAAATATCAAGTATTGTTGAGCTGCATTGGTCACTACAAAAGCAACAGGATTTTATATTGGATATGTCTTTATACCCTAAACAAGGTGATGCCTAACAATATCGCTTAAAAGTACTGCAACAAGGAACATGAAGTACATTACGTAAGAGTTGACAGATTTATCATATATCATTACGTAAAAACTTTATTAAATTGACGAGTCTAATTACAACAGTCACAAGTATGTCATTAGATTTATTTTATTGACAGTTAATGTAGATTTAGCACTGCACTGGTCGCGTTTAAAAAAATTGCAGGCGTGGTAGCGTGGCGTCTGATAGATGCCACACTACCTATTTAGTTTTAGTTATACTATTTGTAACAGTTGCAGGATTGAAGATTGTAGAAAAAATTTTAAGCACCTTAAGGAAATGGGCGGTGAAAAGGAATGAAAGGTTAAGGAAGAGGGGAAATTGAAGCGGATCCCAGCCCACTGTGGAGTC